>VXBN01012418.1:412035-690148 GCA_013397395.1 Sinosuthora webbiana
CACTCAGTCCCACACACACACACTCAATCCCACGGACGCTCAGTCCCTCACACACCCGCTCCCCCCGTCAGACCCCTCCCCGCCCGGCGGCGCCTCAGCCCCCGCGGGGCCGGCGCGGCGGGGGGCGGGTGCCCGCAGCCGGCGCGAGGCCGCTCAGCGCGCTCGGCAATCGATTACAGGACAAGCGCGGCCGCCGCCGCCACAGTGCGCGCNGCCCCCCGCGCCCCTCCGGCAGCCGCCGCCCAGGGGCTCCCGCCGGCCGGGCGGAGGGACCGGCGGAGTCATGATTCAGCACTTCTATTTATAACCGGCCGGGGGGCGGCCGTGCTTGTCACTTAATTAAACATTCGCGGCCGGTATGAGTGGAGTTTCCGCGTAGGGACGGCCCGGGTGCAAGTCAAACCTCTACGTGCCATTCCACCCCGCTCCCGAGAAGTCGGTGTGCTGGGAAAAGTGTAAAAATCAGGATCATTGTCATGAGAGAAATCCTCGCGCTGCCCTACAGCCAAGGCTGAAGGAACGGCCCCGAGTATTTCCCACAGCGAGGGGACATCCCCACAGACCCAGTCAGGGGCTTGACCCAACCTCCCCACACTTGTCTGAGGGTGAATGCTTGATGTGCTTCCTCACAGAAGTTTTCCCTGCTTTCCACAGGTCCTGGATCAAGTGCAGCACCGTTGTCCTCCTCTCTTCTCTTTGAAGTGCTGGGTGCTGGTGACCCTGGTGATGCCATCGTTAGGCACCAGAGTTCACGGCCCATTGAGGAGTTGAGGTGGTGTCTATCATGCATGATGTGCATGGACATCATGAAATTTCAAATTGCAAAATTAAGCAAGTAAGCACTAGAAAGCGTTGGGATTCAGGCTGCCTATACACCCTTGAGCCTCTTGACCCAAGAGAGCAACTGATGGGAAAAATGGGAAGAGTTATCCTTGATTTTCTTTGGTACCAAAGGAGAGTAACACTTGCATTTTGCCACTGAGACAAACACTGATGGAAGTACCACCATCACTGCATACCCACATTCTTTGTATATCAAAGGCTCTAGGTACTGGAAAAATTTGCTTTGAGGCAAAGTCTTAACTACAAAATCTTGAGGCAAAAGCCTTAACTCTTGCTCTCGCTACACACAAGCATAATACTCTTTGTAAGAGACGAGGTAGACCCCAGGTTTTATTAGCACTGCCACTGCACATCAAATGAGATTCTGCTTTGCAGAATAGCAGCAGAGCCACCCAACCCTGAGAGAGGGAGACAAACCTCACCTTGGAAAAGACACTAAATGATTCAGCCAGCCCAATACACTGAACTTAATTGACAGCTCTCTCCCCAATACCACAAATTTGAGCCAATTAGTCATTATGCCACATCTGTGAAGTGGGTTTAAGTTAACTCTTCTCATTTTGCATAGGAAGAAGGCAGAAAGGTCAGGGGACTGGCCACAGAGAGCACTCAGAGCTGAGCCTAGAAAGCAGACTTCTTGTTTCCCACGCCTACGTATCAACAGCTAGACTTGGCTTGCCTACACCAGAAAATAGACTGGCATAGCTGGAGCTGGATAATTATACCGTAACAGTTTATGCCGGAATAAGTCTCCTTGCGGACACTCTCCTCCAGATGGTAAGTGACTTCCCAAAAGCTGTCCAAATGAATTCACTCAACAGCACACACTTGGAGTTTTGTCTTTCCCCCCATTCCCCTTCCCCTCCTCATTTTGGGGGGTAAAAATTCCTGAGATGTGGGTTTTTGAAGCCTTTGATCACTTTTACAGACCATTAAAAGCGGGGACAAATGCAAAACATGTCATTGAAATGCTACAAGTCTTGTTGTCAAGATTTTTATGGTGCTTTTCATCAAAATGTTGAAAACTGAAAGCTTCCAGCTGGCTCTCCTTACAGGTAATAACTTAATAGCTAACAGCTTTTCTCCCAAAGCTGCTGGAACCTGCTTGAGCCATGGAAGCTGATGGGAAAAGCCAGACCCATCCTCTTCAGCAAATATTTTCTGATTTTTTTTTAAATCCTGCTGCTCTGCAAGCCTTTGAAACCAAATAAAGCTGTGAAAACAAGGAGGAGTGACCAGGGGAAAAATATGGGGCAGGGAATAAAGTGACAGGACTTGGCTTTGTAAATCAGCTTGCCAACACCAAGGGCTGCAGAGATGAGCACATCCTCACTACAGCAACACAGGGCTGAATCACTGGTTTCAAGAGAGAACTTGGCTCTGGGCTGTAGCAAGAGCTCCACAGTGATTTACATTGCCCAGCTCAGCAGGGGTGCTGTGGTGATCTTGAGGGCCAAGTTACGGCTTGGGGATCAAGAGAGCCGGATTCACATCCAACAATGACCAGAGGTCCTCCGCACGATTTTGGCCAAGCCATTATTTCCCTGCCTTTCAGTTCTGTATCTCTGAAACACAGCAATTAACACAATGAGAGCTTTTCTTCTGCCGAGCAGTGTCCCAAGAGCAGTTCTCAGCTTTGCCACATTACAGAGGTCCCTGTAAGAGGTCCCTGAAAGAGCCATTCTTGGAGCTCCTGGGAGCCCCTTTCCCATTGCCATCCACAGGACCTCAGCCCTGCCTGCCCTGGGACAGTGTCCTGCCGCACAAGTCCAGCTGTCCCCGGGATCACAGGCTGTGTCAACAACCACCTACTCAAGAGCCGTGATGTTCGCCTTGGCACTTGCTCAGTCTCCCTGAGCCTTGGTTCCCCTCCTGTGTGCTGGAGATAACAGAGCTCCCCGGCCTCACAGGAGAGATTAATTTCTCATCATTTGACAGCAATGTGCTTTGATAGGTTTGATGGGCTCAGCCCATTTTCAGCTAAATATTTAAACATTTAACCCATATATATGTGTGTGTGTATATGCACATGCACGTGTGAGAATTATTATTAAAAACCTCCATCGTGCTTTTAATGTAAATTCTGGTTTAAAGTTTCTAATTTCCCTTTTTTCTATGCCTGTATGAGGTCAAGGTGCTCTAGGAATTCACTCCCAAAACCTTCTATTGGGTATTCGCATAAATAGTAGCTCAGCACAGCGGAAGCTACAGACTTAGGTATACTTAGCAAATTAAAAAAGACTGATGTGCCACACTGTTGCCTTGGACAGCGCTGAGCAGAGCAGCAGACCCCTGCATCAGCTCTCTCTTGCTGTTGGACTGAGCCCTCTCTTCCCACTGAAGGGACACTTTGAAGACGAACTGGATCCAGTCCCAATATACTTTGAAGACGGCAAACACAGACCTTTCTTTACTTAACTGTGCATTGGGCAATCTAAAAACCATATAAGCACTAATCTATTCGTTATTCCATCTTCTCCTCTTCCCTACAATGAAGCACTGTTTTATGCTTATATATATATATCAATAAATGGACCTATAAAGAAAATAATGAACGTGCTTGAATACCTTCAGAGCATACTGTATTAATTTTAAAGGGACACAACATACTGTACCCCTTGTATTTTACAAAGATAAAAGCCTATAGATTAATTCCTATTAAAACAGTTGGTATTTTCAGGACATGCAGATGTAATTTATGGAGAGGCATAATACTCATATTAGCTCAAAGGCCACAGAAACTGTAGATCTGTGTCTGTTACTGTAGTTGTACAGGCATTCATTGTACAGAGAGCAGTTGAAAAGGCAGAGTATGTAATCTGAATACTAAATTTGTGAATAGTTTCTCACTTGGGCTGGTTAGGCTTTTCAAGCGCAGCGGATGCTTTGTGGGGGACTTTGTAAAACATTCTGCTAATATATCACATGGTTCCTGTATTTCCTTCTCTTATCTTTACTTTTGGAGCTTTATTCATGAAGACAAAATATTTGATTCTTAAAAGGGCACCAGCTCCTGCTCTGTGCTCTGCACCTGAATTCAGTGTGCTCTGTGTGAGACTATTTTTACAACAAATACTTCTTCCTTTCTCTATAACATGGACAACTTTAGGCGTGTATAACCCAGAACTGTACAAGAAACAGATCTTTTCCCTCACCCTCACATTTTCCAATTTCTATATCCAAGTTACTTGGAAAATAGTATTACATTTTCTTTTTTATCATCCACAATAAAAGTGTACAGATTTTGTCTTTTATTATAGAGATATAAATGTATATGGATATTTCATTTATGAGGAAGGGAAATTCTAAAGTGTCCTAACAAAATTTAATTATGACACAAGCTACTAACAGAGAATCCTTGAGCCCGGGATCATTTTTATTCGTTGCTTGTACGGCACCTAGCACAATGAGGATTTATGCATGACCTAGCTTCCCACTTAGTACTTCAACAAAAATAAGAATTAACTCTTGATCTGCTTATAGCTGGAAAAAACAGTACCGACAGAATTATATACATCCCATGCTGCACAGAGAATACCAAGAACTATGAAGCAGCCACCACAGGAGTGTGCTGGATCCAGTTAAATTACTGGAGCTGCTGGAGGCATTTAGGCAGGGAGACAGTTGTTACTCAAGCTAAAATTTGGCAAAATGACAGGTGTCAATTATGTTGAGTATTGCAAAGTACCAGGGAACATTCAGTGACAAACGACCAGGCTCACAGCTTTGCAACAGCTGAAAATTTGGTGGGAATGGAGTTCTTCCACTTCTCTATGACAGGATTACCATGAATGTTGAATGTCAAAAGTCAAAAGTTGCCATTTGGGTTTAAAAGGGCTTCTGCAACACAGAAGACTTCTACCAAATTCAGCTATGAACATCATGGGAGCAGGTCTTGTAGGGCTTCCAACACTGACCTGCTGGGTTCAGCCTG
The DNA here is from genome assembly GCA_013397395.1 of Sinosuthora webbiana. Lineage (NCBI taxonomy): Eukaryota > Metazoa > Chordata > Aves > Passeriformes > Sylviidae > Sinosuthora > Sinosuthora webbiana. The sequence goes on from VXBN01012418.1 coordinate 416,813, forward strand.
CTCTGTTCATGCTGGATGAAACTCAGACTAGACACAGCCACCCAATGCATACACTTCAGTACTTGAAAAGAGTTTCTACTACAGCTCTTTAAAGCTTGGCAAAGAACTGAGGAATAAGGACATTTTCCCACTGAATCCAGCTTGCCTGTGAGTGCACAGAACTGGCCAGTGGCTTCCCGGGGCCCAGGAGCCACAGGGGTGCCCCAGGCCAGCCTGGCAGGAGCCTCAGCGACCCAGGGTCCATCCCACAGCTCCCAGGCCAGAGATGATGGCCAGTCTAACCAAGAACCCTGAGTTTTGGGCGAAGCTGTGGCGATGAAGAAGTTGAAGAAGTCAGTCTGCAGGTCAGGAACAGCAGGGTCCATAGCTTGCCAGGGACAGAGCTATGGCCATGCAGGAGACCACCCCTCCTCAAACAAAGCCCAAACTCTGGGGCTGAGCGTAAATAAGCTCCTGACCCATGGTAGGAGCATGGGTGAAGACCCTGCTGAGGCAGATCGGGGTCATTGAGGTCTGTTAGTGCCAACCCAGCTGGACTCTGAATAATACGGAACAATGAGGGAAGGAATAGTTGACCTCAGTGAGGTCGTGACCTCCTGAAGTGAGGTTGTCTCACTGACTGTGCACACTCTTGCTTTGCAGGAGCTGGTACAAAGTCATTGAATCATTTAGGTTGCAAGAGACCTCAAAGATTGAGTCCAGCTGTTGCCCCAGCACTGTTAGGCCCGCCACCAACCCATGTCCCCAAGTGCCACATCTCCATTAGTTAGGTGTCCCCCTCCTCCTTTGCTGGAAGAGTGGTGCTGTGCATGAGGGGTGTAACTGATGTGTTGAGCTCACATCACACCTTATTTTGCAGGAGCTTGCAGATCTCCCTGCAAGTTAAACAGGCTGTTTTCCCTGATTCTACTTGGGTGGTTGCAGGGCCTTTCTTCAAAGCACCTGAAGGATGTCCTGTTTAATCATTTCAGTCCTCACTCACCACGTTTCCAAAAACAACACCACCCCTTTTCAGTGTGCATAGCCACAGAAAAGTCAGCACGAATCTACAGGAGCATACTTTACCCTCATTAGTTCTTGTTTCTCTTCCTTCTCTGCTTTTCCAGTATAAAGCTAGTGCTTGTAGAGAGCCAGGAAGAGGCTAGGTTGCTAAAACTGGTTTCTGTGGATGTCAGGGGCTGAACAGGTAAAGCATCTTTCAGCTTGACAACAACTCCTGCAGGTGTGTGGCCCTGCAGTCTGACCTGATGCAGGCGGTGGGCGCAGCAGTCCCAGGTCAGGGATTAGCCAGTGCCCTGTTCAGCACCAGGCATGGACTCGGAGGGAGCAGTGCAGGGTGAAGGATCACAACTGCACTGAGCACTGGGGGTGTCATACAAACCGCTCTTTAGATCCTTGCAGAAACGGTGTGTCATGAGTCTCATGGGTAATGAAGTCAGAACATAAAATAGTCTGAGAAAATAAAAACACCCAGCTCTCCGCCTCCAGAAGAGGCACAGCTGAGCCAAAGATTGACACTGTCACACCTCAGAGGTGAAGGACAGCCTGGGGCCTAGGCCCAAGTCTGGATTGTGGGTGACTAGCTGCCAACGCTTTGCTTTGGAGGAGGATATTAATTTCCTGCTGCATTTCCAAGGGCTGTTCTGCCATAGGCACCTTGCTTGGCCTTCTATTCCTCATATGCTTCTAGAGTCCATGGAAAAGACTGATGTGTCCATTTTGCAGCTCCAAGCACCAAAATTAGATTCCTGCTTGTAGTCACTCTCCAGAGGAACATTTCTTTTTCCAGTGACTACAGAGGCAGGATGTGTATACCAGCTGGCTAAATTAGTTCCTTACAGTGGGTGAATATCCCTGTCCATACTTCTTGCTCTTCACTGAGAAAATAAAGCTGATGGTACTGCTTCTCCTCTGTCAACTGCATTGAGAATCAGCAACATCCCAGGGGCAGGAGCTTGGACACATCTGGGATAGAGCCATGCCAGAGGGCAAAGGGACATTTTAAAAAGGGGGTTTTATGCCTCCTTTGTGCCTGTGAGCAAAGTGTCATCCTGTAAGTGTCCTGGGGCTTGATTGCAAAAAGCAACACCTGAAATTATCTGGCCACATAATCAGCTTTAAGCAGAGCTAGGTTAACTTTGATTAACTGCAATTAACAATTTAGATCATAAAAGTAAAACATTAGCATCTTTCTCTGCTCCTCTTAGCGCTGCATGAAACAACGTGTGACCACAGCCTTTTAAAGCCGCATGTTAACTTTTACTGCAAAGCTTTGCTCTCTCTCGTTCCAGCAGCACAGCTGACGGAGTGCTCCACAGCCCTTTTTAGGAGACTCATTCTTTTCGTGGTATGACACCTTTTCTTCTTCCAAAGTTTTATTTATTATTATTATTTTACTTGAGGAAAGGAATAACATTTCTCTACATCTAGATATTACCCACACATAACTGTGCAAGCAAAGAAAACATAACTTCATTCTTGTGGTTTGAAAATGCCTCCTTTTCCTGTTTATTTTTTTTGTTTGTTTTTAAGAGGGAGCCGTTTCTATTTTTTAGTTCTCCTTTGGAGATATAAATCAATGAACACATCATTTGGTCTCTATATTAAAGAGACAATCTTTTGCTCCCGGCTACGTATGTGGTCATTTTCTTCTGAGATGTGTGTTTCTTTCTATTTATTAGTAACTTTAGGGAATTCGTCCAAAAAAAATTCGGGGTGGTGGAATTATGACTAAAGGAGACATTTTTTTATCAGGTATCTTTTCTTCAGTGCACAGGCCTGAGTTTATGTCACTAACATAAACAGATTCCTCCTACTGACCTCAGCTGAATTTTAGACCTCTGTCTAAAATCTATGAAAATAATAAAATAAAAGATTCAAATTTTACAGCATTATGAACGAGGATACAGACAGAAAAACTTGTTCAGATATTATCATCGTCTTTGTTTTCAAAATTACCCTCCTCGTTGCTTTTGCTGGTTTATTGCATCCATACACTGGTAGGGAGTGTTATTCTCAGAACAAGACTTCCTCATGCCAAACGCTCATGGAGTGGATTAAGAAGTCCAATGGAAGCCCAAGGTCTCAGTTTAATCCTTGCACTATAAAGGCAAATGCTTTTCCTAGTGGCTTGCTCCTGGTTTGTTGGGCTGGTTTTTTAATTCAACAAAGGTATAATTTTACGTTCAGCTCAGAAGTTGCGTTAAAAATAGCTGTTGAAAAAGATGCTTAAAATCAGACGATGTTTTCTATGGAAATTTTATCCAAAGTAACCATAGGTCCTTGATGTTGGCTTGATCTTTAAGTGATTTCTGCACTTTACTGAGTTAGCCTAATTGGCTGGCAACAAAATCACAACCCTCCAGTGAGGTTATCCAAGAAGGCTCATGCGAGACTTTTGCACATTTACACATATGACCCTTTAAATTAAAGCATTTGTCTGGCTGTAGGTGGTGGCTTCCTCTTTTGTAAGACAAAAGAGCTCTTTTGAAAACCCTCATTTAGTTGTCATTGCCCTAAAATCAGAGATACCGAAAGAGGAAAACTGCCTTGTCTAAGAATTACTGTCTGTGACTGCTCTTAAAGTAGACAGAGCTATGAAAAAACAGAATACCAAGCTGTGGGGCTGACCTCATATTTCTCCATGGCAATGGTTTTTTCCACTGCCTCCTTTAAAAGGTGGTTTCTTACTTTAGATAAGGGAAGCTCCATCAGCTGCTTCATAGAGCAAAACTGACACCCACTGGCCACCCCCAGTACTTGAAACATTTTGAGCTATCGAGCCGTCCTGGCTTCAGGGCAGAGCAGGACAAAAGAGAGGTGGAACAACCTCCCAGCTCATCTCAGCCCTTCTTCCTCACAGTGCATGACCTCGGCTTTGTCAGTGGTAGCCCCAAAACCCCACTGCCACAAAGTGGGGAGACACATGATGTTACAAGGAGCTCGGGCTCCCTTTGGCTCCTTAGCGACTCAGTCGTAAAAACTCCTTTTCCGTGAAAAATGTCAGGGCTCTCATCCCTTAACTGCAGCTTAACTGACCATTTTTCCCCCTGAAATACAAGCAGATGTTTCATTTGATCAGTCTCAGGCTTGCTGTGCCCACGGTCCACCACACTTCCCTGCATCAGCTCTTTGCAAGCGCCCATCCGTGTGCTGGTGGCCACTCAGCCAGACTTGCTCAGCTGTGCTCTGGCACAGGTCTGTCTCTAATGCATCCCAAATTCCTCCGCAGAATCCTCTCTCCTCTTCACACCCCAGTCGCTGGAGTGATATTATCAAGGCTCCCAAAGATAATGTTTCCTACCAAGTGCTGTCACCTGTGCGTTGTGTGAGGAAGTCTCTCCTCCTGCCTCCCTGTCACAGCACAGGCCAGGATTGCACTGGCATTTAGACATCTGTTTTTCAATCACATCCCATGTTCATGCCTGATTTGCTATCCACTTAGGCACTTCCAATGGGATTGCCTTTAAGTAGCTCCTTCCTACCAAATACCTTTGATTTAGATTATATTTGTCTTCTCATGGAGAACTTCAATTCTCCCTGAGATTCAATCTGATTCTTATTTCCTCCTCATGTCATATATATCATCATGTTCTACTCTCTGCTATTACTCTTTGCTCCCTTCTGGGCTTTGAAACTCTTCTCTGCTCTCTTACATGTTACTGATTCCATATAGTACATAATATCCTACATGGAACATGTCACTGGGCTGAAGGGTACATTATTATATTTTATGTAACCAGCACAGCTTTTATGCCTGCATGATCAGTTTGCACTTTAGCTATTTTAAACATCCCGGGTAGTACATTCTCCAAAATTTAAAGCATGGTATCTCAACAGCACTGTCCCGTTTCTTATCACAGCTTCCAGACAGTGTAGGGTAACTTAGGGCATTAGACAGGGAAGTGTTTTTTTTAACACTTAGCAGCTTCATCCATGCACACTCTTCCTGCCTGGACTGGGGTTGGATCAACCTCAAGGGAAAAAGGAAACTGGGGTAAACTGTGCTCTCTCTTTCTGAAACCCTTTCAGATCATCCCAAGCTACTCTAATATTTTAATATTTTTTTTTAATCCCTCACAGAAATTAATACTCTGACTTGATTTTGCAATTCTCCCTTTAGCTTTTAACTTCTCCAGGCAAGCAAAACAACCCTACCCATTGTCTTAGAGGAACTCGATGAAGCTACAAATTTATTTGATGACACATTATTGATGACTCATTATTTGATGATGTTTCATTTTGAGGTTTTTATCTTCTTTTCTTCATGTTGGAGCTGGGATTAACACACAGGAGTCACAGTTTTGTGTTCGGACTTAGATGTTTATTAATTCTTATCTTTAGTACAGTCTCATGAGTCGTGAGCTCTAACTGACAAGGGAGAAGATGGAGGTGTCTCTAACCCTTTCCAAGGTCTGTTTTAAGCGCTAATTATCCAATAATGCGATGACACCTATATTACTTATACTTTTGACCCAGTAACTGACCACACCAGGTCTGCAATGTGGACCTTTTTCACCCAATTAGAAAAAAGCACCCGAAACCAAGAAGAAGAAGGTGAAGAAGGAGGACTTAGACCACACCTTAAATCCTCCATATTGTTTCACATATACTACTATATACTAAAACCTTAAACTCTAAGTTTTTCACCCTGTGAGATCACACACTTCTATTCAAACTGCACACCCACAACCCCCGTGGAATCCTGTTCCACGGCCTCAGGTCAAATGTAGTGCTTGCTTGAGGGTCAGTGCCTTTCAGCACAGAAAGCTCCCCATGCTCCATCCAGAGAGGGGGTAACATTTAACACCCAACTGCAGCAGCAGATATGGGACTTGGGAAGTCAGGCTGGGATCTCCCTCCCTTGCCTTCTTCCTGCAGCAGTAACACATTAAAATAATGCCAAGCTGCCCTATAAATGGCTGACAGCAACACACCATTTATTGCTTTTCCCTGCTTAAAGCTTAGCCGTGATTTCAGGCATGCAAAAGTGCATAACATCAGAACCATTTGTCCATTAATTGCTCTTTATGTTAAACAGGGAAAGGGAAAAAGAAGATGTTCAATAAAGAGTCCTGGGATTTTCAGGCTATGCCTTAAGGTAATCATGGGGTGGTGAAAATGCAGATAAGTCCCCACCCCAATTCATACCCATACAAATGTTGCACTTTGTCTGTTGACTTGTGTTTGAAAATTCTTTTCTTATTCAGACTAGATTTGTCTCTACATAGTGGGACTCCTAAGGGAGAGAATTCTTTATATAGATGGACCTTGTGCTGTTTAGCTTTCAAATTTCACTTCTCAAAGCAATTTCTGAAAAAGGACCCACCCCATCACCCTCCTGAGTATTTGCTTATTGAAAGTCCACAAAGAGGGATCATTTGCTCCATTTGGGAACTGCACACAGGAGCCCTCAGCAAACTGACATCAAAACATCTGAAGGTTTGGATGCTGAGAAGTCCCTCAGAGAGGGACAACGTGGAGACCAAGTCACCTATCCGTGTATTTCACTGGGATCACCTGCCTGGAAACAGAGCCCAGCTAGTCAGTGCTGCTGGGTAAAGACTAATCCCATATCCCATATCCAATATCCCATGTCCCTTATCCCATATCCCATGGGTTACTGTGTGTTGATGTGCACTCACCTGCTGGCTGAGTGTTCAGCCCTGCTGACTTCCCATACCCTTGCTGGGATGGCTCAAAATCTACACAGGGATCCAGACATCCAGTACAATCCAGATGCTTTCTATGAGTGATGGGAATTCAGAAGAAAATCTCAGGAGCCAGTTTTAACACTGTTCTTAATGCAACCTTGTTTATAGACTCACCAGCAGAATTTCTATCCTTTTACCAGCTTTTTCGCTCTTGTGAGACAAAGGCTTGTCTTTTACTTTGATAACTAAGTACTGCAGATGGGGATGAGTTTTTTTGTCCTGTTCTTCCAGTGTTGCTTTCGGTGGAATAAAATACATAGATTTTTTTTTTCCTTTCAATTTTCATGTTTAGATCTCAATTCAACGGAGTACTTAAACCAATATCTCCATTTGAATCCAAAGTCCTTTTTTTCCATCCAGAGGTTGAATGAGCTCCGTAAGTGCCTCTTCCAGTTTAAATTAACCTTCCCAGGCATATTAATAGTTACAGTACTTGTATTTCCTGCAAGAGTCTCCCATGACCAGCACAGAACAGAAGGGCTGAAAGTTCTTATAATCCCCATATGCAAGAAGCAAGGACAGAGCAGAAAGAGCAATATCAAGTGCAGAAAAGAGCTGGTTTCCAGTGGACCAAGGATTTTTCGTAGCATCACAGCTATCAGAAAAAGACTTCAAGGGAAACTGCACTCATCCCTATTTTTTTTTTTTTGCCCTTCATGAATATTTAAAATCCATCTCCAATTCCCCATCTTGCAGTGCCTCTTGTGTTTTGGGTGGTTTAATATTGTCTTCAAAGGTTATTAGAAAAAGAAGCACGGTGATCAAGGGGTTCTCTGGAACTGCAGCTGGAGTTCTACCTGTCCATAAATAACGGGAGCACGGCGCCGAGGCACAGCAAGCACGTGGCCGGGCTATTTATTGCCTTTCTCTGGGGCATCATTTATCTTACAGCCACTCCAGTTGACTTTGGGAAACGTGTCTGAGTGTAACACTTGCACAGGCACATTTTGAAAGCTGGCTCTGGTAATTTATGTACTTTGTGTTCGGCAGCTTCCAGATCCTGGGTTATTTTTAAAGCTCCTCTTTCCACAGCGATGTTCCCCATTTTCACTGAAGCAAAGCAGGGGGGACGAAAAGCCCACCTGCAACAGGCCTAAAGGAAAACCTTTGTAGATAGAGAATAAAATTTCAGTCATATCACTCTCCACATCACATTAGTCCTTTTGGGCAACAACTTACTACACTTAGATTAAAAAAAAAAAAAAAAAAGAAAAACTTAGGATTTAGTGCAAACTACTATAAATTTTGTCCAGAGAAGTACAAACTACTCCGGACAATCATTAGTCCAAAGTAGGAGAAACAGAAGAAAACCAACCAGCTCTGCAAGTTTACTGTAGTGAAAGCCTGTCCTTTACAATATACCTTGACAAATAGAAAAAATGTGCAATTTGGCATAATCTTTTCCATCAAAACTCTGAACTGTTGGGGTTTTTTCCTCCATTTATATTTCTGCCAGTCAAACTTGAAAAATGTCCTCCTGAACTAAAGTTTTCTCCTTTTGGAAACATATTTTATGATTTTGGGTCCTTGGTGTTCTCAAGAAAATAAAAAACCAACCAAAACCAGGTTGGTGAATGGCAATTAATGAACTGGCAATTTCTTTTTTAAATTCAAATTTTAAAATTAAAAAATGGCTAAAATTTTTCAGCTAGTTCTAATCTTTATTCTTGCTGATAATCCATAGCTGCAGGCATGGCAACAGAGGGAAGAGAGGACAGAAACAAGAAGTACCCAGCTAAAGCTCTGTGAAGGGAGAACACGTGGAGATAATTAAGGAAAAATATTATTTGCTTACTCTGATCAAGTTTCCAACACTCAGTGATTTTTTAACCACAGTATTTACGAGATGGAATCAAGGCTACACACAAACACCAGGGTGTTCCAGATCATTTTTTTCTCTGTGTGTTTTACCCCCACCCCACGCTAACTCAAGTTCACATGGCTGAGCACGAGCAGTTCCTAACGAGTGGCCCTTGTACACAAGGAATTATCATATTTCTGGCCATTTTTTTTGTTTGCCTCCCTCTGCCTATTTGTTTTAGGGTGCTGTAAGCCAATTTTGGTGTGGCAAAGGCCACCTTATCATGTTTTGATAACAGGCCAGGTTATCATTTTGTGTCATATCAGCTACTTCTCAGCAAGGGGATACACCTCAACATTTACACACATACACCTTGGGGAGGCCGGCTACCCCAGATTAACGATGGGCATTTTTAGGTGGGCTTTTCTGAAGGACCAAGAGCAGATGACAAACTGTACAAGTTGCAGGGGATCTCTTGGAAACCTCTCAAGGCAAAAAAAACACTCCACATCTTCCCACTGCCTCAGCTCCCAGTGCTCTCCTGTGTATGGCATCCATCCTTCCCAAGCTCTTCACCATCCTCAAAACCCCCAAGCTCCTCTCTCAAAGCCTGGGGAGGCGTGGGATGCCTGCCCTCTTCCCCAGCCTGCAGACTTTCCCCAGTAAAGGTTACAGGGCCAGCAAGCAAGCGAGGGGTAATTTACACAACAACCCCCAAAACTTTCCACCAGCCTTGAACTTTCTGTTCTCTGTGGTAAAAGGCAGACGAGTTTGATGTTTATTATCAGTTTTTCCTATTGTCATTGCAGAGTGACTGCAACTGCCATGGCACAGCACTGCACAGCTGCTCTTTGAAAGCACCGGGGGTGGCAGTTGGGCAGAATTTGTGCTGCTCGTGGAGTCTCAGTAATTAACAGCCCCTTGCTTTACTTACACTGTGAAACAAGACTTTAGAAGTCACCTTGGAACACACCAGAAAGGGTTTAAATTGTAGGGGGAAAAAAAAAATAGAGACATCATAAAGGTCAGGCAGTGTTTCAGCACCTCACCTTGGGCACGGTAAAGTTTAAACCCGGGGGAAAATCCCACTGATGGGAATGAAGCAAGAGATGCCCAGGCTACACATTGGCCCCGTGCTGAGGGTGGGGAAGCGCTGTTCACTGAGGCTCTGGACTAGAGACCCCTGAGCTACTTGGGTTCCCTTTTGTTCTCCATTTGTCCACCCTACAGCCTGTTTTTCTCTCTTTTTTTTTTTATTCACACAGCGTTCTGTTTCATTAAATGTTTATGATCCTATTACAGGATACAGTTTTAGATTACTATAATAAAAGGGAGTTGATAAAACTTCATTATCCGTGGTGGCAGAGAAAGAATAAAATCTTACACCTTCAAGTCTGTCAATAACATTGGTTGTTATAACCTTTTTAAAAGCTAAAGTGTGCACATGCACATACAAAAAAACCCTGAAAAAACCAAATTCACTGTTACTGAATCAGACCATCACCACTGGAAAGTGGCATATCAAGCATAACTTTACTAAAGCCACCATTTCTTTGTCACTGCATTTGTTATTTTGAGGCAACACCTTTTTGTTCCCCGTGTTATTAGGGTGGGAAGTGTATGGGGAGTAAAGTACAGGAACATCATCTCAGCAAGGACAAATTTATGCCTGAGCTGGGGTGTGGAGCTCAGAGATTCCTGTGGTCTTTTCCTTTAAAAAATAAATTGCTGGTATTTTAATCATGCATCAGAAGGAAGAGAATGTGTGTTTCAAAGGCACAGAACGAGGGCTTTAAAATTAAACTCCGCTCATTTTTGGCTTCTGAGGGAATGCGGAAGTATCGAGGATTTTAAGATCTGCAGGGATGTTTTAGTTCCTTTATGTTCCACAGGTTAAAAAAATAAATAAATCTCTTTTCCTCCCACTTGCCAGGTGTGCAATAAGGGCCATTCTGATAAAGCTCAGTCCTCAGATTATAGTTTTATTAAGAAAATAATAAAATACACCAGTGCAAAAAAATGCTGTGTTAACAGCTCCTGGAAAAGACTCCCTTCTACCCCTCCCATGGCATTTTAAGACTCTCCTTTTGTTTAGAACCTGAGTTTGGCTGGGCCATGCAGCACTGATGCTGAATCACCTACTGCTGGACAAAAGTACAAGCTCCCCATGGGATATACTGCACCTCCCCATTGTCTGGGCAAGGCCATGGGGAAGGGCTCTGAGATGCAGAGCCTGGAATTCCTACGGGATTGAATTCAGGCTCCAGCACCCCAAGGAAGAATGCTGCAGCATCAAAGGGGCACAGCCAAGGGCAGGCAGAGGGAGGAGGGAATTGCAGGACAAATCCTGCAGGAGGACTGGCTGTGTCACATCCTGCAGAAGGTCTGCCCAGCACCAATCTGGAAGAGCATATTGGGCATGAAAAACAGATCTCAGAGGGTGCTTTGAAAGCAGAGGGCTGGGTGAGCTGCCAGATACCCCAGAGCTCGGGGCCAGCCAGCCTGGCTGCAGGGGCTGCACAGAAACAGGAGGAGGTGTTGGCTGCACCTCCTGCCCTGCTCCAGCTGCACCAACTCCCCGTCACCCTCTCCGAGCCTCTGTGCATTTCTTGCACTTCCTTCATTTCTCACTCTCTTCCCCCCCAAAAAAGTCTTTCTCTGCAAGGAAGATCTGCCTCTCTTTGAGCGAAGTCCACTTGGCAGCTGTGGTTCCCAGATGTGCTGGTGGGGAGCAGACCCCACCTGCAGGTGCCTCCCCCTCTCCCCACCTGCTCCCAGTCCTGAAAACCGAGGGTACTGCCTGTTCTGACAGTGGTTACCCCTCTTTCAAACGTGGCCAAAACACTGCCAGGGCACCCAGGTGGGTGGGAGCTGGGGGTGAGATGGGAAAAGGAGATGCCACATGGATGGAGTGTCCCCTGGGCCCTTCCTTGGGCAGAGCAAGGAGGCCACGGCACAGCAGAGAGAGGCAGGTGTGCAGAAGAGGAGATGCACAGGGCAGGAGGAGGCACTGTGTGGGAAGAGGCGCAGTGAAGGAATTGGGTTTGTATCCACGACAGGCAGAAGGAGCTCACAGCCACTGCCCTGCTCATGGCACCGTGGTCTGTGTGCAGGCATTGGGAGAGCCTCGTCTCCTCTGCAGTGTGCCAGGGGAATGCCAGGGGGATCTCTGCCTGACAGAGCTGTCCTGGACTGAATGCTGGTTTGATTGTGTTTGGAGAAGTGCTGTCTCCCTGAATCCACCTGAAAATCCAGCTTCAGCTTGTGCCACTGGTCCTGGCTGCCCTTCCAGTCTGGGCTCCCGGCACACACCACACTTGGCCTTCCAGCTGGAAGCACAAGGGCTACAAAAAGCTCTCATTCCAAACCCTTTTCATAGAAGTAAAAAGCTTGATATTTGGGAAAACCAGGAACTGGGAAAACCAGGAACTTCCCAGCTGTCCCATATTGGGGTTTGTTTTGTACAAGTTAAAAGGGAAACTTGGAACATTCGTGATTTTGAACTTCTTGTATTTAAGAAGCCCTGTTGCACACATAGGATCATGGACATAAAACCAGAGCAGGGCCAGGCTTTGGATCTCCCAATCACTACACTTGCAATTGTCTCACTGGTGCTAGAAATACAGCAAGGCTTCATTTCACAAAGACTTTTGTTCCTATCGGTGAAGAAGATCAGGAGGTGGAAAGAGGAGGCTGAGGGGAGAAGAGAGGTGTTTAAAAAGTCTTTGGGAAAGATCTGTTTTCTGAAAGGGGAAACAACCAACTCGGGTTTGCTTCTCAATGGCTTTGTGCAACCATCTCCTGCCCTCTGAGAGACTAACCTCAGGCACGCTTGGTACATCAAAATAAAATGTCAGTTCAATGTCTTGGATGGAAAGTGCTCGACATGAAAGAGGCAGTTTCATATAGATGTCATAAGGATTAGGGGTTTCTGCCCACATGCAAGAGAGTGGAAAGCTGCTTTTAAGAAGTTGGAGAAGCCCCATTTGATACATCAGTTTGTGGGATGGACTGTGCCTCCCAGGGTTGGAGCAAGGTTTTAACTTAGCAAGACTGGAGCCTGGGGGTGGTTCAGTGAGCATCTGCCAAGGCTCCTCAAAGGTAGAAGTGAAGCTGGCGCCTATTAGTCAGAAACCACCACAAAGCCGAGCAGCCCGAGGATGCTGGAGCCCTGGGTGCGCTGTTTAACACCTGCCAGCTCTCAGCACAACTGTATCCTATGAGGCTGTTTCCACTTGCACTTGTGGTTAGCAAAACCAAACCCCAAACCTGCAGCAATTAACACTTTTACTCTAAGGTTGCTGCTGCAGAGGACTGTCCTTGCACGTCCGAACCTCTCTGAGGGAAAATGAGTGCTGGAACAGGTTGAATGCTTCAACTGTTTGGGGTTTTTTTTGACACTCTGCTTTCAGGAAAGCCAGATGTGGCTCAGCGATGGGGAGAAAGGGATCAGGGAGATGAAAAGATGGCACAAGAAAAGGAGACTGCTGAGAATGCATGGCCTGTGCTGAGTAAAAAAATCTTTCTGGATACTCAAATTCCTTTGAAAATCCAAAGCCAAGGGGATAAAGCAGTGAAGTGTCTTCTTTTTAGCTTCTTTTAAAATACCCTCCAGCCTGTGATCATTTAAAGAGGGGCTAAGGAGGGGGATTAATCCACATTCCCCTAAAGCAGCTTCCTGCCCGAAGCCCTGTCTGCTCCCTCCTGTTTTGGCTCCCGTGTCCCAGTTCACACAGGAGGAATGAACTGCAGCCTGAGCTCTGTCCTTCAGCCCGCCCTTGCTGCAGCAGGGCTGCCTGGAAATGCTCTCCCAGTTACGAGGATGCTATTTCACTGTGCTCCTCTGTGAATTTTGCTGCCCTGAGGATGTCACAAGGCTGCTGCCAGGAGAAAGCTGCTTGGGAAGGGGAAAAAAAAAAATCTACAGACCTTGCTGCTCTGGCTCCTGCCAGACCAGGGGGGAGGGAGGGGAAGGAAACAGGCAGCAACTTTTTGGAGGGAGGGGGTCTCCTCTGCACCCTGAGCCAGGGAATAGAGGACGTGTCAAAGAGCTGCTCCTGCATATCCAGGCCCCTTCTGGCCCCTCTCTCTGTCCCTCCCCCACCGCAATATGGGCTATATAAGGTCCTTAAAAGGCTTTGGAAACAGAAATATTTTTAAACCAAGAGTCCCACGGGTAGTCCTCTTTAACAAGAGAAACTAGAGGAATCGCGCATTTGGGAGAAGCAGCAAATATTTATGTATGAGCTGCAATTATTAAATTCTCTTTCATGGTTGACCTCCTTTATTCCTTTTTTCTCCTTTTAAAGGGTTAAATGGCTTAGAAGCAAACCGGCTTTGGCTCAGTGTTTGAGGCTGCTCTAGACCAGGCATCCCCAGTAATCCCGCTGTGCAAGCACAGCCCATCACAGCCCCGGTCCCTGCCAGCCATCTCAAACTTCCCGAGCAGCAAGCCCTGGCTTTGCCGTGCAGTTGAACCTGCACAAGAAAATGGGGGCAGAGGCCTCACCCCACCCATCTGTGTTGTCCTCAGAGCAGCCTCGGAGCAGCCAGGCCGTTCAGGAATTCAGCCTTCCCTGGACATTAGCAGGGGGCAGAGGTGGGAAGGGAGAGAACGAGTAACAACACGGGGCTGAGGGGGAGAAGGAAAACACCTGTACACAGCACTCATGGCAGGGGAGTCTGTCTGTCAGTCTGTCCTGTCCCTCCAAAAACAGCAGGGCTCGGGTGAGACCCCTGTGTTGTGGGAAAGAGGTGGGACACGTTAGTTGAGCAAAAACCCACATCCAAGCTGCATACATCCAGGGCTTTCGAGGACTGCTGTGCTGCTAGTGATGCAAGGGTCTGACTTCAATCCCTGGTGCAATTCTCTGCTGCCTGAATTAAACCTCTTTGTGGCTGCTGTGGGACACACTGGTGCCACAGGCTGCATGGCTGGTATCTACACTTTATCAGTATATATTTACATATATATGTGTGTATATATATATACGCGAATTGCAATACGATGATGTAAATTGTAATATGATGATGTAATATCTAATATATAAATACATATGTAATGTATATTGACATATATATCTCAGTAATATAAACTTGCAGACACACACACACACACATACATATACACATCCCTGTGGGTGCCTAGGAAATAATGTTTTGAAATGATTCTCAATTTATCATAGGATCTTAGAACTGATTGGTTTGGAAGGGACCTTAAAGCTCATCTTGTTCCACCCCCTGCCACGGGCAGGGGCAGCATCCTGTAGACCAGGTTGTTCCCAGCCCCATCCACTGTGACCTGGAGTGTTTTTCCCACGGGATGGGGTTTCACCTATCCCATAACCATGGGAGGTGACTCCAATGCTTTCCCAGAGAGTCTCCATGCTCTGCTTTCGCTGTCCCGGCGGCGAGTGGGTGCCAGACCTGGACGTGACAGATGTGAACAAGAAATCAGCCCTGTCATATTCCTGCCCAACTGACACGGTGAGTTCAACTGCATTCCTGCCTTTCAGTTGTCAGGAGAGTGTGGAAAGAAGATATTTATCGCATTAGCCCTGCATGATCAAGGAGAAGCCTGGCTGTTTAGGGATGCTTTATTAATGAATGCTAGAGGACATCTACCCCTCCTAACGTACAAGTGGCTCGTTACTGAAAAATGCAGGGCGATAAACAGCCAAGTCCTCTGTCTTCTGTGGCTGTTCAGTAGGTGTGTTACACTTGACATGGGTTATTTATGAGTCTCAGATAGTGCCCAAGGCTAAGCCTGCCATTGCCATTAAAAAATAAAAGCTTATGTAACCAGCAGCAGTGTTCTGCTTCTGGTTTAATAACGCGAATGTCTTTCTCGTGACTTAAAAGGCGCAATCCAAAGTGTATCAAAGTCGAGGATAATTTTTCTATTGACTTCAAAGGGTTTGGGATCAGGCTTAATAACGCAGCTGGTACGTCAGCCCCCTCCCTCCCGGCCTCCTCCCGCAGCACCTGCTCTGGCTGGAGGCGCACTGATACCTTAGACAGAGCCAGCACTGCTGACCTGCTCCATTTGGAACACGTGGCACCATTGCCGGAGCGCTCCCCAAAAACCCCCCGTCCTTCCCCAGTGACCCTGGGGAATGCTGCCTGCGGGAGTGGAGAGCCAGGGGAATCTTCTTCCCCGACTGACTCTTTCTAAGCAGCACCTTGGCAGGTTGCTTGAAGCTCAGAGGGAGCTCTGCCACCTTTCCCATGCCCAGGCATTGGAAACTCCTCTCACTCGAAAATGTGAACACAGAATTATAGAATGGCCTGGGCTGGAAGGGACCTTAGAGCCCATCCAGTGCCACCCCGTGCCACGGCAGGAACACCTTCCACTATCCCAGGTTGTTCCCAAGCCCTGTCCAGCCTGGCCTTGAACACTTCCAGGGATGGGGCAGCCACAGCTTCTCTGGGCAAGTTGTACCAGGGCCTCACCACCCTCACAGGGAAGAATTTTTCCTGATATCCAATGTAAACCTAATCTCTGTCAGTTTGAAGCCATTCCCCCTTGTCCTGTCAGGCCCTCCAGGCCCATGTAAATAATCTCTCTCCATCTTTCTTGCAGGCTCCCTTCAGGTTGAAGTTATATCACCTGGAAGTTTCTGTTTTCCAGGCTGAACAATCCCGATTCTCCCAGCCTTTCCTCTCAGCAGAGCTGCTCCATCCCTCTGATCATCTCAGTGGCCTCCTCTGCAACGGCTTCAACAGCTCCAGGTCCTTCCTGTGCTGCCAGGGCTGGAGGCAGCTCTGCAGGTGGGGTCTCACCTGAGCAGGGCAGAGGGACAGAATTCCCCCTCCCCTGCTGCCCACGCTGTGGGATGAGCCCAGGACATGTTTGGTTTCTGGGCTGTGAATGCACATGTCCAGCTCATGTCCAGCCTCTCACCCTCCACACCCCCAAGCTGCTCCTGATCCATTGATCAGGAAGCTGTGCTGCCATAAGGGAAACCTTTCCCCAGGGCTTCACCTGCCTGCCTTTCTCCCTCTCCCCCAAATCCTCACACACCTGTTAATTTCAGCACACAAATAATTGGAGGAAAAAACCAAAACAACTCATCAGCGAATCACACTTTGTGTTAAGCAACGAGACCTATTTACATCCACGGCATTCCCTGTGGCTTACTCAATCCTGCTACAACCAGACAAAGGGCAAGCTCGCCTTGAGAAGGCACACAATGACCCCACAGCCATCCTGTGCCATCCCGTGGCATGGGGAGGGCCTTTCCCCTTCAGAAAAAGGGAGCAGAGCAGGCAGCAGAGGTTAAGTGATATATGATTTCCATACCTTGCTATCATGTTGCTCACTCCCTCTGGTGCCAAAGGCCTGGATTTTTACAGCCAACCCTAATTTCCATAGCAAACCACAACAGGGAGGCCCTGGTAACTGCAGGGCTCTGCGAGCTGGGTAGTTAAGGCTGCTAATTACAAGCAAAGGAGCTGATGGCTCCGAGTGTGTGGCCGAGCAGGAAGAGGCGGCTCCAGTGGGAATCCAGGCACAGGATGAGTCTCTGCAGAGACTCGGGATGCCAGGAACGCCCGGGAACGCCGGGCTGGAGTGCAGCCTTGGAAGGCAGAGCTAAGGAAACTCCAGCTCTGCACGAGCTGTTGGCGTTCTAACCCTCCTAACACAAGGCAAGGCATCGGGGCACTGGTGTGGTCCACAAGTGGTGCAGCAGGGCTGTCCCCAACCTGCAGGGGCTGAGGGGTCCGTGGCAAGGCTTGCAGCAGGGGAGAAGGGCACAGAGGGCACCCGATGGTGGTGGCTGCGCCACAAAGCTGCTTTTAAAAGGGAACTACTGAGAGAGCTGCTCCCTCCTTCTCCGCCCGTGCTCGCTGCTTGCTGCCAGCACATTGCAAGCGCTCTGGAAAATGCTGCTCACTTGCTCTGTGGTTGCTCACGACAGTTTGATTTGGAGAAGAAAATTAAAATAGTCTTCTGAAGATGAACAACCTTTATCCAGTGCTACCTCGTTGTTTTTGTTTTTCTCCTAATTTTCCTTATTTTTCCCTTCCAGAATGGCAGTATCCTTCCAAGGGCCAAGCCCTCAGGACACCCTAAGCGCCAATGCATTTTCCAGGGTCAGTGGCTGCTCCTCAGCTGCCCTTCTGCTGCACACACAACACCAAAATAAATTTATCTATGACTTCTACCAACTCCAGACCTTGTGGACACATCACCCCCTTATGAACACCTTCATGCAGAAAGGATAAATTTGCCCTGAAGCAAGCGGTTTTGGCAGCACCAGGGGCAGGTGAACCATGCTGGATTTATCCCACTGTGCCAGATTTATTCCAGGCACCAGCCCAGGCATGGGTTAAACCAAGCCTCAGTCCTTAAAACAGGGGAGAGCTTTGCTCCTATGAGTGAAAATCCTGCAGCACACACAGACACTTATTTTAATGACTACACTTTGTTGTAATGTTACCAGATATTTTAAAGAGCGTATCACTCCAGCAGAAGCCACTGCCATCTGTGCTTCCCCAATTAGGAATGCAAGCAAATATGTATTTTACAGTAACATCAATAAAATATAATGCACAAGTGATGTATCTTTGGTTTTGTGTTTTTTTAAAGACACAAATTAGGGAACCAGTCAGTCTCGAAACTGCAGAATTCCCTTGCAGGAAGAATGGGGTTTGTAACCAAAAGAACAATCCAAGCTGGGCCTCTGTCGCAAGGATTTTAGTTTTCAAAGCAGAATAAATGGGCTTTAATATCTTCTTTTTTAAGTGCATCGTCAGTATGAGAAGACAGCCTACACTGTTATTTAAAAAGAAACCCTGCTTGCCAGGCTATTCATTAGTGAGCATCCCATAAGATATGCCTGAAACCTGCCTCCTGTCAGAAGACAGGTGTTGAGCCTTCTCCAAAATCTCCGCTCTTTTTTCCCCCGACTGCTGGCTCAGATCGGTCACCCTCAAGCTGAGCCGCTGTAAATCAGTGACTAAGGGAGGAAAACACTTATTTCCCCATTTCTTCCAGCTAGGAGATCTGGGTGCTCTGCAGATATTTTTGCTTGTTCTCAGAAGCTCCTTTCCCTGACAGAGCCGGACCGTCGCCGTTCCCCGGGGATAGAAAGAGAAGCTTTCAGGGATAGGAGAGCGCCAGGGGAGAGAAAACAACCTTGCAGAGGAGAAGGGAGGGCGGGGATGGCCGGAGCGGGGCTGCGGGTCGGGGGGAAGGCGGGATGCCCGCGGCGGGATGCCGGTCCCGCGGGGGGATGCCCGCCCTGCGGGGTCTCTGTCGGGCTGGAAGGCGCCGGGCCGGGGCTCTGTGCAGCCCGGGGAGGTGTTTGAAGTCGGAGGGAGCCGTTAGAAACCCCCAGCCTGCCGAAGCAGCAGCGCTGTGCACTGCGGTCACTTGCCTCCGTCTGCCTNNNTTTTTTCTTTTCTTTTTTTTTCCCATCCAACTGCGTCTTAAACTGTTTCTCTAGAACACGCAGCCCCCAGAGGGGAGAGGGGGGGAGTCAACCCAAACAAAGTAAAAAAGCAACATATTGTCTGCGGCTGCCAGTAAGGCATCCCCTCCCTATCTCGTACTTAATGCGATAATGAATCTTCCCGTAGGAGCTTTTGTGGTTTAAGGCTTACTGAATAATAATGTAACACAGAATACACACAAAGCCACATTTTTCTTTCTCCTCCTCTTTTTTTTTTTTTTTTTTTTTTTCCCCCCTTCAAAAAACCTCTTTTTAAAAAACCCCGGGCGCAATTAAAAAAATAAAAGATTTGGGTTTGGTTTTTTGTTTTTTTTTTTTTTTTTTTTTTTTTTTTTTTTTTTTTTTTTTTTTTTTTTTTTTTTTTTTTTTTTTTTTTCCGTGCCACTGGAAGGTATTTCAGCAGCAAACGAAAGCTAAGACACCGTAAATATTTTTTCCATAAGGGTAATTATAAAGGTTTTACTTTATAAGTCTTTGTGCTTTACCACTTCGACCTTTTAAACACATTTTAAATTAAATTACTATGCAAATAGCTAAAAATTGTGTGTGTCACACAGGAAGTTTTACCTGCTTGACAACAAAGGACTTGCCTTGCTCAAAGTTTCCCATCCTGGCATTCCCTGACCCCACGTGCAGCTGTGCTACCCTCGCATGAGCATCTCCTTCACCAGGCTTAGCCATGGATAACTGGTCTGATGGAGACCTCAGAGCATCCCTGGTGACCCTGGAGAGACCAGAAACAATGCACCCTTTAATGGCAGGGGAAGCCATCCAGCTCCTGCTGTCCTTGTCCAGGAATTTCAGCAACTTCATGGCAGTGAGAAGAACAGAGTAAAGTCCTTCTGTGGCCTCTGCTCCTCCCTCTGCTGTAACTTGCTCTCTGTGCATGTGTTCCTGTACTCAAGAGTCCCTGGCGTAGCTGGAGGCTGCACACCACCAAAAGGAACAGAGACAGGGTAATAAACATCAAGGCACCTTCAGAGCATCCACAAGGTCCTCAGGTCTCACCAGGGACTGGCTGCTGTCAGTCATGACCTTTGAGAAAAAAAGGGTTTGTGGGACCAGAGTATTAATTGTGTTTTGTCAAACCCAAGTACAAGACACCGTGCTCCTCGCTGTTGTGGACAGACCCCTTCAGTCCCTCAGTGAACAGGGACATTCTCAGCAGGAGCTTCTCCATTTCCATCAGCTGGAAAACCTTCAAACATGAAAAAAACCTTCACTCTCCATAGACCTTTTTATTCAGGAATAGTTATGATCTTTCTTCTTCCTTCCTTCTTGCTTGTGGGAGAGAGATGCAGTATGTCAGTTGAAGCCCTGACAGGAGTCACTCACTCACAATTAAAATTAATTACATAGCTGAGAGACGTCCCTGAGCCTTGCTAATAGAGAAATAATTCATTCTGATGGTCATCTTCATTTCTTCCTTCCTGTCTTAGCCCCGGCGTGTAAGACTGGGAGAGCATGTGTTTCACTTCAGTTAATTACTCTGGCACACACTCAGGTCCACGTGCCACACAATTAATTACTCAGAGCTCAGGGAGCTTCACAGGACCCCCACCACAGCTGTTTGGCTCTTGGTTTTCCTGTGCCCATTTGGGAGCCCTTCCCAAGGAGAGGCAGGCACTGGGTTTTTTGGTGCTCTGGCAGCCGGGGGCAGGTGATATGTGGCTGGTGGGGAGGTCAGGTGAAGAAACGTGCCTGCTTTTGCCTCCTCAGCCACCTCTGATCTCTCATCAGCCAAAGACGAAATACCAGGCAAGAGGGAGTTTGGGTCTGGCCAAGTGCAGCTGCTCTGATCTCCCTTGGTAGGAGAAGAAAGCCTTGGCAGCTGGAATTAAACCTTCAGTGCCTCCAGAAAAAAAATTTGCATGGGAGGCGGCCCAGAAGAGCTGCAATTCCAGAGAAATGCCTTTGCTGCCTCAGCTCCTGCCCTCCAGAAATAAGGAAAACAACATTTGCATGGTTTCCTTTGGCTGTTTTCTGTTGTGTGCAGCCTGTCAGACCTCCTGGGGAGAGCTGCCTCCTCTCTGGGCTGGCTTGTGGGACAGGGCAAGCAGGAGGTGCCACCTGCAGCAACAGAGGCATTAAGGGACAACTGCTGAACAGCAGGGGGACACAGGCACGGGAATAATCCTTTTGAAGGCCCTTGAAGTTGTGATGTCTTTGTTGTAAGTGTCTACTGAGATTGAAGAAACTTCTTCCGAATGACCTAAGCAGCATCTGCAAGTCTCAGATCAAGGCACCTTCAGGAGCCAATTCTGGCCAAGCTTCCAGGGATTCCCAAGGGCCTTCTACCTCACAGGCACTCGGACACTCCCCTGTGGAGCCAATCACCAAAACAATGACCCAGTCAGGAATTTATTTTACATGCTGGTGAAATCTGAATTGAAATCAAGTCCCAGGTGCAAACAAGGATCAGGACATTACAATATCAACCATGGGAATTCATGGATCCCATCGAGACCACACTGAGCTGCTGCATTATGTTTATTTTGAATTTAGAGGCTTGTGCTTAGCGACAGGTTGCCAGTGTCCATCTGTAGCTTGTTTTTTGTTTTCATCCGTGCTGCACATTTGTGTGACAAGACGTGGGCATGTTCAGCGTGGAACAAACCTGCTTGTTTTTCACCTCCAGTCTACCCACAGGGAAGGCTTGGCAGATCTGAGCCAGCAGCACTTTCCTAAAGGCACCTGGAGAAGCTCAGCATCCCCATCCACTGCCCCAGGCGTGTGGGGCCAGGAGGAACAAGCTCTGCCCGGTGCAGGCAGCCTCCTCTGGCCAGGAGTAAAAACTCCAGTGATTCCTGATGCTCTAGCAGAGCTGGGATGGCTTTTTCCAAATATTTCAGCTGTAAGAGACATTAGCCCACTACATGCCTAACCTCACTGAAGCAATAAAGCTTTTGCACTGTTAAATAACAGCTGGATCCATTGACTCTGGTACCTTCCCTGCAGGCCTGGAGCTGGCCATGTATTAATTATCTTGGTCAGTTAATTAGGCATGCAAATATTTTTTTGCCCCTGCTGAGGCCTTTCCTAGCATTTAGGAGAGCCATTTAAGTGTGGTAATGGCCCATCCCTGAGTGCCCCCAGCCGTTGAAACGTCAGGCTGCCACAAGCTGCCCACAGCAGACAGGATGGGGAGACCAGCTGGCTTAAAAGCAGATTTAAGGATTATCACAGCCCTCTAAGCAAATTCAGAAGTACACATGCATGCAGCTAACCAGCAAGTATGTCTGAGTGACAAAAGAGCTTCCTTCAGTTAAAAGGAAAAAAAAAAAGTAGATTATTTTTAGAGCAATTTCTTTAACAGAAGAGGGGAAGAGCTGGATGTTATGCCTTTGCAATGACAAGCAAGGAGTGAGCTCTGCCTGGTCTCAAAAACAAGAGGTAAAACAATGCTGCTATCCCCCTGCAGCCACAGAAAGCAAGCTGGTGCATGCACGGTGCCTCTTGCAGAAACCTGAGTTCTGGTTTTCCTTTTCCTGCTCCCTCCTCTGCAGAGAGGAGCTCCTGATTAGGGCCCAGGGGGAAGAAGCCCCAGGTGGGATATCACACACGGATCCAGGGCTGCTGCACCCTAAGGCAGGGCAGAGGCTTCCCCGTTCCTCGCCCCAAGGCGTGCCCGAGGCGCCAAGCCCCACACACGGCGTGTGCTGCTGTCAGATGGCAACGTAGGAGAGCCACACGTTGTGCCAAGGCTCTGCCTGGGGTGGGAAAGGGAAAAAAAAATAAAAAAGGCAAGAAAATAAAATAATCACCCACGCAGAGCAGCCTTTCCTTGCAGGCTTGCTGGCAGTGAAAAAATTGGTTGGTGTGGCCTGAAACAGCACCTGAGCATCCCAAAAATGGCAGAGGGGAGCCAAGCAGGAGGCTGCTGTGCCAGCTGCTGGCCTCGGGTGCATGGGCTTTCCTTCTGCCACCTGCACTTTTCAGGGAATCCTTAAAAGCAGCAACCTCTCTCGCTGGACACAGAAGCTAACACTATTGAGGCTCTTCTCTTACTAAATTGAAATTCTCACAGTAATTCAGCTAAGGGGGAAAAACCCAAAAAAACCTCAATGGCAGCAATTTGTATGCAAGACATGGGCAGAGGCCTTTTGGGCAGCACACCTGGAGGAGGCTGCAGCCAGTGCTCCCCAGGAAGGTGTGTGGGAGGGGAGCAGGGAGGCAGCTGGCACACAGGGTGGGTTTGGAGGGATGAGACCAAGTATTGGAGCCAGCTTGCCCCACCTGCACTTGAGAATTGGTGTTTTCAGGGGGTGTCAGAGAATCCCAGAAGGGTTTGGGTTGGCAGGGACATTAAAGCTCATCCAGCTCCACCTCCTGCCTGGGCAGGGACACCTTCCACTATCCCAGGCCCAAGCCCCATCCAACCTGGCCTTGGACACTTCCACGGATGGGGCAGCCACAGCATCTCTGGGCAACCCGAGTCCCCTGGGAAAACAAAAAGTGACCAAAAAGAGGTGAAAAAAGAAACTGTAGATTATTTTTACAGCTGCTCCTATTGCAGGAGCTACACGCTAGGACAACTGGCATTAGCTCTGTCCTGGGCTGTCACATAACCTGGAGCAATTCCCTTCGTCCCCATGCAGCCTTGCTTAAGCAGAAAGAGGCTCCAGGTAGATACTTTGTTGGTGTGTACAGCCCCTGGGGGAACAGTGCAGGGGGATATAATCTCAGATCTGGTGTTTTCCATAAGAACAGCAGGGCCTGGCTGTCACCCACCTGAGTTCTGACACAAGCTCTGACAGTGTGTTCAGCAGTCCAATTCACTTGTTGGCATCCTGACAGGCCCTGCCTCATCACAGAGCTGCTCCCTTTGATGGACACACAGTGGGAGACTCGAGTCATTTCAGAGGCTCCAAGTGAACTCCTCAGAAGGTCAATCACCCCAGCACAAGGCTGGGGAAGGTTTAGGACCTTCAATGACCTTATTAACACGAGCAAAGCTTTCCTGCCAGGGCTGGGACTGCTCTGAGATTGGGCTCTGCAAGTGTTCTGCTGCAGGAAGCTGAGCACAGGGGGCACATTTATGGAATCGTAACTGGTGTTATCTGTTTAGAAACAAGCAAGGCAAGAGGAAAAGCCAAACTATCACAGACAAGGAATCTTACTGTGCTTATTCACACACTGTTCACTCCTGGAGGATGAAGCCAAGACCCAAGTCACACTGTAAAAGACAGACCCCACATACTGTGGGCAGCAGCCCCCAGTTACACTCAGTGCCAGGCTTGCAACACCAGCAGGGGAACAGACCTCCAAATTCCCCAAAAGATGGGGAATCAAACACCATCAAACACCTCCACAGGATAGAACAGCCAAGAACTCAAACTTCTCCCTCCTCCACTCAGGACACACCAAAGGGGGGTACAGCAGAGTCTTAAACCAAAGCCACTGCTCTCTTAACAAACCCCACACCTCAGGTTGCAGCTGATGGTAACTGAAAGCTGTTAGTGCAACCACCTTCAGCTGCAGCCAGATCCCAAAGCCTCTCCAACATCAGGCATTTTGTCAGCACCCAACTGATTTCAGAGGGGTTTTTTAGAGGAAAATGGGTACCTCTCATGGTTATGGAGCACCCTGGTTCAGCAACACTCAGCAGGCTGAAATATCCAGAGGGAAAACAAACAGATCAATAAAAAAGTTCTAGTTTGGGGTGAGTTTTCTTTAAAACCACTGGCTTTGTTTTTGCGGGATTTGGCTCATAAATTTTGAATACAAGGCAGAAGCCTGTGTACTGGGAGTTTTGGAATCCAAACAAGGGCAAGACATTGGAAGTACCCCTCAACCTCAGGTGCTCCTCCAGTTCCATATCCCCTTTGTCCTTCCCCAAACTCTTTTCAGCTACAGCTTCGCTAAATGACTGCAGTCACCACTCCTCCATAAGAGCAGGACTCATTTATTCCCTGCTTCAGATATTCTTTTTCTTTTTTTTTGGGTTTGTGGTTCTTTTTTCAGGTCTTACTAATGAGGAGTGAGCTAGAAACACATTGGGTGTGTTTGTGATTGTTTTGTCCCCTGTGGGTTCAATGTATTATCATTGCTCGTGTTTGGGAACTTCAGGCTCCATCTGGGAAAAGCACCTTGTTTTCTAAATGTGCCTTTGGAGTTGGAAAACTCATGTCTCGTGAGTAAAATTTCATGGTAGTAGGGAGGTAGAAAAATGTGGAAGCTGAGCCTCTTTAGCAGGAAACAGCAAGGATGTGAGAGCCTTAAACACTGACACTGGCAAGAACAGAGTTGGGTATGAGGATAGACTCTCAGGTCTTCTTGTTTTTAATCTATTACTGCTTGGTCAGTTCTAATTTGGCTTTGTTGGTTATAGTTTTAATGCCTGGGCTGGATTGTACACTTTGGTTTGCTGTTCTTGGTAATAGATGGGACAAAACCTGCTACTCGTTTTCCTGAATTAATACTTACAGGGTGGGTTGGTTTTTCGGTAGTGGTTTGTTTTGCTTTGCCTAAGGATGGTAAACTGAACCGAGTTTTAGGAGAGTTTCAAACATTATTAACCTTTATTCACAAATGGTATGAGCTTAGAGAGAATTGCTGCAGGCATCGAGTTTCCATGCCTGCATTCTCAAAGGTTTTGCTGCTAAGTTTACAGTGCAAGGACAGAGGGACTTCTAAAAGGCTTTCAGGATCCCCCCAAAACTGACAATTAAATGTAATGATGTGGCTATTTGAAGAAGGAAGACACCCCAACAATAATACTTGCAAAGTCTGCAGTCCTGCTCATGGGAGAAGCTCATGCAAGGCTGCATCTGGCACTGACAGGCATCTGTGCTGTCCTGGGCATCTTTTTCAGACCTAGGAAATAAAAATGAATAAAACTTTCAGACTGTGCTCAGGCTTTGGGGAAACAGCACAGGCTGTGAGTCAGCAGTGTCCCTTCATGCTGCTGAGCTGCAGCGATGGGGCCCCCAGGGTCCTTCACCAAGGGCTGGGGTACATCTAAAGCAACCACAGTGATTTTATTTCATTTTCTGTGCAGAGCAGGATTGCTGAGCTCTGAAATCTGAGGGTACTGTGCCCCAGTCAAGCCCAGCTTGCTGAAATGGGTTTGGTTCACTCCTGCCCATGGCTCATTCCCAGGAAAGTGACCACCACCCTATTATAATCCTCCTTCTCATCCAGCACCGTCTGACAGCACATGCATCCTAGCACCTTTCAATTCCACTTCACAAACCAGAATATCCAGTAGCTTGATTGCTACCACAGTTAACCATTATTTGAGAAGCCTGGCCAAGCTGAGGAGATGGGAACAGGCCTCCAGGTTAGCATTGATACAATAGCTTTGAAAAAAAAAAAAAAAAATCCTCTCCCTCCTTCCACCCAAATTGTTCCACTTGTCAGGACACTCACCCCTCCTGTCCCATGCCCAACCCACTATTCTCAAGTCACACTTCAAAGGCAGCTCTTTCTGAACCCCCTCCCAGTATTATACATGCTTTGAAGTACCTGGGCCTCACCTTCATCACCAGTGAGGTGGTTGTAAATGGGGCCTGAGGGGAGAAAACCCCTTCACTGCTAACTCTGCCTCCAGAGGTACTGCCCTCTCCTCATTTTCCTGCCACACCTTGTTAAATACCTGCAGGAAATTGCCTGCTTCCCTAGGGCTCTGCTCTCCAGTGCCTCATACAAATGGACAACGAGGATTAAACACCATCATTGGTCTAAGCTGTCTGTGTTTCCCACCTGCCTGCTCTGGTAAAAGGGGTTGCAGGTGCTGTGGGGCAACAGACCCAAGGCCCAGCTCTCACTTTCCATAGTTTCCATCAACAAGAGGCAGCATTCTCTTCAGAAGGTAACCCTGGCTGAGACCCAGAGGAAAACCCCACTGGAACAGGCACTAAGGGTCATTGCTGACCTCCATTCTCACTCTTGTGGTGATGCTGAAAGACAGAGCAGTGTTTTATAGGCAGCAGTTTTGCAAACATACCTTCCTTTGCCTACAGAAGTAGCACATCTTCCATCACCCACCAGCAAGATCCAATGGCTGCTGTAATTAAAATGAAGCCAGACTGAACCAATTTGACACTCAAGCAGTTCAGATTTAAAATACTCTCTTGAAAAAAAAACTGCACTTTGCTGTTGAGAGGCAGCACATATGTTTATGTATGGATAATGAGCCTTGCTGGCAAGGACAATTAAGTCTCCTGGAAGCATCTGTGGTCATTCCCCACCTGCATCTCAGAGGGAGGATCTCTGTAAAATATCTGCCATTCTCTAAGGCAATTGTACCATCTCTTGTGCATGGCTCTGGTGGCTGCTACGCTGATTCTATAGAAGACTGTTCCTTTCCATTTTCCTGCTGTGCCTTTGCATCTCAAAGGAGGATGGCAGTCATTGCCCAACGTTAAGTGTATTTTATTTGTATTATCCTTTTACATCGTATTTTTGCCTTGGACCCAGTCTTGTGTTTCACTGTAAAGAAAGCACAACCTAAAAGACTGGATTGCCAAGTACAATTACAATTTATCCAGTAGCAATTCCATTCAGACAGGTTTTTCCAGCCTTCCCACGTGTCCCAGCTGCCAGCAAAATAGCTCATGAGGTTTTATAGGTGTGAAAATCCAGCAAGAGCCTGATAGGAGCTTTTTCCATGCCCTGTGAGGCAGGATGGGGTCAGCCCTGCTTGGTGACAAAAGGTCCAAACCAGATCAAGTGACATCACCCATCTTCACTGCCAAAAATGACCACATTTCTGGGTATTTAGAATTTTTTCAGCCCCCTAGGCGGGAAGCTCTTTTCCTTACCCCTGGAAAAGAGTGCTATTGCACTTGTTCCCAGCAGCTGGCTCCCAGGCTGCCCCAGTGGACCTGGGAGAGGCAAAGGGTGGGGATTCTGCAGGGCCTGCAGCTCCACATCCACATGCAGCACGCACAGCAAAAAAACGCAGCTCTTCAGGGAGAATCCCAGCAACTCTGTTGCATTTAGCCCAGCAGGATACATTAGTTACTTTGGATTAATAAAATAGTTAATTAAATCTCCCCCTGCTGCCCCACAGGGCCTGAGTAGTGTCAGTGTGTCCTGGGCTTTGTTCAGGCTGGAGACATTTCTGACACCTTTCCTGACCCAGGGAGTTTGCCAAGCTCTTTGCCTTTCCAGGAATTCCCAGTTGCTCCAGCGCTGGGGATGCCATAGGACTATAAATAAACAGCTCATGTTGCAAAGATGATGCCCAGGTCAGAAGTTGTGGGCTGGGTTGTGTTTTGGCACAATGGTGATGCCCAGTTACCAACATGCACCCACAGCTTACCTAATCATTTAAAGGACAACTCAACAGAGAAGTGACAAAGGAGCCCTGTGCCTGGTTAAAATTTATATATATACACACATGCTTTTGGGACAAAGAACAATACAGCACGGTCCTTAGGAATCCCCTGCTGAAAGAGTCTCTTCTCCACTCACAGCAGTAGACTTGGTGTTAAATAAAGGTTAGTGGGGGTTTTAATACAGTTTGGTTTTTTAAATTTCCTTTCAAGAAGCGCACTCAGGAATGATTTCCTAGCTGTGGACCCACCCATCTACTTATATGCATCCCCACCCCTTTTTCACCCTGTTATGTTTTTGTCATCTCTAAGACATGTGAAATTCTCAAGAGGAGAGTAATAATCCTGAATGAGAGGCTTGGAAAGAGCAGACAGAGCATGTTATTAAAGGACCAACTCTGCAGCTCTGCACTTACAGAGCAGGGCTGTTTGGGACATTATTACCAAGCAGTGCAGTTCTCCCCCTTAACAGTTAGGGTTGTTGTTTTTTTTTTTTCCCCCCCTAAAAGAATTCTGCTATTTTTTCACTTTATGAAAGTTGACTCTACCCTAAACTCAGGTGAAATCAAAAGGCAGCACTAAAGCATCATTAAGTGTGATAGAAGGTTCCAGGTCAAGTTGGCTATTGCAGATAAAGCTGCCATCATCTCCTGCTAGTGGCTGGGACCGAAAGCCAAGGGTTTTCATTGCACGCCACATAAGAAGTACTTTATAAATCACAATAACTCCTGACATGCAATAACATCCAGTCTTATTAATATAAACTGCAGGGATTTTTTTTAAAGTCTGCTGGCAGTAAAACCACCCCGTCTATAAAATGTTGGCATTCACACATGCCCTGCAGCTTCTCACAGCACCTTTAAGCACTAAAGAGGTTCATTACCTCATACACTGAAAAAAAGGAGAGTGGGATTATATTGTTGCTTCAAAATAGTTCTTTCCAACTCTCCTTAAGCTGAAAGGTGCCCGCTGTGGCACCCCCAAACCCCGAGGGGGTCCCTGCCCCGGAGCAGCCAGCCCTGGTCTCTGCTCTGCTGGTTTTAGTGCCCTGGCACAGAGGTAGGGCTGAATGCACTGAGCCAGGGCACAAGAACAGGGCTTTCTTCTTTTCCTTTAGACACAGAGATGTTTTATTTTGTTACTGTGTTGGAAAGCATGGCATCTCCCTCCAAACAGCTTTTCCAGACAGCCCATAGCCTCCCCCAAATTAGGGGTTGCAGGTGGGACCTCCTGTGCTACAGGGAAAGGGCTGAAGCTTCCTGGGAACCATCCAGACCCCGTTTATCCCCCAAAGTGCTTCTGCCAAGATGACAAGGTGTCAGCTCAGGTCCCCATTGCTGAGGGGTGGCAGAGGGTGGCCTGTGGCCACCAGGATCCCACAGACTCCTGCCCCTCACCTTGCTGTCTCACGCAGTCCTTCCTCCTCCTCCCTCCACCTACATGGGAGCGATTTGTGCTCAGTACCCACAAAACAAAGTTCTCTGTCTTACAAAGGCTCTACAAATGTTTTTTTAATAAAACATTTGCATCAACACAGAAGCCATTTTACTCCCGTAAGGGAGGGAACCTGTGAGCTCCTGCAAGGAGACAGAACCAAGCTGGAAGATACAGCTGGGATACTGACAGCACCGTGACCCCACTCATCCAACAAACAAACAACTCTTTATGGTACATGTGTACAGTAAACACATTGCAGGAGGCAGATGGTGTTAGAATATAAACACGAGGAAAGAGAAGAGTCTAGCTAGATGCCACTTTTCTATCTTGAAAAAGGGGAGCTTTTTCTCAAGGCTCCCCCCTTTCTTATTCAAGGGAACATAACGTTGTTGAAGCAGGGAGGAAATGTTACTCCTCTAAATTAACCACTACAAGAGGAAGCAGGAAAGAGATTTGAGCCCAAATTGAGCAAGAGAAGGGGGTTAGCTCAAGCCTTCCAACATACCAGAGCCCCACAGCCCTTACCAGCCTGTCTGAGGAGTTTCTCTTGATGAATTCTTCCATCAGAAAAATTCTGACCAGCCCAGCTACTGCTCTCCTCCCCAGAGTCACAGCAAAGCCACCATCCCTATGCAAATACACCTTGTATTTTAGTTAAAATGCTCGTGGGGTGTTGATCTTACAGAGTTTTGTGCCAGTGCTCTCCAGCTGGGCCTCGTGCATACCAGCACAGAATATAGATAAGGATGGGAGAGGAAAGACAAGCCCAAAGCCTCGTTTATTTTCAAGTGACTTTTGATGAGATATGTCAGAAATAGCGGGATCTTTTCCAACGTCTGCCCTACTTTGCAACAATAGCTGCTTGTTGTGCACAGTGAGTCGAGGAGATGCCAGCAGGAATGGTTGTAATACCACTTTATAAGCAAATTAATTGCTTCTAATTAGACTGCTCCGCTAAGATATAAGTAGGAACAGCTCATGTTGCAATAAACTTTTACGACCTTTTGACACGCAGCTGAAAGCCACTTTGCCTGCTTTGCTGTGCGTGTAAGGGCCGGATGCTGCTGATTCTCCCTAACAGATGCACAGCCATACACAATTTCTCTGCTTCTATTAATTCCCAGTGCCTCTCAGTATTGCAGTTGGTTTGCAGCTCCAAGGTTTATTCCTCCCCCCATTGGTGGCTTCTGTAAGGTACAATAAAAGGGATTCCTGGATGTCACTTGTTGTTATTACAGATACGGTGTTCAAGCACTGTAGCAGAAGTACAAACACCTTTATCACCTTCTTCTAATCTAATTTTTAACCTTCAGGGCTTTTTTTTTTTGGCAGTTTATGCTTTCTTACTGCAGGGAATAAAACATGTTTTCTATCTGCACCATGATGGAAAAAAAAGGGGAAGATTTTAGTACTAATTGGATGAAAGGAACAGTGTAAAACTTAATAGAGAAAATAACTCCAGGAGGGGGAGCGAATTAATGCACCAAAGTCCTGAGGGTGTCCTAAAGAAAGCAAATGTTTACCTGCTCTGAGAGTATGTACTTTGAAGGTACCTTAGCCCGGTAACAAAACGGAGAGCAGTGCAATACACCCTTCTATAAATATTTGCGCTTCAGCTCACTCGTTCTCTGGGGCTGTAACACCACGGCCGGGGTTACATTTCCTCGGTTTATTGGCGCGTGTGCTCGGCCGCAGCTGGAGCCGGGATTCCCGGGCGTGGAGCGGCTGCGGGCAGGAGGCGCGGGCGGTTCGGGGCTGCCGACAGTAGATGTCAGCATTGCCTTGTGCCTCCCCGCTGCTCCGGACACCAGCCACCGAGACGCTCTGAGAGACGAAATACTCAACTAATAGGCTAATAGGAAACAGCATTTATTTCAGCTATTCTGCATATTTCTAGGGTGGTTTTTGTTGGGTTTTTTTTAAACAAAAAATCATGTTGCCTAACGATTTAGGATGGATAAAAATAACAGTGGTCTTTCCCCCATCAGTTTAATGCTCTGCCAGATATGCTTTGAAGGTTTCTCTTCAACGATTTTTCACGCCATATGACCGTGAGAAAAAGCGTATAAGAAATGAATAGTTCTTTGTTTGACCACCTAGGGGCTGAGAAGGGTGAGTGGCCTCTCTTCTCCCTGCTCCCCATCAGCCAGGGCTGTACCTGTAACACTGTGCATCCCTTTTCCCAGCCTGGCATGCCTTTCCGAGAAACTCCGTGCCTTGCAGGAGGCTGCTGATGCCTACTGTTAAATCTCTGCAAACGAGCGGACAAAATACCCTCCAGCCATGCCCTCAGCTTGGTTCCCTGAGGGCACTCAGAGCAGGGACTGGGGCTCTCTCCTGCCTGGTGCAGCTAATTCTTTGCTTTGCATTAGGGTGGCAGCATTGGCCGCGCTATGGGCACTGGCGGCGGCCCCGGATGCTCTCGCAGGAGCCGTGAATCCCATGGGAGCTGAGCTGTAAGGGCTGGGCGAGCAGGACACCGCTCAGGGACAGCTGTGCTTGGGGACACCTGCTTTTAGAACTGCTCCCGATCAGCTCTGGGATAGTTGATGGCCTGGGGTGGTCCCAGGCAGCTCACAGGTATTCAGCTGGGCTCAACCTGAGCGTGGTGCTTGCCACGGTGAGGACACGCGAGCAGCCAGCCCGCTTGTCACCGCTGTCCCCTCCTGCTTGCAGTGGTTTGGTAGGGGGAGAGAGGGAGTTTGGGGACAGAAAGTTCCTGCTGTAGCGTGGGGCAATGATGCTGATCAAAGGAGCTTCATCCAGAGAGCATTTGAGTGAGAGCAAAAGGAACCAGCCATCCACCTGTGCTATGTTCCTCCTGTGCTTCCCCAGGCATGGAGAGAGAATGGGAATGTTTGGCAGGAGATGGAGGAGAACCAGAGACAGGATTCAGTGGTACATTTACTTATGTTGGAGGCTTTAAAATGATGATGGAGCGCAAACACTGGTAAAGATGAGAAAGTATAATTTATCTTGGAAGATTTCACCCATCCCAACTTCTACCACAGCCCCTCTCACTGCAAATGTTTTCAGGAAGGCATCCCTCTGCTTTTGGGTATGTAAAAGTTTCGTGGCTTTTAGAGAGACTGACAACACATCCAAACGTTTCCAGTCTTGCTCCACCAGAGCTCTTGGGATCCTAGAGTGGCCTTGAACTATTCTGCCAGAGCCACAGTCTGCCATATCTGAACGTTTCATTTTAATTTGCACACCTTGGAGCAGCACCATTTATGAACAGTGCTTCACTGGTGGGAAATACAATTTGAAGATTTTCATCATCACCTTCAAAATGTGCTTGCCAGCTACAGTTTATGGAGTAGCTGACAATTTTGGGGGGGACTGCAGACTCACAGAAACCACAAGCCTTTGGATGTAAGAGCCTTCATACAGTGCATGCGGGGTGAAATCCACAGATCAGAACTTTGCATTATAATTACACACAATTGTTTGGGCTGATCACAGCATCCTTCATTTCTGTGGTAATTACACTGGCCTCGAGTGCCGTGTACTGACATCCCAGTGTCTTCCTGGTACTCAGTAACTGCTTCTGATCAATGCTGATGTGAATGAATTAATAATATTGCCTCCTATTAGGGCAATGGTTGCTGGGCTCTAATTCAATCCTGCCAGCTGAGAGCCAGCCTGGGCAAGTGCTTTTACTTTGGATGTGAAAAGAGACATGATTTAAGGCCCTGCTGAATGGGCTGAAATCTTTTTTCTTCTGGAAAGGAGGGAGAATGAGGGGGGTAGGGCTTGTATGCTGGAGAAATACTTTACATAAGTATTACATTAATAAAGAGGTATGTTTTTTAATGGCTGTTTTATCATGTTTGTTAACATGATAAATGGTAAAGAAGGGATTTTAAGATTAAAAGCTTTACTTGGTTTTGTGTTTCTGCACCAGAAGGAAGAAAAATGCTAATTTTAATTTATTTCTGTGTTATATAATGGCTTATGTTAGGGTAGGTAGCTCTATAATGAAAAATATATCTGTAGAGTGCATGAAGTCAGCATCAAAATGCTTCAAAACCCCTGCATGTGTGTTTATACCACTCTACAAGCCCAAGTTCACTCTTGTCTTGAACTTCATTTGTCTCATTGCAAAACAGATGCAAAATCTAATTTGTTTTTGCTCTAGATGGTTGAAGTTAAAGCAAAGGTACCAGTGAAAATGACAGTATCAGACAGCTGGCTGTGGCTCCTGTTCCTTGCTGGTACTTTCCTTCTGCTCACGTCCCCTCGCAAACTGACAAAAGATATATCCGTGCAAATCATTTTGTAGCCCACACATGTGTTTAATTAGTCTCCAGCCCACATGAGGAACTGCAAGGAGAAAGATAATTATGCAGGCTTCATGCTGTTTTGAGCTCTTGTGCTTTGCATTTTCTTTTCCAGCATTCAATTAAAAGTTAAGCAGTTTTTGAGGCTATCCAAGTAGACAGGTATTGATTCTTCATTCTGTAGAAGAAGCCCTTCTTATAGTTTGTCAATTTGTGAAGTTGCTGGCTGGGAGAGAAACTGGGTAGCACAACACATCCTTGGAGAAATACCACAATGAATGCAAGGTGTGCGCTGCAAGATGGCCTCAGATTTAAGGCCAAAATATCGGATGATTTAAAAGCTCTTTTTAGTTTAAAATTCAGTTTTAGCTTTTTAATTTTCAGATATTAAAAAAGAATAATTTTAATTGCTCACTAAGAGGACATTCTGGGATGCCTGGAGAAGTTTTGAAATTACCTGACTTTTGTAAGAGGATCACTGGCTCTCCTTCAGCTGTGGACAACATGCATGTGCTTAGTGCCAGGGTTTATCACTGCCACAGGGGGACAAGTTGATCTGGCAACACCTGAGAAGACAGGAAGGGAAGGAACTGAAAATGTTCAATTTTTCACTATTAACAGGTTGTCTCAACAACACTTGGTCTGTGGAAATTTACCCTGCTTTGCCAGGAAGAAAAAATTTTCATGGGGTCCTAATACAAAGACCATTGACACCCATAGGATCTTTTCCTTGATTTTCACAGATTTTGAATCTTCCCTCTAATAAAGGATCAGACAATGCACTGTTAGAGGAATTTACATAGTTAGAATATAAATCCCCTGTGCAGAAGTAAGGATCTTTATGTGGTAATGGCTAAGGAGTGAAGAGGATAGATCAGACAAAGATTATGAATATCCCCATTAAGGGCTCTTATTATCACTGATATAATTACAGAAAAGCAGGGAACTTTTCTGGGCAAAGCTGGCAGTCCTCACACAGGCTTTCAGCATTGATAATGGCACGTGGCTCAATGGTGACCAAGTCAAATGGCCCCTTCTGTAAGGTTCACATAGAGACCTCCTGTCCTACCAAGTTTTCACATCTGGTCCACTGCACTTTGCAGCAGATGGGTGTGAGTCTTGGAATTGAAACCAACGGAGCTTGTGCTTTGTCTTTCCTCCAGGACAACTCTAAGGGGGATGTGTAAAGTGATGACTATGGTCAGGGAAGCAGGGAGGCTGCTATGGAGACTGCTTATAACATCAGCATTTTAGAGCTACAATAGCACAGCTCACTCAGCCCTAATTAGCTGTGACCAGTGAAAGCATCAAGCTGACACAGTGCAGTGAGAGAAACATCACTGAATCCATGTCTGGGAGGAAGGTGCTGTCCAAATACTGTAGCTGGAGATGTGTCTCTCTTTAATTAGCCGATTTATGGTCTGGTGGGTGCATGATGAATTGAGACAGTATGGTTAACCGTGGTGAACAAAGCTGTATCCTAACAACCAGTTCCTCTATAAAATTATATTGGCAATGAAATGCCATCATGCTTAGTAACCCCAAAGTGGACTAAAACTGCAGAACTGAGACCTACATTTACATACATGTGCAAGAATAAACACTCAGACACTGAGGCTTTGGCTGACTTTACAGAGTCCATCCATGGGCCTGGAACCAGAGCTGATTTCCAGCTCCCAGTGTCAGTGGACTCTGGATTTTCACAGTGAGGCTTTTGGTCTGTGTGTCTGGGTACTGTTATCATACCCAGATAAGGGGACCAATTTCATCAACGCTGAGAATCATTGCTACTTGTTAATATTAATTTACAATAATGGGAGTGATAATCAAAAGCTAATTAGGCATTGTGTTCTGTGTAATGATGGAACAGGCAAAGTGTTTAAAGTGTTTAATGGTCACACGACTTCTCGTGTACAGACTGAACTCTTCACCTGGGCTTTCTGGGAATAGCTCCAGTCGGCTGGAGGGCACTCACCTTCATCTTACAGGTGAATGAGAGTATGGACAGGGCTGGAGATGCTGGCAGATTTAGTCCAGCTCAGGTGCCATCTTGCTCAGAGCCCAGTTTCCTTCAGGGAGTCTCATGGTGGATTCTGGAAATTGAAGCAAGTGAGATGTCAAATCTGAAAATGTCCAGTTAGACAGCTTAGAGTCAAACAGAAAACCTGTTGTGCCTCTCGCCATAAAGGCAAAATCTATAGGTCTATTTTGTCTGTGACATAATTTAGTGTGTGAAGTTTGGAGGTTATTCCTGCATTCCTCCTGTGTTTAAAATTGCTTTTCTTCAGGCACGGTTTGGGAGGAATCGTAGTATTTATGAATCGGATCAGCTGATATAGTTAGGAAAAAAATGGACTGGAGTTTGGTCCTACATATCTTCCTTCAGATACTGGGATTTGGGCTGGACATCACAATCACACCGATCTCACCAGCCCATTCTTGGCATGACAAAAACAGACTGGGGGAATGGGTTATGTTTTAGCACTTTCATCAGAGTTGCCACTTAGCACAAATCATCTTGTGTAATCTAATTACCCAAATTTTTGCTGTTTTGTTTGCACGAAGTAAGGTAACCCATGGGATAGTATACAGATGAAGAAATAGGTTCTCTGCACCATCTTAATAGTTTTATAATTGAGGTTCATGCACCAATGAGGAGAAAAAAGACTTAGCCATGAATTTACAAAGTATGGCAAATCTCATTTAAAAAAGGAAGGATCAAGGAAACATTGCTGACATAACTTTACCTCCTTTAGCCCTAGATTTTCTGGGCAATATCACAGTGTAGCTATTGCTATTTTTATATGCTTTGTGGAGACCAGTCTGCCCTGAGGCTGGTGAGTAGAAAATAACAAGTAGCTTCCAAAAGGCAGACCATTTTACGTGTGATGATGAGAGCCTGTGAACTTTATGGGTTCAGACTATTAAATTTAGTCCAGTTCCATTTTAAGTTGATAGGAACACCTCACGTGATTTCACTGAGGGTTGGGCCAACAGATTGCTGTTTGTTTTTAGCAGCAAGTAAAATCATGGGGTGATGTCTGCGTGTGCACACAATGGTTTTTAAATTGCTCCTTCTGCAGTCGACATCTCTCGCTAAATTCAGTGGGTGCTTGTTAGAGACAGAGCCTTGGGGTTGGGAAAATGGACCATGAAGGTGATTATTTCTTTCTGAATTATTCATTGGAGAATCTTCAGCTTGAAAATGAGATAAATGTATCTGACACATGACCTGACCGCATGCCAGCCTGAGTAATTGCTGGCTCACTGTGAAATCACCCGGCATGGGCTTAAGGAGGGTGAAGACTTGGCAAGATGCTCTGCCTTGCCAACTGAAGTGCAAAAGAAAGGCCATCCAGGCTCAGAAGCGCCCCAGCTGATGGCTCACCAGGGGTCTGACATCACATGAAGTCTCCCAGGAGAGCTGAAGACACACAGGTACTTTGCATTGTGCCATACAGGCATGCTCCCTCCTGAACAGGAGAGAGGGAGAAGGAATTGGGGTCTGGACACATAGGTACTCCTTCAAAAATTCCGCCTCACTCAGAACCCCAGCTTCATGTGTAAAGATGCTTTTGTCCACAAGGTTGGCTTGGTTTTGGTTTTTTTGGTTGTTTGGTTTTGTTTGTTTTTCCAAACAAGAGATCTTGCCTTCTGCAAGAGTGGGAATTGCAACTGTAGCCGCTTGTCATATGTTCAGACATAACTGGTTTGTAGTCCCTAGCTTGTAAAGGTTTAATGCTGGCCGTGCTTTAAAAAAACTTGATGAAAAATATGAAGTGAGAATTTCATATCTGTGATGGAAATGTCAAAAGGGATATGGATGGGTTACTCTACCTACTTTGCTCTTCTTTGCATGCTTTTAGATTTCTCACTGCCAGAAGAATGGACTACAAGGAGCTACACTTTGATGTGGGGTTTGAACTGGGGAAGGGCAATACATGGGGAACCACACCTTACCTAGCTGGCATTGAACAGTCACTTCTGAACAGAACCACTTCTAGAGTCGTCAGTCCTACAAAGCTGTCCTGGGGTGCCTTTATGATGCTTGTATCCCCAGTGGTCTGTTGTGTTTATGCTGGATATTAAGTTCTGCACCTTTAAGACTGGTTCTGAGAAAAAGAAGCAAAAGAAAATTACAAGTTTCTTGTAATCAGAAACTGCACTTGCTGCCCCGCATCCTTCATACCAACAGTGTTGTCTGCAGTGGACAGCAGGAGAGAGCCCTCCTTTGCTTTTAGTTAGGTTTTTTTGGCTAGCTGAGGCAGAGAAGTTCCTGGGGCTGTGGTTTTCCTTTTTCTTGGAGCTGTTGGAACCTGCTGTGGACTGAAGGCCCAGAAGAACACCAGGAGCTCACACCTGTGTCCCACTGGGCCTGAGGGACTGATAACAGAGTGAGTGAGCAGAGCTGCACCTCATGAGGGGAACATCCTGAGTTTGTCATCTCAGACAAACAGAACAAAAGGTTTTGTTGTTTAATATTGTTCATTTTTGTGCTGGTGAATGCTTTGTCTGTTAAATAAACAGGTTTTTTCCACTTTTCTCCATGGAAATATTTTCCTGAACCAGTTGTGGGAGGGGCTGCTTGAATCTGCTTTCTAGAGGGACCCCATTCGGAGGTTTCTTCCCAAATTTGCCCTAAGCCAGGACAAAAGCCCAGCAAGGTGAGCTGAGGTGCTTGTGTGAAGGAAAAGATGGTCATGCTGGCCTGTGAAGATAGTCACATTATGTAAAGTTTGAATATGTGTTCAGAAGTTTAAAGGTGAATGTACATGAGGAAATTCTGAATTTTCTCTTCTGAACTCAGCTGTATGTTTTAAAGGGTCAGAAATGCCTTTACAGGGACGTATTTTTTTTAAAGTCAGGTTAATTTAAATGGATAAATTCTGTATTCCTTACATGGCTGTATCATCTTAACTTCCAGTGGACTAGGCTGCTATTAAAAGTAAGGCTACATTTCTCTCTGTGCCTGACCAGTGGAGAGGAATCAGCAGCCATCAGCCTGCCTTGTAAATGCCTGTTTTGGACAGCTTACAGCCTCGGGAGGGGAGGATAGAAATCAACACAGAGCAGGGAGCTGCCTCCTCTGGTCAAAACAGCACTGGAAAGAGTTTATCTGAAAGGACATCCTGCTTGGGGGCTTGGGTCCCTCAGCCCTGGTTTCAGGAGGTGGGCTGGAGACCAGCGGGGGCCCAGATGCAGGAAGTCTCTCTTGGACACGGGCACTGCGATTGCCATTTTCAGAAAGGGGACAAGTTGGCAGAGCCAATTTTAAGGATTTGGAGTCAGTGAAAGCCTCTTGGGTTCAGGCTCCTGTGTCCCTGTGGGCCTCTTTAGATTCTCATCTTAGGTCAAGGACTTGGCTCTAAGTTACTGGGAACAGATCTGAAGTATAACTAGGAGAAGAATTTATATTAAGGTAAGCTTCCAGTGTGTGAGCTAGTCCATTTCAAACCACTTTGGGCATCTTCAGATGCAATGCAGGGTGCCCAAGATTTAGGTCTAGTTTGAAAAGCTGAATTACCACTATTTGCTCACTCTGTTCTATACAAAAATCAGCAAATGGCTCGATAGCAAAAGTTATGGCTGTGCTTTAAGTAGTATGAAGGTAAAAGGAAAGAACTTAAACATAGCATTTCCAGATTTCAATTTTGTGGCACTTCAATATTTAAACAAAATATTAAAACCCCCACAAAGCAAAGCTTTGACATTTAGGTGTAGGGTGCCAATATTATACTATTGCTTTCATCAGAGGCATGCAAAAACGAAAGCCGTGAAATGCTTCATTCACATCACAAATGGCAATCAGTATTGGATACAGAATGGTTTTGGTTCTTCTAAAAAAACTATTCAAAATGGTGCATTTTTATAGAATTGTTGCCCAGAGTTCTATATTTCTGTTAATAATAACAAAGCAAAGAGATGGACATAAAGACAGTGCAGTCCTCATTGTGTATTAATCTAGAGAAATCAGTATACACTGCCACCCTCTGCTCAGCTAAGACAGATTAGAGGTGGACACTTTGAAATTACTTATACTTTCATATTCTGTATGTGAAAAAAAAAAACCACGACACTGCAATGAAGCCAAAGAAAATGCTGGAGGAACCTAAAATTCCATGCTTGGTCCCCATCAAGCCAACAAGGTTTAAGCAGGTGAGGAAAGGCTTGGCTAAAACCTCTGCTAACA
Source organism: Sinosuthora webbiana (assembly GCA_013397395.1). NCBI lineage: Eukaryota > Metazoa > Chordata > Aves > Passeriformes > Sylviidae > Sinosuthora > Sinosuthora webbiana. Next base: position 456,975 of record VXBN01012418.1, read on the forward strand.
AATGCTGCTTTTGACTACAAATCCCCTGCTACTCTCTGCCCATTTTGCATCAGATTCTGTGACCTCTTGGACCACTTTTTGGGTATAATTTCCTGGTTTTTTTAAGAACAAGAATAAACAGTTTATTCCAGGCCTATCTCTGAAAACACAAGTTGAAGAAATAGCTGAAGGTTGTCAAAGTTGCTAAAAACAGAAATATGAATGGTTGGTCAAAAGAGGGAAAGCTAGAGCAAAGAAAGGGAGGAGTGAGCCCAAGCAAGGGAAGCATCAAAGAGCAGGCAAGTGTTTTTGGGGCAACAAGAAGGGAAAAAAGTGAAGGAGACTGTGCTCTCTCTTAGTAAGATACAGATAAAAAACAGGATTGGGTGTAAGGAGAAAATTTTGTTTAAGCACACAATAATTTTGAATAATTTATGGTCTGGGTAGATGTATTCCTTTACGTAAATTTAAAATCTGATTTTGACAGAGAAAACTTTGTCATGTCGGGTTTTAATGTGAGCATGTACATACATGACCTCCAAAAACCAAAAAAAAAGAGCAGGACACCACCACCTAAAATGACTCTGGCATGTGCTAATTATTAGCATGAGACTTCAGATTTCCAATGGGAAGATGCATCACCTGGGTAACAAGGAGCGAAGCCCTTGGAAGCATGGTAAAATAAGAAAAAGGAACAGTTTCTGCAAGCTTTTGTGTTGTTTGTCCTTTAGCTCGTGTTTTCTGACACTGTGCTGTCTCAATTCTTGCCTCTCTTGCTAAGTACAGACTAGGGAAAAATACAGCACTTTGTTTTTTTTCTGATCTTTTGTGCTAAGGGTGGTGGCTTTTCGTTTTATAACAGCCACATGGAGTTAATTTTTTTTTTTTTTCTTAGCTTGTAGTAGGAGTGTATTAACTGCTTTCTGGTCACAGTTGCCTTGAAGAGCACATTAACTAAACTTAATTTCAAAGGGGAAAAGAACATATTAAGTGAAAAGCCTCTAATTATCAGGAACCGATGATCATTTGTCCCTATAAGCTGTATAAACACTTGTGTTCATAAAACTGGAGTTGAGAGAGAACACTGCTCACTCTACCCACTTGTAAAATAAAAAGTTACTATGTGGCACCTCTCTTGTCCTTTAGCGCTATTTATTCTATCTGTGATGCAGAAATGCTCCCAAATTTAGAACGGGCAGAGCCAACATAATCGGTCTGTGCAATGCTCCTGACAATTTTCAAGGGCAACGCCATCCAGAGACGTGGAGGCTGTGGTTCTTGGCAAGAGCAGCATCAGCGTGGGTAGAATAACTCTTCTGTTATACATTACAGTGTACGGACTGGGCTATATACATCACCACTCCACGTCTGCAGTGGGAAACCTGCAGTCCTCAGAGCCGTGCCCTGGGCTGATGTCTTTGCTGTGTTATTGTACTGATGTCTTTGCTGTATTATTGACAAAATGCTGGACTGTTGACTCCCAAATTTTTCTCTAAGTGTAGTCAAACCTCTTCATACTTCTGTTTTCACTTATATTGCTGAGTTTTGAGCAGATTATTGTCTCTTTCTTTCCTGTGAAAGAGCTGTGCGACACTGAAGCCAGAAATCAGACTGAATTTTGGAAATTTACCAAAGAAGGCAATCTTTTGCATTTGGTGGTTAAGTAGTGTAACTAGTATTCCACCTAATGCTCATTGTGCTTCAATAAAATGCTTAGGAGAGCTACCATCAGCAGAACTGCTGATGTGTTGGAAAACAGATATTTTTGTTTTCATATGATCTCCACTCAAACCCTTTTTTGAGATTTAGTGTATCCTACCTCTAATCTATAGAAATACCTGGAAACGAAGCAGAGCCTTATATATTTAATGTTCTTATTACATAGTAGAGACAAAACACTTAATCACTTCAGCTTAACTCTGAATGCCAAACTTCTAGCATTTTAGTGTTACTTTTCCTCATTAGAAAAAAAAAATAATACGGTAACCAAACAAAAAAACTAACACTCCCCCCACCCCCCCTTTTTTTAAAAAAAAAATCATCTGGATTAGCTTTTTTAGGTTTAAATTATTTGAGAATCATGTGAGCACCAAGACAGGAGCAAGGAAAAAAGCAGGAGTGCCCAGCAGGAGGTAGAGTAGAAAGCTGATTGATTAAGTTGTCATGGGATCCTATTTATCAAAAATCCTACTCTGTTTTGTTTAAGCACCCTATGCTGTTACATTTAAAGCTCAGCAAGGTTACTACAGCTTTGCAAATGTGACCTTTATAAGGATGACCTGGCATTACAGGTATTATTACACTGTAGTTACACGGCGTTAGGCAATCCTGACATTTTTAGATGAAATTTCTGTTAAAGTAGCAGAGTCTCTCTTTTTGAGACTGTGTTTGTACTAATCAATTTCTTAAATATCCCTTCTTTATCAGAATTACCTTTTGCATGCAACATTACAGCAGGAAGAAAAAAAAAAAAATCCTGCCTTTCTATAGTTTGGAAAGTGATTGTGCTTCCACAGCATGGCCAATGTGCTGATGCTTCTCAAGGACATTTCATTGGATCCAATATTTGTGTCCTTTGGAAACCAGCGTGCATGTCCCTTCCTTCCCTGTTGAGACTTTCATGGGAACTCTGTAAAATAAACACATGCAAAACATAAGGATATATAATTTCCCACCCCCTCTTACTCACCTGCAATACTCTGTGCCTGTAATGCCTGCAGCCGACAAAACTTTCCTTGTAAGCTTTTTTTCCATTTCAGAGTCTGTGTTACAAGTATCCTTGATGTGATTCTTGGGATAACTCTTAGCCAAATTCTGCATGTTACTCTGTTGTTGTACAAGCAGCTGCCAGATGGCAATACAGAGAAAATACATTTAACGTCAGTCACCTCACTGGAAGCCAGATGGCACGGCAGAAGTTGGAGCAAGATGTTTGCCAGCTCATTCTGCCTTCCAGCTGTGGTCTCGTGCTCCACCATGACCGTGTGGACAATGGCCTCTTGACTGTCATCGTGATATTGCTGTTAGAGCATTCCTGGCCACACTTTGTGTTCATTCGGAAAGCTGAATTGCTGACATTGACTCGTCCTTCCTCCCCAAAAGCTGCACTGAAGAACAATTAGAAATGGGTGTGTGAAATTCAGTGGGGCAGATAATTCTTTGTTGGCTGCTTGTCTGCTGTGATGAAGTGCATATACCGAACCTTTTGGATGTGTTCCTGCAGAGGAGGGAAAGTCACTGAAAGTAGCTCGCGTGGTTGTTCTGGTTTTTTAACTCAGCTTGTCCAAACTGTAGTCAGTTTGATTGTTAAATTCAGCAGGGGATATTATGCTCTGAATGCAAGGAGAGTCTCTCAGTATATCAGGTGGTGGTATAAAGGGAGAAAGTACCTGGCCCTTAGGGATTGGGAGCACAGGCAATGCTTCTGGAACATTCCAGTTCGCCCAGTTTTCATACACGATCTCTTTTAAATCCTCTGCCTTGTCTGGCCCATCTATCTGCCTGATGGATCTGGTGGAGGTACACGCCTCAGTCTTTGCTCCGTGAGAAAAGCAAACAGCCTGTCTAATGAAATGCTCAAGCTACAGCAGATGCTGCTTCCACGTCTTTCTCACGAGAAGTTATGGGATACAGTAACAGCACTGGTTGCTGCCATTTGGGAGATGATAATCATTTATAACCCAGACTGTTATGAGGCTATAAACCAGGGTGAATTGGGTGCTTGGAATTCAGCTTAGCAATAATCAAATACAAAGTACTTATGGCAGGTGGCTCTGAACAAGGTAGAGAGAAACTAGTTGGCTTGTTATGCCTTTTGAAGGAAAATGTCAGTACAATGAGGCCATTTATATAGTCAAAGTGGGATGACATAAAGAGTTCAGAAGTTGCCAACCAAACATTGTTTCCAAACAAAGCTTTAAATCTTTGGGAAATAACAATCTTTGACCAACTGACTTTTATGTAAAAGTAATCAAATAAACTCTATGGGTCCTTTACAACATTGGCAAACATCCACATATGATAGAATTGTTTATTTTTTCCTTCGACTTTCTTCACAGAAAGTGCACTGCCTATATTTGACCTGTGAAAATGGGAGCCATAGGATGTCCTGAACTAGCCGGTGTCTGAATGGAGAATATAACTTTTAAAGAAGAACCCTGCGGTTCTTAAAATCCTTCTGGATACTTGAAAATCAGTTGGATTTGCTTAAAAAATTGCTATTTGCTTTTAGTTATGACTTATTTTTAGCTAATTCTGAGTACTATTGGGTATTAGAGAATCCCAAAATAGTTTAGGTTGGAAGAGACCTTTAAGCTCATCCAATCCCACCCCTTCCCTGCGCAGGGATGCCTTTCGCTAGACCAGGTTGTTCCAAGCCCCATCCAACCTGGCCTTGGACACTTCCAGGGATGGGGCAGCTTCTCTGGGCAGCTTGTGCCAGGGCCTCACCCTCACAGGGAACAATTTTTTCCTAATAGCTAACCTAGACCTACTCTCTTGATATGGTTCTATCCTTGCATAGCCTTTCTTACCAAATCCATTACCTGTTGACATTAATCTTCAACAATTCCTTAAATAAACCAAGAAGACTGAGATCCTTTTGTCCATCACTATTAATTGTTTTCTAATCATAATCTTCCCCAAAGCACCTTTCTGAGCCCTTTTTAAGCTTCCATCACTTTCTTCAGTTGTGGATACCATACATCTCCATCTTTTAGTGAGACAGAGAAGTCCCAGGAATTATTTGTACGAAGAAGTTAGGCCTGCAGAGAGAGAGAACTCAGAGAAGGGTATTGCTGAGCATTTTGTTTGTTCAACTCTTTGTGTGAAGGCTAACAGCAAATGTTGCTGAGAGAATTGAGTGGTATCAACTTATCAGCTGTGCTTGCCTTATGACATAAAGTTACACTTACTCTGTGATTTGTGGTGGAATTGGAAACTTCCCCAAGACATGATGCCTTCCCCAATGATGCCTTCAATCCCACCTTTTGTAGCACGATCACCTTTTCAATCTGCAGTTTAGGAGTACTGACTGGTGAACATTGTTCTTCTTTATGCCACTTGTGCTTGTTCTTTTTTTGATATGCTCTGCTGGAGTTCAGGATGGCTCCGGTGGGTTTGATACGATGAAAGAACATTGTTCTGGTCACATCAGTTTAATCTGAAGAAGGGGAAACCCCAACCATCCAAGACCAAGAAAGGTATGTCAGCATTTGCCCTCTACCTCTTGAAACCAGCTGAGTTCAAGCTCTGACATGTATTAAACTCAGCAACAGAGTTTGAGAGAATTTGAGGGAATACAATAGTTTTTGTCATCTTCGAAGTGTTGTGACAATCTTCTGCCAAAACACTGTTCTTTTATTACAATTTGGAGACTTGGACAGTGCCAAAGTACTTGTCATTTCTCAAGACTGTGTCTGCCATGGGAGAGGAATGGAAATCCTGTGTGACAATCTCTGCATGGTGCCAAAACAGTAGTTTCACAGGCAGCAGGTCCTCTTGCAGAATTTTATCTTTTCAGGCTAAAGTCCTAACTGAATTATATAATTCAGTTTCTTCCACTCACATCTTCCCTGATCTTCAGGCTGTATTTCAATGTTTGGCTTTTTTGTTTGTTTGGTTTTGTTGTTAACCCTGCAAGCAAAACTGGTGCCTCTCCTTTCAACCCAACCATTAGCAATTTCTTGATTACTTCCCCCCCTCCCCCCTAGATACTTTGGGCACTTATTTCTGTTTCTTTACATTAATTCAAACACTGATTCTGAGCTCCTGTTGCACGTAAAACCCCTTAACTCAACGGAAATTTAGGACTGGTACCTCTAAGCTTACCTTAAAATAAGAAAAAGCAACAGAAATTTTTCTGTCGAATCCTGCAACTTTATTTCAAACTCCTAGGAGCCATGACGTGTGTTCTCCACAAATATATGCTGTTCTCCCAAACATGTTATTGTGAAAACTCCTGCTTTTAAACGTTAATGTAGAACCACAGGAGAGTTTGGGTTCTGAAGGGACTTAAGCAATCAGTCTCACAGGACTTAGCTCGGCTTCCAGCTACAAAAATGTTCCATGTGCAGAAGAAATTCACCCCTTTGTAGGAGTTTGAAGCGGTTTTCCCCCTCATTTTCCCCCTCATTCTCCCCCTCATTCCCTGCTGGTTTTCCTCTCTTCAGGAAGGGCGGTGTGTGCTCAGCGGAGGGGCCGCGGGTGCCAGCCCTGAGGGGACGCCCCGGAGACTCCTCGCCCTCACACCCCCCGCTCCTCACAGCGCCGCTCCCCAACGCGCCGGGAGCTTCGGCTGGAGTTACAAATGCTGAATTACATTAAACTGAATTGAATGAAGCTAAATTAATTTAAATTAAATTAAATTAAATTAAAGCCGAGTCTCTTTCCGCCGCGGCGCGGGCGCCTCTCCTCGCGAGAGGTCGCCCCCGGCAACGCCGCGGCCATGGCGGAGAAGACGGCGGCTTCTGAGCCGGCGGCCTCTGAGCCGGCGTTCAGCCTGCGGCGTATCCTTCTTCCTCGCCAGTCTTTCCCCCTCCATCCTCATCCTCCTGCTCCGCTGGAGGTGCCGCTTTCCCGCCTCAGCGGTCCCTGTCCTCGGCGCTCCTCCCGCCGCAGCCGGGGCGGCCCCCGCACCTGCTGGACGGGGTGTGGGGCGGGGTGAGGGCAGCCTTGAGAGAACGGGGGGAATGTCAAAACCCCTCCCGGCTTGTTGGTTCTTTCTGTGGGTTGTTGTTCCTGGAGACTGAAAAGGGGCTGAAGCCTGTCCGGAGAAGGGCAGCGGAGCTGGGGAAGGGTCTGAGCAGCGGGAGCTGGGAAAGGGGCTGGAGAAAAGGAGGCTCAGGGGGGATCTTCTGTCTCTGCACAGCTCCCTGACAGGAGGGGCAGTGAGGGGGGTCGGGCTCCCCGGGAACAAGGGATGGGACAAGAGGAGCTGGCCTCAATCCGTGCCAGGGGACGTTTAGATACCAGGAAAAATCTCTTCCTTCCAGGCATTGGAAGGGGCTGCCCAGGGAAGCGGTACCCACACCATCCCTGGGAGCGTTAAAAAGCCCTGTGTGGATATGGCACTCGAGGACATGGACGTGCTGCTGTGTTAACAGTTTGGTCTTACAGGTCTTTTTCCACTTAAGCAATTCTGTGAATTCGTGGGAGTTTGGCCGTGCAGAGGCAGTGGGGTCTTGCTCACTGTTAGGGGGTGTTTGCTTTCCTGGCTGGAGGTTGGGGTTCCTGAATGCCCCTGGGAAAAGACGGGGAATTGGGTCCTGCAGTGTCGATGGGACAGCCTGAGCAGGAGTTAAATCCCGGCATGAAAGGCTCTTGTCACCTCTCCTGTATTAGCTATTGAGCAGTAAATACGAAATACCTATGGAGGAGAGACAAGGTTTGTTGGTAAGACTCCCAATGTGCTGCTGGAAAACGTGCTCCTTTAGTTTCCCACTGCAGAATAATTGCTGGGATATTCATGGCTTTTGGTTTATACTGAGTATGAGGGTTGTGGTACATAACCTAGACATAACTTTGTTGTGGCTTTTAGAGAAAAAAAAAAAAAAAACACCAAAAAAGCCCACCCAATTATTTTGTCATTTTAGTTGTAGAAAATTATGTTGGAAATTCATGTCTTTTAAATGTGTGATTTTTTGGTCGTGGGACCCCAAATCTGCTTTTGTCACCAGGCCAGATGAGCTGCACCTGTTCTCTTTTCTACCTGTCAGCTGCAATTCAAGAAGCTCTAATGCTTTTAGAGGCTAAACAATCATACTTCAGTAGTATGTTTAGTAGTTTATATTCAGTATTTAGATCCTACCATGCCTCAGTTTTTCCTGCCTTGCCACAATTAAGTTGTAAGGCAATATAAAGCGAATTTTAAAGAGTGGAAAAGTGTCCTTTTGCAGCTCGTGCCTCAGTTTCTACCTCAGTGGATCTGCACAGCTGTTTTCAGTGTGGTGTGCTTAAAAAAGCACTGTCTCAGCAGATTTAACACTAGAGAAATATACTAGTTTTTAAAATTAATTTCTCTGTTTTATTGTGCACCTAGCTATGATTTTTGAAAGGAAAAAAAAAAAGGGAGAAAAACCCCAGGATTTTTAATATTTTAATCTGGGCAAATTGTTTGAAATGGCACATTTGTTTAGACCACAGTGGATCGCAAGGACAGTCAGGTCAATAGAAAATTGAGGAAAAAAATCCCCAGTTTTTGAAAGTTTATTACTTATCAGGGGGTTATGGTGTTCAGCTTTTAGCTTTCCAGATGGATACAATTGATCTGAGTTTTTCTGGTGCATTGATGCTGCAGTCCTGAATGCAGATGATACTTTAACCTGTGTTTTGTACTTTTACATATATTCTGTACTGTGAGAACTGGCAAAAGGCCTGTTTTTAGAATGATTCAGATTTGGGCAACTTGGTGCAAAGCTGAAAAATCATGTTTGTTTTTTTTTTCCTTTTCTTTCTCTGTGTGTGTGAAGTACTGAATTGCCAGCTTTTCTTTTCTTTGGAAGTTAATTTCTGGTTTATTTACATGGGTCACTTCCAGGCTAACTGATTTACTAGGGACACTGTCGACAGCATCTGCTAAAAACATTTCATTATTCTTTCATGGGCTGTGAGGCTAGTGGATGAAAAGATGTTTACTTGGCTTTTATTTTAGACTGTTTGTAGTTATGTTTAATCAAAAGATTGACTCTAAAGTGTTTCAAGGAACTGTAGATAATTTCCAAATGAATTTTTGGGTTTTCAAAGTTTCTCATCTTTTTATCGTGACTGTCTTGTGATTATTAAGGCATTTGCACCAGCTCTTTTAAGTGGCCCTGTGGTGTTCAGGGTTTGACCTCAGGTGTTTCTGTGTGAACTCATACATCTGACTTTGCTAAAAACTGGCACTTTCTGAGAGCATGAAGCTAGTTCTGCTTAGAAGGCTCTGGAAATCTTAGTGCAAAAAGACCCCTCTGAAAACTGATAATTGGCTGAGAGCAGAATTGAGCTGCTGTTTTATTTTGGAATAGTGCTTGGCTTCTGAGATCTGATGAGTCAGTTTTTGATGGTGTTCAAACCTGCTGTAAAAACTTAAACCTAAATTCTGTCTCTCTGCTTGCTCACCTTGGGGCTGAAGGAAGCCTTGAAAGCTGAAAGTCTTGTGTTGAAAAGAACAAGGGTGGAGGTGGTGATAGCAGATTTAGAGATGGTTGTTTTAAGATTTTTTTTTCCAAGTTGGAACTCCTCACATGCACCAGCTGTTTCAGACTTAACTAAACCTGCAGACGTTACCATAACAGAGGACCCTAAATATGATTATCAGTATGAAGAGGTAACTTATTAAATTGTTAATATTCTGATATATTTTGGTAGAGTGTTCATGTTTCATTCTTTTTATTTCATCAGTCACATAGACATCCTGGGAGAAATTAACAGTTCTCCTCTTATAAAGTGATGAAAGAGGGCCAATCTGTTTTTAAAGAGAATATTCACTGTTAGTTAAATTGTTGTGTGTTACCTTTGTATAAGCACTAAATACTTTTTTAAAGGTATAAGAATTTCTGTTTAGATAAAGCATTTAAAACATTTAGATAAAACATATTTAAATATTTCAGCTTATTTATAAAAAAATATTTCAGTAAGAAGATTTTTATTTAAATATGACAGCATGGTATTTTAACAAGGAGGGGATTATTTTCAGCAGTTGTAATGGGAGTGGGAACAGTTGTATTGTGAAAGAAAGATGTATAAAATGCGTTGATACCAAACTTCACATTTAGGTTTCAGTGGATGATGACTCCAGTCTTCAGGAAGATGATGAGGATCTGTCCACAGCTTTGCAGACTATTCAAGAGCAGACTGAAGATGCCCAGATTTTAGTAAGAGCTTCCTAAATATTCTCAGAGTCTCTAGTTCAGTTGGCTTGAAATTTACACATGATAATTTATACTAATTATGAAATACTTGTGTGGGAAAGATTGTCTCTTATTTTCTTACAAGCTTAGAGGAGTAAACATATGCCATAGTGGAAAAGACAACTTATGTTTCCTGGCTGCCATCTTCCTTAAATTTGTGTCCATTTTGTGTTCTGTAAACAACCTGTTATCTAAAATACGTGTAGCAAACCTTTAGCTGGATTATTTTAAATATGTTGATACTATTGTAATGCATCAGTATTTTAGGGTTTGTTCTTTATCTGAGCAGATTAAGTGAGAATGTGATCCCTGGCACAGGAGAGAATCTGCATCTGCTTGACACCCACCAAAAGCTGCACTTGAATACTTTGCCCAAAGAGATTGTTCATATATTGAAAATAAAGAATGCACTGTTACACTATGTTGAATCAAAATGTTAATGAAACTATCAATCATTCCACACTGTTAGTTTTGACATTTCTTACATTTACAGTTTAATTTCAAAGCAGTTGTGTAATAGTTCAGAGTTACACAATGGGGTTGTTGTGTTGCACTTTCACAACAGGATTTACCTGAATTTACTTGTTTTTAGCAACCTAATGGAAAAGTGCTTTTCCCTGCTGTGTTTCCAGTATCACTACTATCTTGTGGCCTCATCAGAAGGGTACAGTCGTAGTCTCTGTTTTGCAAAAGTAAATGATTAATAGTGAAAAGATGAAATTAAGTGAATGATACTTAAAATGGAGGGAAAATGTGTGTTTTCTTCTGCACTTGTGCTTAGCAGCAGATCACTTTTGTACTTGAGATCAAACTCTGAGTGGAAACTGACAATAACAGAGTTTTATGTGTATTAAAACTGAATATGCCTGAAAATTAAGGGAAGGATTGCAGAAGTGTTTGAGATGGCAAATGCTTAATGCTAAGGAAATAGTGAAAATTCTTGGTGTTCCTTAGGGATAGCTGAGATTATGATGGTTTCACTGTGTAAGTTGATGTTAAAATAGAAAGCAAAGAAAGGCAGAGTATTTTTAACCTATTGATCTTTTGACAGTGCAGTATTTAAATAATCTTTTACCTCTTCATTGATTTGTTGAACTTGGAGTGATAGGAAACAGTGTGCTAATGTTTGTCCCAGTTAATCAAACTGAATAAACCGTTACCTTTCCTTAAAACCAGCAGGTAATTTGTGCTTAAACTCAGGTTCTCTGTGATTTTAAGCTTCTGCCAAGAGCTGTCTGCCTTCTTCCTGCTTGATTTGTTATTTGGAGGCTTCATTTTTTCCATAATTTTGAAACTGAAGTAATGTTTTCAGCCTTTGGACAGAACGACATGAATAGAGAAATGTTCTAATACACTTGCTAGTTCCCTGATAGCTTTCATAAAGATTTACTGTATATTTTGTGAGGCTCACTGACTTGATTGTGTGATACTAATTCCCTGGAAAAACCAAGTGCTTCTGGTGACCCAAGCTGAGTAACATCATTTGCCCTTAAGCTCATGTCTAGCTCTTTTTTTCTATTTTCTTTTTTTTTTTTTCTTTGAGATATTTTCCAGTAACGTAAATTATTATTCAACACAAGCAAAGAATATTCTGCATATAAAAGAAAATATCCAACTGATAGGGACTGTAGAAAAAGGATGCAAAGCTTCTGGAAAGCCACACAGAGGTGAAGGCTGGTTGGAAACCTTTCTTCAGTAGTTACAGCTGTTAGACTTTCCTTCCAAGTTTTTGTCCTCTTAATATCTACAGTGATAATGTGAAGTAACATTGACATTCATTAATGTTGCAATTTATGTATGCGTGATTTTGGGTTTGTTTGAACATGTTAAAATCCTTGAATTCCCTTTTTATATTCTTCTTAAATTTAGTAAGTTTTTTGACAACATCTTACCTTGTTTTCCAGAGAAATTTTTAATTTATTTGGTGTTTATATTTCTTCAGTGGACAGAAATTCCTAGAAGTGCTGTGAAAGTTCCCAAAGTCGAGCTGTTAGAAATTAATTTATTTTGCTGGCCATATTTACAATCTTTGCACCCACAATTCTTAAGATATTTTAATTAACACAAATACTTAACAAAGCAAATATTTAATTTATTTGAACTCCATGGTCAGACTTTTTTAATAAGATGGTTTTGTCCATACAGCTGCTATAGGATGTCTGTTTGCATCATGTTAATTGATTGTATTTTCCTCATTTCCAAACAAGCAAATATGTACAACAAAATTCTTGGTATGTTGGTAGTCAACCATGGTTACAATGAAACTGTAGCAAGTGGTTGGCCTAATATCACTCCCAAAGTCTGGGAAAGAGCTGGGAATTCAGTTCTGGTTTCCCAAGGCCCTGTTGTAATTCTGTGCCTGTTAGACTGAGTTCATTTCTCCCTGTATTGTTCCCTGCTCGAGCTTTGGTTCCTGAAATGATGCTCAGTGCTGGTATTCCACTAATAAATTCTCTTCTGCACGGATGAAATGAATTCCTATCAAATTTCCATTTGTTAAGAGAATCAAGCTGTGTCATTTCTTCCAAAGCCTGGCTTTATAGATGTGTTTGGAAAACTACAAGCAGCAATATTAGACATTTGCCTCACTTGGAGTAAAGAAAGAAGCAAGCCAAGGGATGCAGGCTGCATGTCTGCCCATGTACTCTTTGGTTCCTGTGTTCCCACAATTAGAAAATAGACCTGCCTGTTGTACTGGAGCTCTAGTAATGAAAATATGCTAAATATTACATTGCATTTGGCATATTGTATTAGTCATAAGTGTTACATGGCCTCCATCAGGCATGTACAATCCTTTCTGGTTACATTGAATAGGTTGGTTGGATTGAAGACAACATTTTCTGTATTATACAAAGTGGCCAAGAGATTTTTCCAGTGTTTTTGTTTTATTGAGAGAAGTGCCTTTATCTCCAGGTAATTTATGCACTCGTGGTGAGAGAGCTGCCACTAAGGGCATGAAAAAGCCATAAATGAATGGAGTTATCAGAAATCCCTGGCCTTACAGATTCTTTTATAAATGGGTGGAGGAAATGATTTGCAGTCAGGGCCTTTAGCATGGCTTGATAAATCTCTCAGTGGGGTTTTTTCCAGTTTTGTGGTATTTTTTACAATCTCTCACCAAGATGCATGTGCAGTGCAATAGCTTGTCCTGCATTGTCGAGCGGGTCTGTTGTGGCACTGTGCCCACGTGGAGTTCCCAAAAGCCAAGACCCTCATATCTGGGTGTGTCAAGTCACTGCAATCCATTTGATATCTGAGTGAAATAAGGCCACCTCTTTGGCTGCCAAGTTGTGGCAGTCTCTCATCTCATTGTCTTTAAATGCTTTTTGTGTGAGAGTAGTCTCAGGCTGGATCCTTTTTTCCACACTTCCTTGCATGTTGAATTCTCTCTGGAAGATCTAAACACTTAAGCTGTGTGCGGAGTGGGCTGAATGGGGTTGGGTGAAGGGAAGAGATTTGCACTGCATCAGAAAGCTGTGAAAGGTTTTGGGTGCTTTTTTAATTTTTCTCTGTAGCAGGACTGCTCTGTTCTGTGCTGATTGTGCTTTTGGCAATGTGCTTGCCCCGTGAGCTGACCTTGTCTGCAGAGCTGTCTGTCTGGATGTGCTGGGAGCTGCACATGAAGCCCTGGTGCACCGTCTGCCTTCTGCTAACACTTGTAGCAGGGCTGCCTGGCAGCTTCCTTCAGGGCATGTTGAGAGGAAAGGGACCCTTGATCTTTGTGAGAATTATTCCTGAGGGATCAGGTGGTGGAGATGAGGTTCTGTCTGTCTCTCCATTGCATGCACCATTCCAAAAAGCATACAAGCCATTCTACTGGCACCTTGGACTGCTACGTTCTTCATTAGGTAAGGACTGATTTTTACTCTGGTCAGTGACAAAACATTATCCATCAGTTTTAATACTTTCAAGGCTCTACCAGATGATGTCAGGTTTGGAATACCTGCTTAAATGAGGAGAGGTTTGAGTTGTTTCTTTATAACCTCTCACAAACCTTGCCGTTAGAAGGATCACTGATTACACCTCTGATCTGTAAAGACGAGGGGAACATTCAGCTGTACTCCAGTAGATCTGTGACTTTAGATGACTTCAGAAATTGAAAGTACAATCATGACATTTCTCTTATTAACAGTTATCAAAATTTAATTTCAGGCTTTTCAGTCAGTTGTGACTTCTGGGAAATCGATATCAGAAGTACCTCAAGCAGTGGATGACTACTTCTGCAATTTCCTGGTCAGATTGGGAATGTCTAGAACCCTTGACTGCTTCCAGACTGAATGGTAAAATAATTTAAGTGACCGTGTTTCTTTGGGAATTAGATGGTCAGGATTCAAATATTGTTGATATTTCAGGACATTTTTTTCAGGAGACTCTCCTAAGTACAAGGCATTCTTAAATATGTAGTGTCTTAACAAACAAATGTATTCCTGGTGAGAATGAGGAACCCTTGTTTAAGTAGATTAATCCGAATATTTATTAAATGGTAATTTTTGGTACAGCAGTTAACAAATACAAATATTTTTTATTTTTTGAGATTTAGTTTATACAGTAATCAGAAGAACAATAAACTCTTAGCTGTTGTTACCTTCTTTTTCCAACCTTTTGCAGTTTGCAGGAATTTTGTCCATACCTTAGGCAGAAGTTTAAAGGTGGAACTTTGTTTAAATACACCACTCTCTTTATACATCCTACAGGATGTATATTTTTTTTCACTGCTGATTAAAAATTACGTGTTAGGAATGCTGCAAAGCTTTGGAGGAGAGCTGAGTTACTTTGGAGCAGAAGGTGACACTTGTCATAAAGTTCTCTGGAAATACATGAAGTTATGGACTAGCTTTGAATCAGCAGGTGATGGTGGAGAAATTCTGAAAAGTGGAAACACCTCTCTTTGATTAACCTTGTTCTCAGTTTCAAACATGAGAAGTTCAGAGGGTTTTTTAGTAAAGTCTCCTGAAATTGTGTAATTTGAAAATTAGGAAAAGAAACATTTTTTTTATCCAAAAGCATTGAAGCTTTTAAATTTTCTTAGAAATACTCTCAGGTGTGGAATCTGTGCTGTCATTTGCAAGGCTCTGGTCTTACTCATCAGTCAGGTGTTGCCTTTGGAATTAGTAATGATCTGCTTTTTGGTGGCGTAACGATGGACTTCAATGATTCCTTGGAGAAGGAGCACTGTACTTCTGTATTCTTTCTCAACAAAAGAACTGATATGAATAGCATTAAGTTTGAAGTCTAATAGTTTTTATGCTAAAAGATAATTAATACTAGACAGATATAGATAGTGACCTTTTTATGAAGCTACGGCTTTCTTTGAAGCACTTAAAGTCTGACTTTTTATCAATGGCAAACTTCAAATTGCTTTTTAACAGAAAGTGCAGGATTTAACAGGCCCTGTCTTGTCAATTCTTAGCTGTACATACATTTTTTCTCTATAAGTAATACTTTCAATTCCAGTAGCTTTACAAATGAGCTCACTGTGTCGGTATCTTATCTTACTGTATAGAGACTTTCTGCATTAATACCTTATTTCAAAACATTTCATGTTGGTTTGAAATGGATAATTTACAACATTAATGAAAGTGAGAGCAGATTAGTGTACTTGGGTTCCTCATTATGTATTGGGACGACACTCTTGCTCTCATGCTGGGGTGATCAAGTACTAATGGAATTTAAAATGAGAAATTAATTAACGTAGCGAAAATTTATCAAAAGGCTGGCTTTGAAATTATTGTCTGTCTGAGATCTAAAGGTCACGTAAATTGGACCAAATTATCTGTGTTTATTTTGGAGTTTGGGAAAACACTGTTACTCTGTGGCTGTATAAAATGCCATGATTTGATTAAGGTTTATTTTGTACCAAAACTCTGATTTTTCAGTGAAGTAATGAATAATTTTATAACAGTTGTAGTGATTTTTTTCTTTAATTATGTAAGCTGTTTTGCACATAAATTTTTTTATTCCCATTATACTTTAAGGAACTTTACAGTCAAATTATTTTTTTAATATCTAATTTTCCATGAAATTTTCCATTGAATTGTTACACAAGACTTGATAGCACTTTTGTTGTTTATTGAAGATATTGGATTGACAGCTTTTAATGTGAAGTGCAGAGGCTGATCAGCTGTGAATTCTTTCTCCTGTCAGTCTCTCCCTCCTAATCCTGAGAGTCCAGGTCATCCTCAGCTATCAGCTTATTCCAGAGCCTCTGTGCAACTTGATTCCTTGGAAATCCAGTTTCTAGGAGTTATAATGTAAAGTATATAGTTATAATGTATTATTTTCAGTCAGGCTGCATTGAGCTTTGATGACAAAATCATAGTTAATCTTCTGTTCCTTAAGTTTCCAGATTCCTGGTTAATTTTTAATAGTGATTTAAGAATTATAACTCAGTAGTTCTGAGAAGCTTAGTAAAATACCTGTGTGTGTATGGCAGTAATTTAATTTCCATGTGCAGTGAAAGAAGTGAGAAGAGCAGCTATTTGGCAGTCAGCTCGGTATGGGGGAGATCTGTGAGATTTACAGGACCAGGCTGATGGAACATAAAGTGATTTCTCAGTGCTGTTTGTTGGGGGGTTTTCCATTTCTGCTACATGCACAAAAACATTCACTTTCAGTACTGTTCTTAGACAAGGGTGTAGTGAATTAATTGGTATTAATTGTGTTTCATGAAAATTGTCTATCAGAATTTTTAGCTCTGCTGGGGTTGAGGTTCATGAGTTACCCATGTTTGATGAGTCTTTGTGCAGACACTTATTGGTTTTCATGAAGTATAGTTAGGGCATTCAGAAATAATTCCAGCACGTCAAGGAGTTGTGAGTTTCTGCCATGAGGCTGCCCTTATTTGCAGTATTTCTGATAGGAATTGTACCTGTGCACCAGTCACCGTTTGGAGGAAAGAAAAAAAGCTTCTCTCTGGGTGTTAAAGCCTTTTCCTACAGTAATTTACTTAGAAAATGAAGTTATGATAGAATGAATTTTACTGTGGACCTGTTCAGATGAATTTTTCAAAAACCTTTCATCTACTGATGGTGAATGTGAAAGCTTAATTCAGAGGGATGAGCATTCCAAGAAGTATCCTCAGAATGCAAATACGTAGTTGACTGTAGGAAGCCATTTGGACAGAGATACTAACATTCCCCTTAAGTTTTTTGGAGGATGTTGAGTAAAGGTTCTTTTTTTAGAAATGCTTTTTTGTTTCAGCAGCATGACTATTGATGAATGATATTGGTGCTTACTGTCTTTAGATTTCACATCTGCTGCTTACATCCAGGTGTAGGGGATAGTATTCAGCATGATTTTTATTTCTGTTTACTTCTCTGTTTTCTTCATACTTCTTTATTACTTGGAAACAACAACAAAAAAAAAGCACAGATACAATATATTTTTCACCTGAAAAGGCAAATAATGTTCATGCTGCTCCTTCTAGTGAGCTCCCACCCAGAACATTTTCCCAGCAGGGAAGGTGATTGTGGGGTCATGGTGTTTATCTGATTTAAGTTAGTTACAGCTCCATGCAACCTCTGGTGAGCTGATGTCATGGCTGAGGTCTCACTCTTCTGTCTGCACTGTATTCTTAGGTTTTACTGAGATATCACCAAAAGATGGATAGTCCTAAAAGGGGGATATTGGAGTAGATGTTATTGCTGGAGCTGTAGGAGTTCCTGGGGTGCTACGCAGCATTCCAGGCTGCTTCAGGTATTTTTGCTTCTTAAAATCCAAGTCAGTCTGTGTAAGTATTTAAGTAAAGCAACCTTCAGCCTTCTACAGCATGGAATCAAGTGTTCTCAGGGGCTGGTAAAATAGGTGAATATTGGTAAGTATAATTAAATAAGGAGAGGGAAAATAACCAGGAAGGAATGAAGGAATTTCCGTAGGTGAGCTCTGTATTCCGTGTTGAAAATGGCTCATTCATCCTTCTTATCTGCAGCTTACTTGAGTCCTCAAAAAGAAAAAAAATCTTGATGTATTTGAGCATGTGAGATAAAAAGGACCGTGAGTGTGTCCAAATGCTGTTTGAATGAGAATATTTGTTTCTGCCTTTTATTTAAGCTATTTAAAAGAAAGGAAGAAAATAATTGTTTGATGTGAAGTACTGTGTTATGTGTTTTGACTGTTATGAACAATACACATTTTGGAATGAAAAGCACTAGAATAGAGCAGTGTGGCGGGGCAGCAAATTCACTGCTGTGAATTCTTAATGATCACAGAAGGTAAATGCTTTGAGATGGTGAATCTAAAAATGTGATTCTCGTTCAGGTAAACGGTAACACGAGAAGGAAAACATGAGTGGAGTGAGGAAGTGGGAACACGGAACAAAAGAAGTCGAGTAAATCTGTTTGTTTTCTGCCAGGTACGAGCTCATTGAGAGAGGTGTGCTCTCAGCTGGCGACGCGGGGCTGGTCCCAGACGTGTACACCCACAACCAGCAGCTCGAGACTGAGATTCTGAGCCTGAAGAAAGAGCTGGAGGACTGCAAACGCTCTGTCACGTGTGTTGTTTGCTTTGATTGAAGCTTTTATATATGCTAGCAGATGGCCAGATAAAGCAAACCCAAATACTTAGTGAAAAATAGCAAGTTCCTGTTTGTTATGCTGGCTACACAGACTTTTACTTCTAGGTGACATTTATAATTAAAGTTTTTCTCAGTTCTGTTAGAAATGTAAATCTTAATTTCTTTTATTTGTATTTACTAGTCCAAAAATAATTTTCAGTATCCAGTAATCATAACAAATTACTGCAGAGAATCATGAGAGCCTAATAGGTAGAACCAAAAAATAAATTGTTATGTGCATTTTGTATTACAGTGCTATAAATTACAGCTACCACAAACCTTCAGTGTGGGAAAAAAAAATCACTATACATTTATTCTTCATTTTTTTAATTACAAAAAATCTATCACTCTGGGCCTAGTGGTAATGACGTGTCAGTGTAAATTACCATCATTGATTATACTCATGTGCACATTGTAGCAGTTTACTCTACAAGTCTGCAGTACTTCAGTCATGAAAGTTTAAATACTTGGCCTATAAAATGGAGAGGTGTGGTAATGAACTCTGTGTTACATGGCCTTTTGTGGAGAATGGTGTTTGCACATGTGTGTGTTCATTGAGAAGGTACTCTGAGGCCCAGTGATGCACTCAATTCAGAATTGCCAGTGTGTGGTTTCAAAACATGGAGCTGTAAAGTTAATTCCATCTCTTTGATTTTCCTTGGGATTGCTCAAGTTGCTAGTTTTCATTTAGGCTCTTCCTTTCTGTGAAAAAAACCCAAACTATTCAAATGTTAAATAATCATTGCTGCTGATAATGGTAATTAAATTATTTTCTGATTGTAATGATTTATTACATTTTAAATTTATGAATTAATTGGCCACAGTTAAGTAGTTAAATAAACAGTGGCAACAATCAAGTCAGATATTGTGTGGTCTCAATATAATGATGCACTGGGAGACAGACCATAGAGAAAACATGTCCTTTTTTAATCTGCAGCTTCTTTGGACAATGGGTACTCAAAGATTGTGTCTCACGTGATTGGGGGCGAATGAGAAGCAGTCATGTAAAAAGAGTAAAAGAAGGAAGGACAAAAATGTAGCCCTCATGAAATTTATCCTTGACAGTATTAATTTCAATGAGCTTTATTTTCTTTCTTCCTCCACCTTTTCTCTCTCTTCCTCCCCCTCTTCACCCCTTCTATGTAGCAGAATGGGCTGTAACAAAATAATCTGAGTGGATTATGACTTGATAAGAGTCTCCCTGGGTTTGTCGTGTTGCTACATGATTATTTAACAGTATAAAGCTCAAGCTCATTTCGCCATGATCTGAATGAGCTGGGTTTTTTTTCATAAGAATACCTTTCTACTCCATGGGGTGCCAGAAGAGTTTTTATAGCAGCTGTCTGGTGAGAAGGCTGAAAGATGAAATGATGTTGTGCAACTGGGAGCAGACAGGAGAGGGAAGGGAGTGCTGGTATATTGGGTAGCTGCAGGCTCTCTGTTAGATAAAATCCCAACACTCAAGTTCAGTCCACAAACTGAAACTGGGCCCTGCTTTTCCACATTCTGGTGCTTGTTGAGACATGAAGTATCAACACTCTGGTGGCAAAGAGATGGGTCACATCACTGGTTTTGGTTGCAGAGAGGGCACCGAGGTTCAGGGCAGTTCTGTGTGACACAGATTCTGTGTGAGCACATCTTGCTCACTGGTGTTTCTGTTAGACACTGCAGGTACTCTGCATGTGCCTTGTGAAAACACTGCTGAAACCAGACCCCCCATTTGTCCACTTGCGGGGAGAGCTTTATTTCCATGCTCTGTCAGCTGTTACTGGAATGCAGTATAGGCAGGGGAAAACCTTGGTCTGTGCCAACAGTACTGTCACTACTTCACTTTTCAGCTTTTTCATTTCAGATAACTTTCAAAGATCTCACTGATCCTAATGGTAAAAGTTCAGCACTTGTGACATTCATTTCATATACATTGTTTTGAATAATCTATGAATTAAACCAGTGCTGCTTCTGAACTAATTGAATTGTGTGAAATTGAGCTTTTTTTGCTCTACATACCATGGGCTACAGTTTTCTTTTATGCCTTTTGGATGAACCCTGGTGATAATACTCTATACTAAATCCATTTAGTGTGGTGACTGTTAACAGTATTTTTTCTTGTTCATACATTCAGTAATTTGAGTCACTGCCTTTGCTGTGGTAAAGTAAATACTCCAGCAGGAGCCCAAATTACCTGGAGGACAACATGAGTTTTCAGGTTTTCAGAGAGAATGACTCAGAAAGCAGAATGCCTGAGAGCACGGGAGAAATGCTGATTTGACTGGTTAGAAACCAGGGATTTGTGAGCTGGCAAAGTCCTGTATACTGCTCTGTGGATTACTCAGTAAACATTGATTGAGAGCTACAGTGCTGTGAAATGTATTTGAAGGAAGCTTTTAATTACGTTTGGTCTTTCTGAGCTTGGTACTCTTCATGGCCATCTTGCAGAAAAGGGACGTTATTTGGGACTTAGGCAGTATGGGGGCCCAGGATAAATGACTGTAAACCAATTACCTCCTGCTTTAATGTTGTTTAGCAATTGGTGGAAGACATTTAGTGTCTAGAAGCTAACTGTAATTGTATTTTGGGTATTTTAATACAGTATTTACATGATTACATGCAAGCAGGGGGGAAAATTGAGTAGATTGCAGGCTGTTGGTTAGATTTCTCTGTGGTGTTTCATTATTTAAAGTGAAAATTACAGTTAGCTTCATTTCCTCTGTATCGTGAGCATGTATTTTTTATAGCTTGTGCAATGTCTGAAGGCATCTTGATATCTCTGCATACATTAAAAGAAATAAATATCAGCATAATCCTTTTACTCCAAAACCAAGTATAGTTATTACCTTAAGGTTTGGACACACTACTGATCTTTATTTAAATGATTTCTAAAAATGACTATTGTGTGCTGACAGAAAGCAAAACTAATTGGTTTGCCATGTGACACTAGTTAAATGGTACCTCAGACGTGTTCCCTTCCTTTTATCTTGAAGGCTGCATTTGAGCCCCAGTTGATTGCTCAGGGGTGTTGTTATCTGCTGAATGTTTCCCTAATGGAAGCATGGGCTTTCCTCCCAATATGCAGGAAAAAATTGTAAATAACACTGAAAATTGTTAACTGTTCAACGAGACTGTTTAATTCTAATTCATCATCTTCACTGGTGTCTGGTCATTTAATATTCTGGTAACATTTTTCTGAACTGAAAATAGATTGCAATTTGATAGCCATGTTAAACTCTGCCTGTCTGCTGATATGAAATCGTTTGCATACCAGATGTTTTTGTGTTTTCCTATGGCCAGACCGTGTCTGTTGCCTCTTAATTTAAACATGTGCAGTCAGACAAATGTTGTGTCAGGGTAAGATTGTGTTGGTCACGAAAACTGTGAACTTTGATATTTGAAAGCTCTTTAAATGTTCAGGAATTTCTCATGTAGATGGAATCAAAGTTGTGTCAAGCTTTTGCTTGAGGTATGTAGTTGAGTTCACAGCATCAAGTGTAAACATTTGCAGGTACCTTTCTTTCCTTTTTGGAAACATAGCACACACCCATCTTACAGCCAGATTAATGGTCAAAATATAAAGTAATCCTGGAAGTCATATTATTTTGATTAGTGACATTAGCAACAAAATTCTCAGTTCAGCTCCTGTTTCTGTACCAAAATCTAACTATTCCTGCACATATTTTCCCCCTTACAGCATGAAAAAAAAAAAAAAAAAAAGAAGTGCACACTTTTTGTGTTGTGGATCGTATTTAAATGCAGCTGTTTAATTTTGTGGTGCATTGAGCATCTTTGTGGCTAAGTGCCATGTGAACTAGATAGAGAAAAAGCCTGAAAGTATATGTTTTCTAAAACTTAGGTATTTCAATTAAAATTTTAGGCCTACAACTTGCAGCATCTTAGGGAATGTAGTCCCACCCAAATTCAGTGGGATCAGGGCATGTAACTTGCCTCTGAAAATCCCTACTTGGGTTTGTGGCACCCTGTCCTCTTCTGCTGTTTTAACAGAAATTTTACTTGCTGGAGAGAAGTTTAAATGGAGAGACCTGCAGACTCTGACATAAATCTTCCCTAAAAGAAATGGATATTGGCTTTTCTATGGCTGTGGCAGTATCTTTTATGCTCAGAACAAGCCATCTGCTGAGCTCTGAAGGGGCAGGGTTTGCTTTCAAGGTCTTCATGGCAAGTCAGATTTTGAGCGTGGTGTGGTGAGGGAGTTGTTTCCCAGAACTGTCCTGAGACCACTGATTCATTTACCTCTCTAATGTTTGTAGAAGCCTGAGCAGAATCATTAATGTGGGTTTTGTATCCCCTACCAGTTCCTCTGTTTCCCAGCTCATGGTGTTTGTGCACACATCAGATCAGGATACCTGATTTCAGCTTTCACCCGGAGCTGAAATGAAGTCACGGGGCTCTCCTTCAGGCCTGTGCCACAGGCACCAACTCACACACAAATGTACATGTGGCAGTATGGTAGTTTGGATAGGTAACAAATAGAGTGCTTGCATTTACAGCAAATATAAATTATTTCTGTTAGTAAATTATTTATATTTTAAATTATTAAATATAATGCACTGGCAGTTATGGATCTTTTTCCTGGACCTCTGATTTTGGCATACTCAGTTTTCATTTTGGTTTTACCTAATTCTTCAGCTCCTGTTGCAGAGGAAATGAGCTTCATTTCTGCAAGAAGCAAATACCTAATTTCAATGCAAGTTAATTTCAAGCTTCCTTTGCAATTAAACAATTCATCTGCTAATCTTTCCTGCCAAACCCAGTATCAGTAAAGGCAAGGAGAAAACGTACTGAATATATGCAGAGTATTTTCTTTTTAAGTTTATGGAGCAGAGCATCTCAGGGTGTCCCATGGCTCTGTGTGTAGAATGTGCTCAGAGAATAACAGGTTATCAGTATGTTTACAATTAATTTTGGAATGGAGTCCTTTTGCTGCCTGCTCTCACATCCAGGGAGCACCTGGGGACAGGTTACAAACATGATTGAAGAGGGTCTAAAATGTTTTTGGCCCAACTTTTTCCAGAAGGCTGTCCAAATTAATGTGCAAGGCAACAATACAGATGTGGTGTAAATATTTTTTTTTAAAAAAAGGAGTATTTTCAGTGTATTATCAGTATTATCAATACACTTTAACATAGAATTTTAAACAAGAGGATTGGGTTTTGTACCTCCATGAGACTCCTTGTGCTTAACATAAAGCTGACCTCAACTCTGAGATTTATAATGCCAGAATCCTTATGGATTCTGTCTGAAGGATCTGAGGGAAATGGAAGAGTACCCGTGGTTTTGAACCTCATAAGTACATATTCTCCAGCACAGGTTGTACTACCAAGAACTTCCAGCTTAGATAAAGTAGACATGTGCAGATCTGAAAATTAATTCCATATGTATTCAGCATACCTTGATGCAATTCACAGGAGGAGACTAACACTGCTGCCTTGCATTTTCTGTTTTCACACACAGTAAAACAGAGGAGGCTCTCCTAAAAATGCAGAAGGAACGAGACTTCCATCGAATGCATCACAAGCGAGTGGTCCAGGAGAAAAACAGGCTGATTAGTGACATGAAGAGGTACAAAATAATTTTAATTGCTATACATGTAGAATTAAATATAATGATTTGAATTGTTGCCTGATAATGAGGTAACACTGTGGAATCTGAAGTGAGTCTAGCTGCATTTAGTTATGTCCTGGTAAACAGCAGCTCCGTGTGACCATCGTGCCACACAGATCAAAGAATTTCCAGTGATTTATTTATGGTGGATTTTCTATGATGCAATATGCTTTAACCAGTACATAGTATTTCTAATAGTTGGAAACAAAAATGAGTCTGTTTTTTTACCAGATCTTTTGCGATAAATAGGTGGTGATTTCTGTTTAAAACCTTTGCCCGTTTTAAGGGTTACTGGTGTCACACCAAGTTCAGAACCTTTGCATTCCAGATTCTCAGAGTTGGTATTTTCTGTCCTCTTGAACTTCCAGTAAGAAGCTTGCTATGTTGCTTTGGTTGCAAATAGGCCCAAACTAATCCATTGCTACTGAGTTATGGTGATTTAATTTCTAAATAGGAGCTGAGTTTAGAATCTCTTCTTCGCACGTGTTTTAAAATAACACTGGGGAGTGGCTTCTGCAGCTCCAGTTAATTCCCTGAGTTTTGTTGATGTTGTTATCAACCAGTGCATGTAATAGCAGCTCTGTGTTCTGTATCTCTACCCTTGGAATGCATACATGCTAATGCAAGAGAGCACTCTACACTGCTCTGTCCTCTGTGACTCAGCATTTTGCAGGATGCAGTGGTGCTGGAGCTGTTGGTGTCACGTGTTTCTTGTGACAGATTACGTGTCTGAATCTTAGTTTGTCTGAAGAATTCAAGTGCTTAAGTATTCAGTGTAATGTGTTGTGAGAAGAGAGATCAGGATCCTATTATCTCTGTTTTGTCCAGATGAGGATCTTATTTGGTAGTCAGATAACAGCTGTAGTTCTCTTTCTTCCAGTGAAATACAGTCCATCTGTAAGAAAACAAATTAGCCAAAATTAACGTACAGGATGTGTATGAAGGATTAACAACAGGACAAAATTGGATAGATTGTTTTAAGATGTGACCAAACAAGCTGTGAATCCTCTTACTCATTCATCTGACTTTGTTTTTTCTCCTTTGTTGTGATATTGCAGTTGGTTGGTTACATACTAAGCAGCTTGGCTGTCTCCTCTGTGTTGACCTTTTGGTAATTTTACTGATTTGTTTGGGGAGGGGAAAAGTTACACAGATATAAATCTCTGATTTAACTCATCTGTGAGGAATCATTTTTCCTCCTCTTGCTCACAGGCTGAAGGCACATTATGCATCCTATGAACCAGTGCTGCAGCAGCTGTCAGAAAAATACCAGAAATCAGTGACACAGAAAATGTTAATCAGTTTGGAGAGAGACAAAGCAATGGGGCAGGTAAAAATGTGGTGAACACCACTTGCACATCTGTAAGGAAGCTTCTGGTTTTTACTTTGGTAAATACAGAGGACATTTCTGGTAAAGCACTCACGCAGTATTCTGAAGCAGAATATTTTGTGAGTTTCATGATTTGGTGAAATGTTAGCAGTGAAAGTATGAAACATGGTGCCAGAGAATAATAGGTGTCAGTGTGTATTTGCTCAGTGCTGCTCTACATGAGTCAGCAGTGTGCAGCAGGTGTGATATTCACACAGATTCCCATGCTTCCATCTATGCCTTTGGAAGTAGCTTATTTTAACTTCCTTTATTACTGTTAATTATTTTCTTTTTTCCTAAATATACCCAGGAGTGACCTGCTAGTTTAGCAAAAAAAAAATAAAATACATAAAGACATCAGAGACAGTTTTTCTGTCTTGAATGGAATATTTGAACATTATTTTTACTTCTTTAATCTTACCTGATGTATAGAAGGTATTCTGCCCCTTTGACAGAAAGCAGTATGAGCACAGGTAGGAGGGATGACAGACAGAAAATTACCTTCCATGTGTTTAAGAGAAGAAGTAGGAGAAAAAAAGAAAAAATCCTACCCAAATGCATTTTGGCAGTAGCATCAATTATATGTGGGTAAAATGAAAGGAATTTACCATGCTCACACCCTCTTCTGATGGTCTTCATCTCTCATTTCCTCCTTTCCTCTGCCTCCAGTTTTTCTCTGGTCACCTCAGGGCTTACTTATAAAACAGTGAGGATTATATGCTTGAAATTTCAGTAAGGAAAAGAAAATGCCCTATAGGAAAAGGAAGTTTGTGCCTATATGGAGTTCTGCTGAATCAGGAGTACAAAACATGGAACAGTTCCAATGCTATGAAATTTCAGGGGCATGCATATATATAATGTGTGTATATATATATATAATTTATGTAGGACCTTTTCATTTATATGAACTGTATTCATTCCAGAGCAATGAGTTTTTTTTCTAATGCATAACACCATATTTTGTGACTTTTTGTTGTGACTAAGCTGTAAGTCCTGTTGTGCCATTAAATTTGAGATCAGTGCAGTGACAGCAGTTGCTCAAAGTTGCTGCTGTAGTCAAAACCCTGGTATTCTGTATATCTGCATTGTTTTAATAGAGTTGTAAAAGTGTTTTGAGAGATTCTGGGTGGCTTGTTTTATTGCATTGTTGCTCTGGGTCTTTCCAGAATCTTGAATTAGGAGTTATGCTCATAACTTAGAGACAACAATCAAGAGTAAAAAATTCTAGTTGGAATTAATGAAGTACACCAGCATGAATGCTGTATGTCGTGAACAGACACTTCAAAGTAATGTTTTCATATTTATTCCTCTTGTTCTTTCCTCTTTTTAAATTTAGGTTACAGGTTTGCAGGCTGCATTAGAAAGTTTAGAGTCCGGATATACTAAGCAGATCTCTGAGACAAAAGGTAAAATATTCCCATCACCAGGCTCAGACTGGTTATGTGGTTTTTTTTTGGTTGATGTGATGCATGTCAAAATACAGTGTATCAGTAAATCAGAAATATTTGCACTATGTTTTATCAGCTGACCTGGAGTCTGAGAAGCAGTTTTATCATTTGAATATTTTATTCTGGAGTGTGTTCACTAAGGAGAGTGAGACTGCTGGAGGCAATATGGAATATATGAGTAACTTGGAAGGACTTTGTCCTAGAAATCTATTTCATGACTGATTTTGTTACTGTATCTGCTGATATTCCCTTTTTTGTGTGTGTGCATGTGTTCTTTCTCAGCCCACCCCTCAGAAAGCATACATTTTGGTCTAGAAACATTTTGAAAATACTGGTATTATGAAATCCAGACTCATTTTTACAGAAGATTGCTAAGATGATACGATACCTGCTGGAATAGTATCTGTATGGCACCACACTACTTTCCTTGTCATTTTTACATTATTTTTTCTAACTCCATCAGGAAAACACTTTGCTTTCCTAAGTAAATGAGGCTCATGCTATCACATTCTCTGAGAGTGTCAGTCCCACTAATAATTTTGAACCTATTTTTCAATTGCAGCTACATTTGATAGTAAGGTAAGTTTCAAAGAAACCAGGTGTCTTAAATTCTCCTAAAAGTAAGTAGGATGGTGCAAAAGGGAAGGGTTGAGCTCAATTCTCTGACCAACAGAGTATTGACATGTGAAGGGGATGTTGCACCTGCCTTAGTCATGAGCAGGAGTCCCATAGATAACTGTTTACCTGAACTTAGGGATCCCTAAAAGTACTACACAACTTTCAGGTGAAGAATTTGTTCCAATTAAGGCAACTTCAATACCTGTTTATTTTGTGGTTTGGGGTTGGGGTTTTTTTTTGTTTTTTTTTTTTTTTTTGTGCAAGGGGGGTTTCCCCCATGTGTTAAAGCCCAAACCTCCTTTGGCACTGGTAACACACCCCAGGCAAAAAGCCACTGAGTTATCCCAGACTTTGACAACCCAGCTTCATTAGTTCCCATGTTCATGGAATTACTGCCATTGTGTGAAGTTCCTCTAGAAAACACAAGGCTGAGAAAAAGAATAGTAGCCAAATGCATTTATTTTGGGTTTTTTTTGTGTTTGTAGTTGAGTGAAGAGGCTGGGAAGCATTGCCTTCTTTTCCTATTAAGGTGCACTCTGGATTGAGGGTATATAATGTGGGATCTTCCCCTTGCTCATATTTTACAGTGTGGATGCCCCATCTATCTCCTTTTCATATTAAACATACTTCCATTTGTTGTTTGATTCTAAAAACCACTCTCTGGCTGTTCAGTCTTGTTCATTCTCCAGAAATCTTGAGAGCCTTTTGTAATACCAAGAAGTGACAAGTAAGGGAGCCATTTGATAAATAATTATATTAAAAAAACCCTTGTCAGTCTCCAACACAAATTAGGCTCATCAGCCACCCACACGCTTCTACAAGTCTTAATTTGCTTCATACCTTGGGTTTCATAAATTAATCAGTATTTCAGTTCATTTTCTTTCAGTGCTTTGTCCTCTAATACTACATAATTTTTATTGCCCTCTGTAGACCATACTCATGTCTCAGTGGGTAATACTGTCTCTTTTTCAAATACTTTCTGCTGCCTCTTGAAAGGTGATCATGTTCTGTTCCCTTTTGATTTCTTTTTTATGAGAGTGTATAAGAAACATGGATTTCTCATGGATACTGGAGAAATGTTTGCTTAATTTTTCTCAGAATTCAGATTGCTGTTGGAGTTGGAAATCTGGGCTGTAAGGAGACTTCCAGCTGCACGTTTCAGTCTTCTGGGCTGACTTGTGTGCATTGGTGTACTTGAGTTAGAGGACAGTGCACACCCAGAGTGGCAGGTGATCCTTGGCCAAGCCGAGCTGCCTCTCCTGGCTGGTGTCTGCTTTCCCTGCAGTGCAGAGCCTGCAGGAAGGAGGAGGGCTCTGCCCAGCAGCAGGGGATTGCCCTTCACTGCTCCTGAGGCTGCATTTGTCCCACAGCCTCACCTGACCATGGAACACCTGGAATGCTGGCTTGGCTAGAGGGCACTGAGAGTGGCTTTTAATTAGTTTTGGATTTGCTGAACTGTGAGGTTCTGCACATCCACTCCAAGTAAGCAGGAGTGGAACTTTGTACAAGGGCATGTAGTGACAGGACAAGGGGGATTGACTTTGTGCTGAGGGATAATAGGGTTAAATTAGATATTAGGAAGAAATTGTGCCCCATGAGGGTGGTGAGGCCTGGCACAGGTAGCCCAAAGAAGCTGCCCCATCCCTGGAAGTGTTCCAGGCCAGGTTGGACAGGGCTTGGAGAAAGCTGGGATGGTGGAAGGTGACCCTGCCCACAGCAGAGGGGTGGAAGTGGATGAGCTTTAAGGCACCTTGCAGCCCAAACCGTTCTGGGATTGTGGGTTTGGTTTTAGTTTGGGGCTGCTTTTTTTCTCTCTGAGTCATATAGTGCACAATAAAGAACAAAGGGGAGCTAATTAGAATTCACAGCGAGTTTGCATTGTAAATTTGTATCTGGCAGCTAGGTAGAAAAAAATTAACAGTACTTAATTTTAGGGCAACTATTCTGGACTTTATTACTCAGGCATTTGATGTAGGAGCTTTCATCCTGCTGCATTTCAAGCAATTGAAGATAGCATCCACAATACAGAGCATGTAATTTATTTACTAGCAGTTTTTTGCTGTCTCACTGTCAGGCTGCTGTTCAGCTTTGTACAGAAATTCTTCAAGAGAAGAACATCTAATAATTTTTAAAACACCTAAAGAAACCTAATTCTTGCCTTGCTTGTTTCAAATTGATATAAAGGGCATGCAGTAGTTGGAGAGGAGCTAGTTAGCAATTATTGTTAGGATTTTCTCATCTTGTGGGTTGGTTCTCTCTCTCTGATGCCCACTCAGAAATCAGCTCTGAAAAAAATTGTACTTTGAGTTCAGATTACTTTTTAAAAAGTAGTGGATTTTTTTGAAGAATATTTGGATTAAAAGCTGGTTGTGTTTTAAATCTAGTTCTTCCTGATACGGTAGCAAGATCATACATAGAGGAGTCTAATTATCAAAGAGAGTGAGCTGATACTTTATTTAGGATATTAGTGTGTATTAACAGTGCTTGCACCCTTCCTTAGGGATCAAAACACAGTGTTAGGTGATGCTCTGAAAAAAGACCCCTTTTGCCTGCAGGAATTTAGCAGTGTTGATTGTGGCTTGCTTATAAACCTAAGTGAGCACTGCTGTAGCAGCTGGTTCTAAACATGTTATAAAACTGCCCCTTGCTCAGTACTCTTCTTGTGTTTTCAGAAAACACAACAGCTGCTTATTTATTACCCAATTATATTCAAAAGTTAAACTCAATGAGTTTCTTTACTCATGGTTGAATTAACTCATTGCTAAGACTGTTAGCTGGGCTTTTCCTTTCCTTGATCTGATGCAATTGCAGTTAGAAGGTCATGCAAAAAGAAATTTAAAATGAGCCTGGTTGTGCCCATTCCACGTGCAATGCAATCAGAATAGAAAACCTTTAAACCTGAGCTGTTGACATCTAAGTGCAACAGTGCTTTGGAACTCATTCTTCCTTTTTTTTTTTTTCATAGTTACTGACTTTAAAAGCTCTGGAACTGTCATAACACTGTTGCTTTATAGGTATGTGTATCTCAAAAGGACCAACATACCAAATGCTCTGTGAGCTATCCATGCTAGTGGATAGCAGTCACTAAGTGAGTAGAAGGTGTTAGACACCTTCAAACCAATTTTGCTGTTTACTGTTCCTCAGGGAAAGTTATTATTCAGGATATATGTGGCAGTAGCTTCAACTTTTTAAACAGTGAGAATACATAAATACTAAAGTTTTTTTAATCCAAGCGTAGTTCTTTCTACCAGTTCCAGCTGTACTCAGGTTGGGTATACAGGAAAGTTTTCTGTTGCTTGATCTGCTTTTTTTGCCTCAAGAGTAGAGGGAGTGTTTGGGTTTTTTTTCCCTGCTTTAAGTCATCAGGATTGCACTTTGGTGTAAAGGTCTTAATAAAACCATTTTACAAGAGCAATCATTTAGAGATGCATAATGTGAACTACATTTTTTTCAGTCTGGATTTTAGCTGTATAATGTGCTTTTTCAGTCAGAGGTTTTTTTGTTTTTTTTTTTTCTGAAGAACTGGAGTGATGTAAGTGCCCAAATCCTGTTGGAAATCAGTATTACATTCTTTTTCATGTAGACCCATGTACATCCAACAGAGCACTGCAACAAGGTGCAGGGATCCCAGAGGGCTGTGTTTGGATTTGTGTGAGCTGCCAATGCAAAGGCTGTCAGTGAGCAGTGTCCTTTCTGCCAGGTCATGGCAGATGCCTTGTGCTGTAGTCCACGTGTGCTGTACTCTTCATCCCATCCCTTGCAACCTTTTGATTTAAAGCTGTGTTACCTGCTTAGGGTTTCTCTGCTGAGTTACCTGTTCATCAGTAATTCCTTGTTTGAAAGGTGGGTTGGCAGAAAGTGCAGGGAAACAAAAGGAATTATGAGCTGAAAATCAGGATATTGCCTTGGTGGTGGGTACTGGATAGGATGCAGTGAGCTGATGTTTCCTGTTGCTCTGAGGGATGTAAAAGAATGCATCCATTTCCCTGTGACTCTCTCTGTACTGCAAGATTGTTGCATTTTTAGGGCCAAGCCTAGGGTACCTGTTAGGTAAGATGAAATGATTTGTGGAGCCCTGGAATATTTTATATGGATGGCACCATAACCTGAATATCTTCTTATTAAAGTGGTCTTTGAGGATTTCACATGTCTGGCTAATATTAAGTAAGGAGATAGCTTCCAGAAAAGTAAATGAAGAGTATTCTGATGATATTTTTGTTGGTTTTATTTTATGGTAGGCCATGATTGTACAAGGAAGAAAGAGTTTGAAGGTCCCACCCAGAAAGCTCTTCGGGAAGCCAGGCAGCAAAAATTCCTTGTTGTTGCAAGCTCTTCCTGTGGTCCAGATGAAGATGCAGAGAAGAAGATGAGCAGGGGTGATATAAAGGTACTGTGTTCTTTTCCAGTATCAATTCTCTTTATACTAAGCTGTGCTGAAAGACACCTGTGCAATGTCATTGAAAGAAGTCCTGCTTAGTTGAAATAAATAGGACAGGTAGGTAACAAGGTTTTTATTTTTAATACAAGTTTCTATTACAATTACATTTTCAGGGAATTACAAGAACTCTGATTAATTGAAGCTAGCAGTCTTTTTTTTGAGAATCCAATGTAATCACCTAGCAGAGGAGGAGCATTGCCTGTAATTGCTTCTTGCTCTGTTGTGTTTCTTTTGTAACTTGAGAAACCTTGATGTGTTCCATAATGCTTGCAAACCTTTCCAGCATTTCAGACTGTTCCAGCTGGGACTAGAAGGGACAACATCTGTGAGACTAAGAGCAAAAACCTGGTAATTTTCTAATAATCAGAGCTTCTAAACCTGAGTATACCAGAGGTGGGTTACTGCTTCAGTTTGGAAGTTGTGCAAAATCAAATTTAATCTCTGAATGAATATTTTTTTTTAATTATGGAAAAGAATGTTTACCTTACTCCAATTGTTTTATTTATTGAGGTTGCATTTTGAGCCTACATAACAATGCTTTTTATTTTCCACATAGGGGTAAACATTGTAATATCTAAAATTTCAGAGGCTCCCAAAACTGTTGCACTGCTTTATTTTTGTTTGAAAACTACAGTTACAGTTTAAACTCTGGTTTTTGAGGAGAAAAAAAAGCTTTAGTTGATGGTGATATAGTCAGAAGCAACTTCAGTCTTTCCCAGTCTCCACAAGGCTATGTCCATCATAATTAATTTTTGTAGGTTTCTGTCTGGCTTTGCAAGAGCATTTCATCTGTTTCGCTTTGGCAGTGCACCTCTCCACAGACAAACATACCATTTTAGTTCTGTTTTCATTCTTTTTTCTGCTCCCGAGCCCTCAAATAAAAATAAAGTCTATACATCTGTCTGTATTTCTTCTGTTGCTCACTGAAACACTTCTCACCATGTATAGCAAATATTTCTCCATCCTGTCCCCACACCTATTAGTATCTGAGGCAGTCAGTCCATCTCCACTTTCCCTGTTTTTCATGCAGTGGTGAAAAATTTCCATGCTAGACTATTAGAGGTACCTTCTCTCCTCATTCTGACTTGTGAACAGATAAAATTTCATAATCCAAGAAGTAATCATTTTTGTGTTTCTGTTTCTACTGAAGTCATCAGGATTTTTATGGAAAACTTCAGCAGAGTTATTCTTCACCCCCAAAATATAAACTCTGCACAGGTAGTGTGCCTGTCTGGCTCTTGTTCTTTGAAATTCATGAGCACAGTTAGTTGACTGGCTCTGGCAAGCATCTGTGTTTCTGCAGATCTAATGTTTCCCAAAGGAGTCCTACCAGAGGCCCTGATGTCTTTATTTAATCAATGGATTAGAAAACTGGGTTAAGAAATAGAAATAAGGCATCAGAAAATATGGGCATGTTTGAATGTACTAGAATTTTCCATTCTAAGCAATAATCTAAAACTTTAGGTGTGAGATTAGCATCTCTTCCAAATGGAACAATAATTCTTTTTCACTTCACATTTCCTGGATCTATTATTTCTAAATATTTCCTTTCCCCTAATAAAGGATTCCAGCTTCGATAGTGAATTACTGAATTAGTGAATTAGGATGTTAGAAATAAATGACAGAGGGAATGATGAATGTGTAGAGTGCAAAGAGGTGAGTTAAAATTGTGTTGAAAACAGAAGAGACAGAACTCTGTCCTGAGTGCACATTTAATCAACTACAGTTCTAATCCAATGGATTGAATTAAAGTAATGTGTTCTTTTTCAAGTGTTTAGGTGTCTTAAGTATTTGTTCCCATCAAAAGGATGAGGTATAAAGGAGAGCCTTCCCTTCCTTAGGTGAATTTCTGTGATACTTGGAATCAAGTTTGTGTGGTGTCTCATCTCCTCTGACCTAAATCAAAAGGTGTTTTAAGTTCTGCTGTGTGTTGTGTAATTTAGATTCTTTCTTACAATGATTCAGCGTGAATGAACGTGAACACCTACTGAAAAGTGTTCTGTAAGTCATTTAAATCTTTTATTGGGAAGGGTGAAATTGATTTATACTTACTAAGATTATGATTCATTTACATTCTCTTTATACCACAAAGGAGGTAGGCACCAGAGCATGAATTTGGTCAGTTCCATGGAGTTCACTGAGGAATATATAAAAGAAATAAATGTAATTGAAATCCTGTATTTGCATATGCATCTACAAGAAAATAGAGAAAAAGAGGACAGAAGATGTGGAACATCTGGGTAAAATTCACTGTGTAGCATTATCCAACGTGTTTCAGTAAGTGAACTTTCAAAGCTTACAAAAGTTTAGAGTGAGCACGTTATCCAATTTATAAATCCAGGCACTTGGATTATATCCCATTCAGTAAAAGGCCCCTATATTGTCATGAGATTGTATCCTTGAGACAAAATTACAAATGTTTGTATTAACTGTACTGTTGCATAGCAGTGAGCTATGGTGATGGAAATGATTTAACATCTCTTCTGTGTCTGGTAGCTAAATAGTGATCTAACAAATGCCTGTGCTTTTAAATAGATGCAAATATGAGTCATAGCTGAGCTAGAACATTTACTTCAAGGACAGACATACATTGTGTATTGCAATATCCTGTAAAAGCTGACATGTCATTTAAAACACAGAGTCCCTTTGATGTGAAGTTTATCACTGAAAGCATGAGTGAAAAAAGAACTGTATTTTTTTTTTTTCTAAGAGAATGCATTATCCTGATTTTACAGTGTTTGTTATGAGACTGAATTAAATTGTAGTAACAGACAATTAGTCTAAACTATTTACATATCTGGCCTTTAATAAGCCAGTATCAGTGGCATAAGTAGTCTTAGATTAAGAATGTGCATAGAGTACTACTCTAAACATTTAAATTAATTAAAATGCATTCACAGGTCATTAAAATTGTAGAGAACCTTTGATAATGTGAATTTCATTATGCTCTTGAAAACTTCCCTGTTTTTATTCTCTCAGGTTCCTTTCAGAGTATATTCTATGTTTGATTGCTTTTATAAGTTCTTAGCAGGACAATTGCAGCTTCTTTATGTTCACTGAATTATATTTCTACATATATTACAACCCAATTTAATTTTCTGAAGTTTCACTTGATGTAAAAACTTTATCTAAAGGTGTGTTGGACATTTCTGGAGTGGAGGAATTATCTGTTTCTGTGGAACACATTTTGCAATTATGGCCATTGTGTATATTAAAAATAGAGAAGTAAAATCCAGTGATCATACGGAAATGGCTTTTGTAAGTAATAAGACTTTGGGTTGAAATATCACATGGGTACATGTATTGCACTGAAGTTTCTCCTCAGTTCTATGGAAAAAAGATTACAAAATGTACAAGAACTGCTGTTCCTGTGCTCTCAAGTAGAAGGGGAGATGGAACCAAGTGATTACTAAATCAGATAATTGAGTTTGAATATAAATCAGCACAGATGTATTGGGGACAGAATTGGAAAGATGGTCCCAAAGTAGTTAGGAAGGGTCCTAAATGAAACAGACAATCACTTTGTGTTTGTAATAATGTGCCTAAGAAAGCACTGATTTGATATTCAGAAGAGAGTAGGTGACTGACAGATAATACTGTGAATGCTTATTTCCACAGCCCTTCCCTGGGATAATAAAACTGCAGACATGGAGCTAAGAAAATTAATACAAGTTACCCAAATATAAGACTGCAGCCTAGAGAAAGGAAAAGAAAATACAGCATCTGTGTTTCAAACGAGATAGAAAGTAAAAGCTAAGAAATCACAGACTAGACAGTATAACTTATATTCCTAAGGAAGTTGGCAGTGTATAACTGGAATTTTGCTCAATATCTGCAAGAAACCAAGAAAAGAATTAACTGGGAAAATGGGTTTGCAAGGAAAAATTGTTTAAATCCAGACTATATTGTATCCATGGAAGGATAAGAGGTACCATGGATAACGTACAAGAGCACTTAGATTTTAAAAAGGCTTTGGATACTGTCTCATAGATTTATTCCTGTGAACAACTGTGGAAATTTGGCCTGACATAATTTTTTTTTTTTTAAACTAATGGAAAATAAATTAGGAACATGCAGATAGACTGAAGAGGCTTTTTTTGCAGGGATATATTGTCCTTAATGATCTGGAAAATGGAACAGAAAATAAGCTGACAGAATTTGCGGACCAAGTGGCCTGGGTTTGGTGGGGCTGGAACAGCAATTGCAGCTGAGGATAGGAGTGGAATTCCAAACCTGACCTATTGGAGAACTGATCTAAAGGAATAACAGACAGTGTAGGAAGAGGTACAGAACTCTGCCTTTAAAAAATGATCCAATGTACAAATAGAGATCAAGAAGATTAGAAAGAGTTGATCACTGGCTTTTAATTAGAGTGGGCTCTAGGGTATGCTGTGTAAAACAGGCTTAACATGAGTTGAATAGCACATAATATTGTGGAATAGCTGAACACTGTGCTGCAGTGTAAAGCAGGAATATTGCCTGGAGCATGTGGAATATTGTTCTTGCTAATTTCACATGGCATGTGGCTTTGGCTGCAGTTTTGTGTGCAGTCTGGCCACAGCTCTTCAGTAGACAAGTGGAGCTGTCCTGGTTTGGAAAGAGAGGTGTCTGCTAAGGAAGGCAGGAGCCTCCTTTGGAATGGAGCATGTAAATCCCCCTCCCTCCAAAATATTATACTTTTGAAATTAAGGGGCTCTCAGGCAAACATGTGGGAATAGGAATAACAGTTATTTACTAGGAATATTAAAATAAAAATGCAGTAGTACAAAAAAAAAAAAACCCAGAAAAACTACTGACAGAGTCAGAACACAATCTGACACCCTGTTGATCAGAGTGTTGGTAGCAGTCCAGTCAAGTCCTCCTGGAGTGACAGATGTGGTTCTGTTGAAGCAATGATGCTGTAAAAGGGTGTAGTTTTCCTCTGAAGGTCCAGTGGTGGTGAGATGGGTCCAGCCTTCCTCTGGGAATCCAGTGGAAACAGGCTGTCCTGGTGTCCTAAATTTTAGATTATATCCAGGTAGGAATACTTGGCTCCTCCCCTGGGGTGGAGCATCTTCCCAATAGGATGATGTAGTTGCATCAGCCCTGCAGTGAGCCTCGATGGCCCATTAACAGCAGATATGCCCTGGAGGGAGGATGGGTCATAGAAGAGATAAACACTGCCCCAGCTGGTTTTAACATCTGGTGGTAGAATACATACTGCTGGTTACATCTTGCATTGCAACCTAAGACAGGAGCATCTACAGCAGAGCAGTAAGAATGATTAGAAGTCTATGAAACTGTCAAAGAAAGGGTGAAAAATGAAATTGGCGAGTCTACAGAAAAGAACCCTAAGGGGAGGCAGGATGCTTCCTTAAAATAGAAAAGAATTCTGTTAAATAAATAGAAATAAAACGAAAGGCAATTCCCAAATTACAAAACAACTTGTTAGAACAAGTAGTAATAAAGTAGAAATTCAGTAAGAGTCATTCAGAGTACAGTGGGTGTTAAGCGGCAAAGAAAATGTATATCCTTAGAATGTGATGCCTCTTTCCTTCTACTTACAGAGTTAACGTTCTGTGACTCAAATGTTAAGAGTACGATCCAAGATTAACTGGGTGTAATCTAAAATGTGTCCTTTAGCTGGTTTTGATGGATTTTAATTTAAAAGAATTACATGTTTTGTTAGGCAATTCTGTATTTTTTTTTTTAAATACTTGTGCTATGGACTTGAAAATGGTAAAAAGAAAGCTGCTTTTTAGGTGAAATTAATGCTTTTTAAAAATTTGTCTACTGTATTCTGTAATGTAATAGATAATGTGATGATGGCTTTAGTTTTAGAATTTGCTCAAAAGAGTTTAAAGATATCAGGCCTACATGGAGAGAATGAGAAAATATTTTAGAATGTTAGCTACAAATAAAGCTATGAAGAAAATATTCATACAGTTGCAAGACTAAATTATAAAGACAATTTATTCTAGAATTTTCCATCCACCTTTGCAGCTTTGTTAAATCAAGACATCCAATGCCTTGCATTTTTAGTAGTAAAGTTGATTCTTTAAGCAGTTGATACTTGATAAAGCTACCACACAGAGCATCCAGAGGGTTTTCTTTGTGCTGAAGAACAAGGCTTATTTTGAGTCACTGCACGCTGCCAAGAATAGTAAAGTGACAGGCCCCCAGGATGGAGAACCAATACAGAAAGTTGTTGGGAAGCAACAAGCATTTTGATCCTAATTCTAATTGTACATAGTCTTTGCATATTCATATATTTCTTTCTGTGTTTGAGTGTCAGTAATGACAGATTTTAGAATAGGCTGTGAGTCTCACTCTTGTTATAGTCACTTGCAAAAACTGCTGTTAATAAAATTACTGGGTTTTGTATGCATATGCTTTGAGCTCCTAAAAGAGGGATGCACTGAAACTGTATTTAATTGAAGAAAAAAAACCTGTGAGTTCTCTTTGCAGAGAAGATGTAACAGACACAAAAAAAATGACATAAAGGCTTTAAAATGTTTGTTTTTCTTTGCTTTTACAAATAGCTGTTGCTGTTTTCCTCAGGACAGACAAATGGAGAGAGTTAGGAGTTGTGTTGTGCATGAGGGTTTCCTTTATGCCTCAGAGTTCCTATAGCACTTTCCCTCATTCCTGTTGGGCTGTAGGATGGGATTTGCCTTTGCCTGAGTTAAGAGAGAACTTTGCAGAGGCACCAGAGGCTCCCTGCAGAGCAGCCACAGCAGGAGGGGGGACGGTGCTTGCACAGCTGCTGGTCATGTCAGCAGTGTTGGCCTTGGAGACCATAATTGAGCAGCTTCATTAACTCGGGACCAACACTTTGTTTTCCCTTTAATTAAAGTGTCAAGACCTTAACATTTCTCTTGGAAAGCATTTGGGAGTTCTGGGGGGAAGGGATGGAGAATGCTTTTGTTGTGCTTGTTTGGTTGTTCACTAACAGATGTTCGGTGCTTACAGCCCCCGAAGGGAATTCTGCCGGTACGACATCTCTAACTGTGCAATTCCGGTGATCTTTGGAATGTTAAACTTCTGCCACGGTCTCCATTTCAAGGAAGGAGAGGCACTAACTAGCAGTAGAATGCACTACACAAGACATGAGTAGTGTTGGGTACTTCAGTTACAATTTAATTTCACTTGAAAAATGTGTTTTTTAAGAAGGGCTTTTTCTTGTGTGAGAGGAGAAAACCCAAAAATTCCAGAAAAGTTTATTTCCAGCTATAATTCCTCTATTTTTTTTTTCCAAGGTCTGTTTCACAATGAAAAGTTTATGATGCAGGAGTTGGGAAGAGTTATGTAAAAATTTGGAAACTCTTTATACTAAGTTTTAATTTTCAGTACAAGAAATCGGTGATCTGCTTGGTGTTCTGGGGTATCAATAAAACACAAAAAGTGTTAGTTGTAATTGATACACAACTGGAAGTCAAAATGTTTAGAATGGTAACTGTATTTGAACTGGGAAAATAATAGCTACTATTTTTAAATGAGTATTTTTCCAGAAGTGTTTGCAGTCTACTTTCAGTGGTTAACCTTAGCCTGCTATTCAGGCTAAAAAGGCAATATATGAACTACTGCTTGATACACTTGCACAAAAAAAGTAGATTAAATGAGGCCACACTTAATACTAATTGGGATTTTTGTTTTGTTTCGTTTTGGTTTTTTTTTTCCATTTTGATGTAGTTCAGCTAAAGTTATTAATGGATAAAACTAGATCCCTTTCAAATTAGTGAAATGTGATTGAAATATGAAATTAGTGCTCAGAGCCCCAAAATCTGGAGGGAAAGGCTCAGGTGCTGACTGTGGTATTTATATTTTAAATTAACTATTCTGTAGTAAGTTATGGATTTTGGTGTTTCAATCTTTTTTTCCAATATTTAAACAAAGCCTTTGCATATGTCAACATCACTTTAAGGAAAATGAAATTCAGCATTAGCATTTCGTTTTCATGGTAACAAATCTCTAACATACCCTAAGAGCTCTGGCACTGCTCACAGTGTTCAGGGTTGTTTGTCTTGTATATTCAAACAGCACTTCTGGGAGTGGAAAGTAAAATCTTAATTGTTTCTGTTTGAATACAATTAAATCAAATGAAATAAAATACTAAGTTTTTACTCCAAGCAGTTTATGAATTAATAATCAGAGCATTTCCTCCAGAAAATGTGACACTGTTTCACTGGCATGTCACATACTATGAGGATAATGTTAACATGTCACAGGCCTCTTTTGTAATTGGATTTCCAGTTCGAATCTAGGCCTAATGGGTTTGATCATGGTTAAAACTAGTTGTTGTATAATCATGGATTAGTTGATCTTACCTGCTTTTACATGCAGTGAGCAAAATGCAGCCTCTGTCAGCAGGGAGGCTGAGGTTGGGCAGATTTCTGCTGGAAGCCAGCCTGGAATGATGTCTCTACAGGTGGGCTTTTATGCCAGAGGAACAGAAATAATTCATGTGATGTTCAGACAACGAAGGCAACTCAGATTTGTTGCCACTACATGCAACCACTTTGTAAAGCACAACTGCTAAACAATTTTGTGGACACATTAGGAATCTTCTCATATTGCAGATTTGTTTTTTCAGAAGTGCAGTTTAATGTCTCACTGTGGAGTTTGGCCATGATCTCTGGGCTTGGTTTTGGGGGGCTAAAAAGCAGAATGAGTCAAGTGGTTTCACAGCTCATTCAGAAGAATGCTTTTTTGGCTGGTTCCTTTCCAAAGTCCTCTTTCCTCCTTAGCAGCTCCCTTTCTCTTTTCTACCTCTGCTCTCTTTGTAAATTCTCTAAATCCTTTCAGTTAAGGTGCTGAATTGCAAAGTTTGAACACACAAGTTTGAAAGGCTAGTTACAGAATTCTGTTACTCAGAACAAAGGCCACAGAATGCTGGTGTGACAGCAGAACACCAGGTACTCAGTGGACAGTTTCAGTTTGCATTTATTCAAACATTGTTTCTATGTTTTACACCATAGTTCTGTATTTATTGTTTTCAAGTTTTTGCCTTGTGTATATATAGTTCAGATAATGGGCTATATACTGTAAATTAACCAAAGCAGATCAGCCAATCAGACATTCATAGTTTACTAGAAATCTGAAGCTGTTTCTCTTTTTGCAGGAACGCCTCACTCACTATAGAAAGCAAACCTCCCCCGTATTTCCGTAGCACCTGCAAAGAAATTGTTCTCTTGAAGCAGTACAGCAGAAACTGAGATTTGCTGTGATGTAAATCTCTCAAGAGTTCATTCCCACTCACAAAAAAAAAAAAAAAAAGATAAACAAGAAAAAAATCACTATGCAAAATCACAGTTCATAATATTTTAAAAATATTTAATCATTAAAAAATTTAGTTTACCAGTGGTACTTGTTAATGTAAACTTGTAAACTTGAAAATGTCTACACTATATTTCCATACTTCTGGTGTGTAATAATTATAATTTTTTAAAATTTCTGTTTAGATTATTTAACTCTAGTAGATAATTTAATAACAATGCATATAGTTGTGACATGTCTCCGTCTGGAAGGGATGTTAGCAATAGCAGAGGAATTCACAATTTTTCATACTTAGTGTAGAAATTGTTCTTTGCTACAAGATGTACATGCCCTGACTTGAACCCAGCAGAAAAATAATCAAAGAGCAGCACAGAGTCATGGTAACGTAATACTTAAGAATACCCCAATTGTATCTTTCAAAATAGATCACAGGGTTGGTTAATGTGAAGATACCGTCCTTGGTTTTTCAATATTGTAAATGAGAAAAAGAGTAACGAAGATAGACATGAAATAGGAGATAGCTTTACTTTTAAAAATTATCCTTTGAGAGAGGAATCCTCATTTTGAGTATATTTTACCTGGATTTTTTGATGTACAGTCAGTTGTTGAGCAATTGGTTTTGTCCAAACAATAGTAATTGGAAAGAGATGCTCTCTTGAGTTCCAGGTTACAAATCTTAGGCAGTTGTTTATTCTGCTGCTCCTGTTCTTTTGTTGGGTAAACTTCCCTTGCTCTTATCCTGCCCCTCCAAAGTCATAGTTCATGACTAATTCCTGCCTGCCGCCAGGCTGTGATGAACACTGTGTGCAGGCTTGCGTTGAGCTCAAAAATCCACCCAGGCTAAAATAATTTGAGAAATGACAGTGAAGAGAATCTGACAGGGCTTTGTTGGCATAATTGTTTATTTATAGAGTTTTGTTCTATTTTAATGGAAGACAGTCTATTATGTACTAATTAAGTGTTTTATTACACAGTTTATAAAAAAGTGAGGGAGGAAGGCTGACAATATTTGGAGCACATTTAAGGATAATTGGAGAGGTTGTATTGTTGTATTTGACAACTCCTGTCCTGCTTTTAAAAACACAACCACACAAGCTAATACACTCACATATATTGTCAGCCTTGGTGCTGTTAACTGATTTTTGGTCTGGGAGTCATAGCAAGGAGCTCTTTACAGTCTGTGTAGCTTATTTCCATTTT
Organism: Sinosuthora webbiana; assembly: GCA_013397395.1. Taxonomy (NCBI): domain Eukaryota; kingdom Metazoa; phylum Chordata; class Aves; order Passeriformes; family Sylviidae; genus Sinosuthora; species Sinosuthora webbiana. Next base: position 499,339 of record VXBN01012418.1, read on the forward strand.
TTGTCAGGATACACACGGAGTAAGCTTCTAGCCACCATCTGGTGATGTGTGTGAGTGGAGAGCCTCAGTGGCAGTAAAAGAGGCTGGCTGTGCCAAGGCTGTGACTGGGAGCTTAGTCAGAACATGCCAACACCTGTGCAGGGGACTATTCTTGTCAGCTGTGTCAGCTACTCTGCAAGGCTCCAGACTGGCCCACATGTTGTACCTTTTGAAGTGGTCCTTCTCTGTTTCTTTGTTTTAAAAAGTTTGGGTTTTTAAATAATTTGTGAACAACAGGGAAGCTTTGAAATTAGAGATTTGGAGGTGTCAGTGTTGTTCCTGACATTACAAATCCTGAGTTTATTAAAGATCTTTTTAGTAATTGAATTAATTCATTGTGAATTTCCTGTCAGAAGTAAGTTACTGTAACAAAAGTAATGAGAGGGAACAAGAAAAAGGTAACCTTTTGGCCCCTCTTTGCAGCCAAATGTATTTGAGCATCACTTTAGTATGTCATTGGATTGTTCCAGTCATGGCGCAGCTGAGATTTGATTTTATTAGGGCTCTCTTTTTGGTGAGTCTGTATCAGCTCTAATTTGACTATTATTTTTAGCTGCACAAGTATGTGTCTCTGAGAGGTTGATGTCCTTGTAGTCTGCTTTGTCTTCTTACAGCTGCACACCCAATCATTGAATACCATTTACCAAAGGGTTTTAAGCTTTCAGGGTTGTTTTTTTTTTTTTTTTTTCTTCTCAGAATAGTGTCCATACATTTAGCAGTTATTAGTAGTTAAAGTTCTGCAAAGGTGTCCAGGTTCCCTGCCGGGGAAGTTAGTAGGAATAGATCATAGAATCATTGTGTGGGTGGAGTTGGAATGTATATTAGATGCCTAAACGCTTCTGGGAAGTTAAGGCTTATATGCTAAGACTGGGTGGATAACACTGTCTAATCAATTTTCTAAGTGTAAATAGCCGGCTTCTGTTTAGAGTCAGCTATCGTTATATAGTGTTGCACTGTAAATTAATTTTCTCTGGTAATTAATACCATAATAATCAGTTAAACCAATGTAATGATGCCAATGACAAAGTTCCAATTCCCTTCCCTTCCCTTTCCTCCCTTCTTCTTCCATTCTTTGCAGAAAAGAATCCGTTTTCCTGGTGGTACTTGTTTTCTTCTGGAATGATGAGGTGGGCAGGATGGCTGTGGGTTCAAATCCATGCTCTTCAGTGCCAGAGAAGCTGGGTCTGCATCAGCATGTGTGGGGCACAGGATCTGCTGGCTCTTAGATCAGTATGTTCCAGGAAACATTTTCCCATTCACCCCAGACTAGATCACAATTTCTGGGGGGAATTTCAGTTTTTTGGTGATTCTTACAGAGTTCTCACAGCCTTTCTATGTCTGAGACAGAGTGCTGCTGGAATTGTAGAGGAATTCAGTAAGTTCAGGAAGTGTAGGCCTATTGAACAATGGCCAGAATTGGTCTGCCTCTCTTGGACTTTCATACTGTGCATTTCTTCTACAGTTATCCTCTGAACATTGTGTTGAAGGGTTTTCTCCACTCCTGCTCAGGTAATGCAGTAAGGCTGTGTTTGGGGGGTTTGGGTTTGAGAAAGCTGTAATTCTACTGCTGTGATAAAGACTTCCTGCTCTGTGAATTACTGCATTTTGCCTTTCAGCTGAAGTGTGCATGCAAGCTACAACTACATATATAGATATAGATATAGTAGGTGTCAGTGCAAAAAAAGTTGGTTATATATCTAGATCTTCCATGCAGTGGTTTTTCTGTAGAAATTTGAACTGCTGCTCTCAGCTGTTACTTTGAAGTTTGCTTTTTGTGGTTGTTTCTTCCCCCCAGCCCTCTGAGGAAATATCCAGGAAAATCTGTGCTATTTCATCCCCGTTTCCTTTGTGCAGTTTTATGAAATGTTGTAATCCTCTAAATAAGAAGAAAAAAACTGAAATTTTCAAGTGATTTTGATTTTCTGTAGTTTAAAAATGCATCTTCTGCTTTGTTTTTACATTTTTTTTAGACCTTAGTTAGAAAAGGAGATTTTTGGGGAGACTATACCCATCAGTTTGATAGAAGCCTCCAAAAACGTGACTAAGCAATACTGAGGTTACAGGCACACACAAATAGTGTGTTTTTATTAGCAGTAATATCTTGGGTGAAAAAATCCAGCATAGCTTAATTTAAGCACAGAAATATGGAGTTAGGACCCTGCTTCCCAATTATGATTAATTAACCTCTATTAATTATGCTCTTGCAATGGTTGTTGTTCTTGTTTTCTGAGTTTTTTGGGGTGGTTTTTTGTTGTAATGATTTCTGACTCAAAAGAGGCATCATGCCCCTTGAATTTCACAATAGGATGCCCTCAGTGCAGTGACATGTCTGACTTTTAGTACAAGACTTGGCACCAGGGAAAGAACTAGAAGTTTCTTAGTCTTGATAGTCTTTCTGGAGAGTTTTTTAGTAATTGAATGTAGAATAGATGTTTCTGTAAGAGGTTTCTTAATATTAAAATGTGTTTTCTTTCTGAGGTTTTTGTTTTGAATAAATAAAGGAGTTTTAAGAAACTACTGGTCAGAATACAATCCCGAGAGAATGGTCAGAGATGCCATAATCCCCTTTTTCAAATTCATTGCCACTGTATATTAAGTGTAAGTTTTTTTCCATTCCAGAATAAGGATGTGTGCCTTTAATTGTGGGAGTGATAGAAATTGAGAGGAATGATGTCTGATGTGTTTGTGAGCATTACTTTCAGTCTTGAATCAGCCCTTTATTTTTTTCCATAGCACAACATAAAGGAAGAGGATCTTTAATATCCAAAAAATTGCCAGTGTGATTCCACTGAAATTCTCCATCTGTTCTGGAGGCAGAATATTACTGAATTTTTCATCAGTTAGGAGCTGGAGGTTGGAGACTTTATTAGGATTTCCTTCAGGGCAAGTACAGAGGCAGTCCAGTGGTACAGCTTATGGCTTAAACATTACAGGCCTCATATCTGATGTGCAGTAATAGCTGTGATCATGTAGAAAAGTTGTTTAAAAACAACTTTGAATGCTTTTAGTAACTGCAGTTCCTTCGAGTAGAAAATGTGATGGTTGTTTTCCAGTTTTACTCTTGCCAAATACTGCCTTCAGTATTTACCCCTTGCAGAGGGGAGGCAGAAGCACAAGAGCAACAAATGAGGTGTTGATGTGCCAACTGAGGGTAGAAGTGAAAGATGAAAGAAGGAACTGGCAGGTAAGGCAGAACACTTTGAAATGCATGCTAGTGGGCGTGGGACTTAAAATGGGGAAGGTGGCAGTGCAGGTTATCTCTTTGTGCATAACTGGAAAAATTATGTTCCACAGAATTTTCCACGTGGCATATTAAGTACCTAGGAATGCAAAGGAAATAAGAGTGAAGGTTCAGTAAGAACATGGCAGATGTCTGTGAACTGCAAGTCAAGAAAGAATGAGGCAATGATACAGATTCTAGATCATAAATAAAGGGAGATAAGATTATGATTTAGGGTTTTAGAGAACAGAAAGTAGAGGGGGGGAAAAAAGGCAAGAGAATTTGTGTGTGGAAAGGGGTAGGGGAATTTGTGTGTTGTGAAATCAACAAAGAATGGTAGGATTTCTGATACAGGGAGAACATTGGCAAGGGAAATGTAATTTGCCTACTCCTTTCCATTTGGGTCTGCTCTAAAGAGGAATGTATTAAGGTGGATTCTTACCCTAAAGCTTTTACTGAAGTCACAGAGAAAGGTGCCAAGGAGATGAGGTAGGAACTGGATATTTACTAAAATAGGTTATTTCCTGCAATACAAGTTGGAGTGAAATTCAGATTTAGAATTAATTACATTTCTCTATGTGTTACTGCAGTGGATAAGGGAGAGTCCTCCCTGCTTAGGCACATTCAAAGGACAGTTAGGCATAATTGTATGGGCAGGGAATCAGGGAGCAAGGAAGGGTTTGAACCTCTGAAAGTCCTCAAGAATTGGGAAATTTAGAAGAAAAAGCCTTTGCTAGAGGAGTAGATGGAGGAAACAAAAGTAATAATTTAATATATAAAGATAAAATAATTTGAAAGGGTACTTTCCTAAAAAGCTGGGAGATGTGCCCTGTTTGCACCATTTGCTTACTTGACTTTTCTTCAAACTGATTTTGTATGCTGCTAGGCCCTGTGAGCTCTCTGCAGAATTCCTTGGAGTGTTTGCTTCTAAGGCTGCTTTTTCCCACTAGCATCTCACTCCTCTTACCTCCAGATTGTCTTTAGTTTATTTTTATCCAGAGTTATCTCTAGTAATGGTCCATGAATTAGAATGTCTGATTAGCCTGTGATCAGACAAATTGTCAGTTTTTCTGGGTATTGTTGGGCTGTATCCCCATCTGCTGTAGATTTTTGGTGGTGTCTCTTCAAGCATCAGGCTGAAAACTGCGGTCAGTGAATTCTGTGGGGTTTTACCCACTTGTGTCTCAAACCTGGCTGCGCCATCACTCTCTGAGTCCACATAGAAATATTGATAAATAGCAATCTTAAAAATTAGTAAAGCACATTCTTCACACTCATCCTGTGCTGTAGCTACTGGTGAGTGAAATTTGGCATCTCCAATAAAAGCTTTGTGTCACAGTAGAGACAGACAAGACAAGACAAAACACTTGTATCTTCATCCACCATAGCCAATCTGTATTCTTTGTAGCTCATATTTATATGGTTTTCTGAAGGCATTGTGTTTAATTCTAATTGGTTAGTAAGTTGTTGTAATTCAGTTTATTGGTTAGCAATCGCCAGTGTACATGTCCATCAAAAACTTTCCTCTGTAGGAAAGAGGGAAACAAGAACAGATTTGAATCTTTCTTAATTTACTTTGAAACTTTAAATAATATTAAGTATAATTAACAAAAAGTGAAATGGGGTTTGAAAATCTCATACTATAGTTTTCTGTTTAAGTGTTTTCACTTAATTAATATACTTTATTTTTGATAGTCTGAGGAGCAAGATTCATTCAATGTTTACCTTCTTGTCTCCTAGGAAGAAGCTGTTTCACACAGGTAGAATCTTTCTCCTCCCAGGTGCAAATTGGTTCCCACAGGAATAAATCGATATGCAAGCTGATTCTCACTGCTACAATTCCTTTCTCACAGGAATTTTTCAGGCTAGCTGTTGGCTGTACCCAGCCCAGGCAGCAAGGCCTGAACCATGATTTTACAAAGCCTTTCTTTTGTAAGGTTTTACCATATGCTCCAGCTTTGCAGCTGTTGTGGCAGTGTCCGAGTGCCCAAATTTAGAATGAAATTGGAAGTTGTCTTGCATCTGTCCATGGATGAACAGTTGGGGAAAATTGGTTTCGGGTATTCCCTCTGACTTGGCCAGAGAGGATGGAACAGAGAACTTCTGTATATGAACAGGAGAGAGACAAAAAAAAAAAAAAATACAGAATAGCCCCTAGTTCCATCTCAAACTTGTGTGGGTTTGAGGGGCTAATGGTAATAAAAAGCAATAAAAACTGCTACTTACATTCTTACTGAGGATATGTGATTTTGAATACAGAAAAAGAACAGATCCATTGGGTAAACAATTGCTGTTTGTCTGAGTAAAATTCATTTTAGGTCCCCATGCCATCTGTCCTAACCCACATGAACAAATTGCCTTTCCATTGAGAGTACATGGGCTAGGTTTCAAGAATTGAATAAAATCTTGTAGTTTCTGCTGTCCCACTTGAAAGCTCAGTGTTTCAATTGTGTAACTTGGGAGTCAGGTGGTGATAAACTTATTCTGCTTTTTCGTCTCCTTCTGTTGTAAGAAATTGTCGCAGGGAGATTGTGCCAGCAATCTGTGGTTACTTTCAAAACTATAGTTAAAATGTAAAAAGTGACTCAAGAAATGGAGAAACAAAATAATAGAACTGAAAACTATGAATAATCAGCACTAATATCAATGCAAATTACCCTGTGATTGTAGAAGATGTGGTTGTGGAATTGTACAAAATCAATGTAAATAATGTTACTAGTATGTTCAAGTCTGTCATGAAGCCTTAAATGGAGAATAATCAAATGTATTCAGAGATTTTTTTTTCCTTATAAACTATTTAGTATTTTTATTTGTGAGTTGGGATAAAAAAAAGAATCTCAAAAATTTGATTTGTGTTTGAGTTAGAGTTACTGATAAATTTATCAAATGATACACTGGTGAGGTCTTTTTTCATGAGGAGATCATGAAAATGAGGAGGGGAAGTCTGGATCCTTTGGTAAATGAAAGAGAAATAAAAATATACTTTTTACTATGCTTTTAAAGTTCACAGAATCAGAGAATAGTTTGGCTTTGAAGGAACTTGTAGAAGCCACTTAGTCCAAACCCTCTACAATGAGCAGGGTAATCTTCAACTAGAACAGGCTTAATTAGGATCTTCTTCATAATTGGCTGTGACAAAGGGGACGAAATATACTCTTAATAGCAGTGTTTACTTAACAGGCAGTAGTAGAATAGAATTTAGTAGATGAAAATTGAATCTAAGGACATCCTGGGTTAGAAATAGAGTTGCTTTTTAATAGACAATGTAGTTAGGCATTTCACAAATGTACTGGCAGTTACAGTCAATCCTTCAGTCTTGAAAAAATAGACAATTTCTAAATAATGGATTTTTTTAAAGCTATGTCTAGCTCACGTAGTTCAGGGAAGTGCAGAGGCCTGGGTTTTATGTGGTCCAAAATCAATTACAGATATTTTGGGTCTGGTTTCATAATCTACCTTGCTGAATCTAGAGCAGACTGACTTCATCCCACCTTAAAGCACTTGTTAGCCATTTCAGTTTCACTACTGGCATGTTTGTGAAGTTGGCCTGGCAGTACCTCTTTCATATTCTGCTGTATCCACTTCCTGCAGTGCTGAACATATTTCTGGTGGTTAACAGTGATAGATAACCAGCTTTATCACTTTTTGATAAAGTACTTATTGCTTACAAGTGCAGTAATCAATTAATTAGCTCTTTATTGTAAAGAATCCATTTCTCTGCTGTATTGACAAGCTGATAGTTTTGTACCTGCATGTCAGAGTACTCTTACAGCTTTGTTTTCATTATTTCTCATTATGTGGAGCTTGGGATAATGGTTACTGGCTGTCCTGAAATGGAGTCAGGATGATGAACTGCCAAGGGGGGGGAACATGGACGGCATCTGTAATGCATAATTGCAAATAAATCAATAACTAATGGCCCCTGAATGTGTTTACCAGTTCATTGTAGTGATGTATGGACCTCTGGAAGCCCTGGGTGCCTTATAACAGTTATTGAGATGATTACAGTGGGTACTTTGGCCCTGGCAGAAATTAGTGTATCCAGGCTACTGAGAATGTAGACACAGTTTCTGAGCTTCCCAACAGTGCCTGAGAAGCAGAACGGTAATTTGAGGAAAAACAAAATTTGTTTGTTAATATTTGGAAAATTAATAAAAGAGCGGCAAAATTTTGGACTTATCTGCACCCCTAGAATCTATGTTTGGGTATTACTAGTGGTAGGAGAGCCTTTGGGAACAGATTTTTTTTTTTTTCTTGTTAGAAGTGCAGGTAAGATCGTGTAAAAAGAAATCATAAAAAAAGAGAGTGTTTTTCTACAGTCTTTCACAGTACATGTTTCAGGAATAAAATCAAAATTAATTCAGATGAGCTGTCCTCTGGACCATCCGTGGATGAATGGAGAGTCTTATATTGTTTGTACTGATGTTTACTTGGAGAAAATCAAGAAAGCATCTAGATTTATTAGATGATTCTACAGTAGGATACTTCTGTGGTAGAGAAAATTCACATTAATCACTATGAAAATTAAAAAAAATATATAAAAAAAGACAATATTGCCACGTGTTTTGGAGTATGTCAGAAAACTGAAGTAACTTGATATCTATCATTTAATCAGCATCGCCACTTTAACATGATGAATTGTGTGGCATATGCCCCCTGTGCTTCTGTAGCTTAAAATATTGCTGATGTTTAATTGTACCATAATCAAAATTTAAATCTACCAAATAAAGTTATAATTGGAACAGTTTTCTATATTTTATTGCACTGTTGTTTATTTTAACATCGGTCATAAATGTAGTTGATTTTGAAACATTTTCAGCCTTTTAAAGGAAGGGTTAGGGAACATCTTTGGGAATAGCACATGGTTATTTGTGACTTAGAAAACTGCCATGAAAATCGATTGCATGCCTCATATCGTGATAATTTATTGCAGCATTTTCGTAGATGCTCTTTTATTTCTCCTTGCAAAATGGTCAGGCTGAGTTTTGTAACTGTTTGCTGTTGTTTATGCAAGATTAATTTATATACGTAGCTGTGTGTACATCTCTACTGTGTGAACATATTGTTTAATTATCTGTGAGACATGTAATGCTGTTTTGAAAAGCAAACAGGAACGTGTTCTGTTGTTAAGATGTGGTGATGAGATGATGATGAGAATCAGGGTGAGAAACTGGAAATTACTACCAGTAAAATGATGCTGGATTTATTCTTTCACATGTGATGAACTTACACTCATAACTGCTGTTAATGGTAACCAGAAGTAGATATTTAAAATCTGGGCATATCAGTACCGGTGTAGACTTTGTATTTTAGAGTTTTAATCATTTTAAATTAAGGAATTGTTTTCAATTGCATGTATTAAGCTCAATTCCCACCATGAGACAGTAGTAAATTAAAAGTTGGATGATCATTATATCACTTTATTGAGACCGTAACTGAACTTAGCACTCAGAATTACTGTACCTTCATGTTCTGGAATAATCTCCTGTGACCCTTCACTCATACTGCTGGTCATGCAGTTCTCTGTGACAGAGAAGAGTAATCAAAAGAAGGGGTTAAAATACATTTGATGGTGTAGCTGGGATGGTAGAGATATTGGAAGAAGGCTGCATGGGTCAGGGACATGCAGTCCCTGCTGTGGTCAGGGACACCTTCCACTAGACCGGGTTGCTCCAAGCCCTGTCCAGCCTGGCCTTGGACACTTCCAGGGTTGACTTGGGTCACTCCAAGCTGAGTTCTCTCGGCAGTGGTGCAGCTCACTGGGAAGTTGTCTCCAGCTCACAGACTTGATTGTGTTCCAGTCTCCACACTGCAGGGTCGTGTTCATCCCTTACAGCATCAGCCACAGTTGTGTTGCTTTAAACTGAGAAATGTGAATTACTTGAGCATTTGAGAGGAAGTGTTAAAGATTTAGCAGAAACTAAAACATTGCAGTAATTTTATTTCTGTAGTGTTGGGCAGCATGCTTGGCATAGAGTAAGTTTTTCCATTTTATGCTGTTACTTTCTGAAATAGTGGTGATAAAGTTAAACAAGCCCTAGTGCTGAAAACTGGAATAAAGCTCTTGCATTTCAGTGATGGATCTTTCTGTAATTGTTATCTTCCTCTTACTTTTTCAAACCTCTCTGATTATTCATCGTATCTGGCTAATCAAATCTGGTTTTACTAGCTGCAGTAAAAGAAACAAAACCAGTGAAGTGCAGCAGCTTGAGGTTTATCCTTTTGATGGTAGGAAATAATTGCAGTGTATTTATCAATGAGTGCTAATGAGAGCTCTAGTCCAAAAGTGATTGAGTGTCTGTGGCTTAGTTAGACATTGAGTAGTAGAGCTTTCTAGTTTTTTATTGCATAGGCAGTGGCTGGACTTGATGTGGCAGAGCCTTAAAACTGACATAGTCAGGAGCAATTTCAAGTGCAAATTTACTGTTAGCACCAGTTCACAAACTGTCTGGAGAGCCACACTAGCCCTGAATTTGAAGACAGAGCAGTTTTACCATTGCTTTTTTAATTAATCTGGCTTTTACTACCTATTACATATTATCTTCATGTTTATTTTATTTAAAAAAGGAAAAGTTGTCAGGGTTATAAACTGAATAAGGAGGAGTTATGTGGCCACAACCTTTGTAGCTGAGTTTTATGGTTTTTATTAGCAAGCCAAGCAAGATGGAGCAGGCAATAAAAGTTTTACTACACTCTTCTGCTATTGCTTTCAACTTCCTTTCCTTACATTTCAGATGTTTATAAAATAATTGTGGTCATGATTAACATAGTAAAATGATGTGCAAATGTGTTGTGTTATGGTTACTATAGACACTGGAGGAGCATTTTGAAACTGAGTTGTTTCAGTATTAATTGTACAACAGTGCCTACTGACTGTTTCACTGACGCATTGCCTTCAGTGGGTGCACTAAACACCTTCATTTCTTCATACTCTGCTAGAAAAGGATACCCTGTCCCTTCAGTTACAGGAAATATGAAAACAAAGTAAAATCATGCTCAGATACTATTAGATGTCAGTTTTCTGTCACTCTTGCAGCAAAGCTTTTAATGTTAGTTTAATACTTTCCTGCTTAGAATTTGGTGCCTTCTGAAGCCAAAACTGAGCTGCTCAGAGAACAGACTGCCAGGATTTTCTTCATGGGAAACAGGGACAGATTTGAATCTTTCTTAATTTACTTTGAAAGTTTAAATAATATTAAGTACAATCAACAAAAAGTAAAATGGGGTTTGAAAATCTCATGCTATAGTTTGCTGTTTAAGTGTTTTTGCTTACTTGATACACTTTATTTTTGATAGTCTGACGAGCAAGATTCATTCATTGTCAGCAATTACAGCTGAGTATTTTCATTCTAGTTTATATATTTGTGTTTCAAGAATGTCTTGTTTATTTTCACTTTTTAAAATGTATGGATTCTTAGTAACCCTTAAGTTGTTTTGGAAGTTGGGACAAAAGCTTAGTGTGAAACTCAAGCCCTGTTGTGAAAAACGATGTATTTAATAGGTGGCTTCTCAGTACACCTACTGGTGTCCATGGGACTGCTTTGGTATTTAAAAACTAAAATTTGGAAATTTCAATATATTGGAACGGGTTTAAAATGAAAATAGACAAAACATGTTCTCCATAATAAAAGTGTATTGGATTTTTTTTGAAAAATAAGCATTTTTTAAAATTCTCTGTAACTGAATTAAAAAGAGAATTTCAATGGGATGTCAGTATAGCTCTCAGTGAGTAGTGCAGTATTCATTTCTAAGTACAGAAAAACAGAGACAAAGCGGATTCTTGGGTGAGAATTGAGAATAGAGTATTTCCTTGGAAATATTTAGGTGATACAAGCTAGGCTGTCTTGCTGAGTCTTGGACATAGACAGTAGTTACGCCCTAAGAAGAACTTAATTTTCATTACTTCACATTTCTGAAAAAGTATCTAGTATTTGCTTTGTAAATTGGATGTATGGATACACCAGCACCTGTGACTGTGCTCCTTGTGCATGGCTGAACTGCAGTGTTGGAATGACCTTGACAGCTTTCAGATTGGAACTGCTGATGATAATGGTCGTTAATTTTTGCAAAAAGAAAGGTTTGCTTCTTCTCCTCCCTCACTGAAAGACAGTGATCACTGATTTGCTGTCTGATGGGCTTTGCCTCACTTAAGATTGCTCTATTTTCTTTCAGAATTAAAGTAGCAAGCTTTGAGCTTGTTCCGGTTACAGAGTGAAGCTGCTTCTTCAATTGACTTCAATTTTTAACATCTGAGTAAGGAGAAACTTAACACTACCTGTAATAATGATACAGACAAGGCCAAGCTGTGATTTAGACAAACTGATTTGGATGTTTTCTATTAAACTCTACTACATTTTTCTCAGCTCTGAGATGATTTAGATCAGCTCCACTTATCTATTCATTGCCTTCTGTATGTTTTGACAAATGAGTCTCTTGTGTCTTTCTCGAGGAAAAAGAAAGCTGTAGACTTGCTCTGAAGAGCCCTGCTGTAGGAAGGGGAAAGGCAGTCTTACTGGAAAAATTCAAGACAGGACAGAAAAGAGATATTTCTAATAGCTTTAAGGGAAAATTTTCTTAATTGCATGACAGCTTGTATCGAGATAAGGTTTTTTATTTTATAAGGGGATATTAAGGAATAATTTGATATTCAGAAGATACGAGTTCAGTTTACAAGCCATCCTAGAAAATTTCATCTTGATCTGGGGTAAATCACTCAATCCTCTTACAGTTCAGGCTCTTAAATTAAAGGGAAAAAAAGGCAACCAAAAAATCCCAAACAAACAAAAGAAAGGCAGGATTTTCTCTTCTTGTTTGCTTTTTGTATGTGAACCTGAGAGCTCTTAAGGCATGCCTCGATGACTTCACACAGTCCTGACTTCTGTAGCCTTCTGTCTGCTGATATTTTAGACAGCTATGGAAATACTGTGTGTAAATGGCCCAAGAGTCACGGCACCTTTTTGTGAGTGGCTGATTGTTGCACCTGTGATTTTTGACAACAGAGGGAGTGTACTGTCAAAGGGACAGTTTGGTAGGGACCAGGTACCATTTACCCTTGTCAGGGACTGAGGATGTGCATTCAGAAGGGTTTTGGTTCACAGGGATTTTTCCTAGGACACTCCTTTGAATGTTCTGTTTCTTGCCTTTGATGGTATGGGAATAGGATGTTTAATGTCACAGGCAAGAAGTGCAGTAATTCCTTTTTTATATGGATGTGAGAGAGAAGCTTGGTAGGTTTTTATTTTTGTCATAGTGCAAATGTCTTGAACATAGCAGATAAAGGAGTGAACAAAAACACAGTATATTGCTTTGGCTCCTTAGCACTCAGGATGTTTTCCTGAATTTTGGCTTCCCCATGCTGAAGGAGCATGAGACACTACAGTCAATGCCTGTAAAAGTTTCACAAGCCTTGTTAGGCAAAGTCTTAACTTGTGTAGTGGATTTTCTTTTACCCTTAGGATTTAGCAATTGGAAATAATAGAATAAGGATTAAATAATGAAACTTGATTGCCTAAATTTGTTAGGGGAGAGGAGATACCTTCATATAAGCGTTACTGAAGAGTCCCATTGTAACAAGTTTTTAGGATAAAAACATCCCGTTTATTCCGCAGTGTTGTAGTGCGTACCCTCTTGAGCCCCGCCGACCCTCCGCTGGGCTCCCCGGTAGCTCGGTACACCTTAACAGAGCCAGCGTGTGGATCCTTGGCTCAGCAGCACCTCATTCTTCGTTGCCATTGCTGTGGTGTAAATGAAAGAGGGGACTCTCCAAAGTTGGGAGGGAACAAAGGTTTATTTGGGGGACACAGGGGAACCCCTCACCTCAGTTCTTGCCCCAGGAGAGACCCCACACCCTGAGTGGCGGGGGGTTTTATCCATTACAAACAAAGAGAGGAGGAAATAAAGATCAGGAGCCAATAAAACAAAGCCATTTCATAAATGCCAACTAAATTACTACATTACTAGCAAATCTAAGTAACTTTAGGAGGTGTCTCCAGGTTTCCACCAACCACAGGATAGAATCTCTTGAGGTTACCGGACCGTAGAGATAACAAATTCAGTGATGGACAGAGAGGGAAGGGGCTACCTTCGAAAAGATAGTTACAAATCATCCCGGTGAAGGAGCCAATGAGAAACTGTCTCCAGGCAAAACCCAGGGATGGCGTAGGAACCGTTATCAACTTGAGATAAGAAAAAGTTTCAAGGCAAAGGGGCCCATCTAGGAAAGCTAAAACTTACACTATACTAATAATATGTTTTAAAACCAGATCTTGCAACCCCACACCGCAGTGAGAAGTATTTGTGTCTGGGGAAAAAAAAAGTTACACTGTGACTTCTACCTGGTGTGTGCTACTTCTACCTGGGGAGCTACTGAAATCAGCATTTCATCTGGCCATGACAAGTGATGCAACTGTTCATGCCAGTGGAAACCATAGGTATGAATTATCTCAGCTGAGGCCAAGGCTCCTGCTCTAGTTGAATACAGGATTACCTCTTCAAAGGGTGGAAAAGCTACAGTTTCAGAAATATTTTGGATCCTCACAATGGAGTTATAGAAAAACTAATACTTTTATATTATTCTCTTTTTACTATATTTTTTAATGATACAGCAATGATTTACAGCGCTATCTCCTGAAGCAGTATCTGGGGATTTTTTTCTACTGAAAAATGCAAGACTCTCTGTCACTTCTATTCAGAGAGCCTTGTCTTTCTAGGCTTGTTTCACTCTGAAGTGAGTAAGTCTGGTAGCTTTTACTAGTTGGTTGAGTTCCAGAAAGTAAATTAGAACAATTGCAAAAAGCATGCTGATTTTATGCCTTTATTATTCTATAATCAGAGTTGTTTAAATTTGTGAATCTTGAAAGGTAGAACTTCGCAAGACAAGGACTACAGAAAGCTTCTGAGAGTTGCATAGAGGTACTGACACATATTGGGACTATACTTACCTTTAGTTAATATCTTTACTCAGTTTAGTGTGTGTGTATAATAGATACTGCAGACTTCTCATAATTGTTCCTAAATTTGGAAAATCTATGGCATTTTCTTGAGCTGGCTTCAGAGATCTTCAAGAATATTATGGCTGAGAGGCAGTCAGAACTTGTTATGGAGTTGTATAAAAACGTGGAACTTCAGCCACAAACACGTTCCTTGCTTGATTAACAATGCCAGATTACTTTAATCTTTATTCTTTATGTATTTGTACTTGACGTATTTATTTCCTAATTCTGACTGTTCCAGATTTATTACTTTTGGTTTTTTCCAAAGTTAGGTATCTTGCTAGGATGTTTGTTAAGCAAAGGATGACTTGGACCATTTCCTCTCCATGATTTCCAGATTGTGTCTTCCTCCCCAGTCAGAGGAGAAAGACTGTTGTCTGATATTAGTCGATATTGAAAGTCCCTACTGTTCCATGAATTTTGGAGTGGTTTTGTTAGGCTGTGCCTGTGAGTGAAGCCAGAGTCCACTGAAAAATATCTTCCAGGTCTTGGGTCTGGAATAGATGTGCTGAAACTGATCATTAGGTCATTAACTTAATGATCGTTGTAAGTTTGGCTTGGCTTAATAGCACCCTGCATTGTAGGACAAAGCAGTGTGTAGAGCTTCTGAAACTGGAGACAAACAGGTACTCTTTCGCTGCTTTGCAGTTGTGAAATTTGCTTTATGCTCATTCCTGCAAATTACCAGGAAACAGGATGGCTGCTATCAAGTTTAGTGCAAACAAATACTGAAAAGAATTAGTGGTATTAGTGGTTATCCCTGCTGCGTGTGTGCTTTTTCAGATTAAAATACAGTGATTTTATTCCCTCCTTTATCTTAGTGTTTGATGGGCATTTGAAAGAGTAAGGGATTTCAGTCTCCTTTAAAGCTCCTCACAGCAGGATGTCCTAAAATGTTGCAAACAGAAACCATCAGCCAGGTGTTCAGCAAACTGTGGTGTCTTGGGAAGTGGTTTTGTAATGACTGGTGCAGTCCTTAAAATATATTGTGCACATTTACCCTCCTTACAATCTTTAATGACAATCTATTTTTAATAAAGCTATTTAGCTTGGTTAATTAGAGCTAGTAATAAATCTCCTAGGCTGCTGATTACTCTAAAGAAATATCTTAATCCACACCAATGGAAAATGAGGCTGTAAATTAGCTACACATATTTGGAATTTTATTGGCGTTATACTTACTAGAAAGGTCTTTTGAAGAATACAGCAGCTTTGCCTCTGGATGCAAGTCATGGAGCTAACCTGCCATGGAGAACAGGGATCTCATGGAGCTAACCTCCCATGGAGAACAGGGATCTCATGGAGATAACCTGCCATGGAGAACAGGGATCTCATGGAGCTAACCTCCCATGGAGAACAGGGATCTCATGGAGCTAACCTCCCATGGAGAACAGGGATCTCATGGAGCTAACCTGCCCTGGAGAACAGGGATCTCATGGAGCTAACCTGCCCTGGAGAACAGGGATCTCATGGAGCCAACCTGCCCTGGAGAACAGGGATCTCATGGAGCTAACCTGCCCTGGAGAACAGGGATCTCATGGAGCTAACCTCCCATGGAGAACAGAGTTAAAAAACAAATAGGCCATGGAAAAATGGAAAATATCCCATGTCAGTAATCTCACTTAAGGGTTTGATATAAATCTTCTTTACCAGTTCTAGTCCTGTGTTTTATGTCATGCCAGTTATCTTAAATAGTAGGAATATAACTGGAAAAGAACTAATTATTAGTCTTTCATTGTTCTGCCTGCGGTCAGCTTTAACAATATGTATCAAAATTAATAAAAATCAGGACAACAGTGATTAAAAAAATTATGAAATTTGAATGGAAGAGAAAAAACAGAGTGGAAAAATAAGACAAATTTGTTTTTCGAAATAATAATATAAATAGACGCATTGTTTGAAGTTATGCAGCATTTCTGAGTGTTAATAATTTTGGTTTTCTGCAGGATTCAGAGTTCCCTTTTGGTGCTGAAGGCACCCCATTCTTTGAGGATGCTAAAGAACCTTCTCAACCTGTGAATTCTGGACAGTATCAACTGAGCAGCATTTTGAAGGTGCACGACTTCGCCGTGAGCTGGTAGGAACCATGAGCAGTACATTAATTTTATTATGTACGTGGGGAGTTTTATTTTTCAACAGGTCATTGAGAAGCGTTTACTGTAAGCAAATATCTGAAAAATTACCAGCAGCAGCCAGGGGACTTCCTCTCTGAAGGATGTGGAAGTGGAAAAACTGAACATGAAATCAGTGGGATTTCATGAGAGGGAGTGAAATGAAGTGGGAGTGGGAGCAGTAAATACAGTAAAACACCTGGGCAGAACTGTTCACAGATTGAGATTCATCTTTTATGTAGGAAGGGTGGGATTTGGTTAGTAGGTATAAAAACAGAAACCAGAGATGTCTGTAAACTCAGGTTCC
The DNA here is from genome assembly GCA_013397395.1 of Sinosuthora webbiana. Taxonomy (NCBI): domain Eukaryota; kingdom Metazoa; phylum Chordata; class Aves; order Passeriformes; family Sylviidae; genus Sinosuthora; species Sinosuthora webbiana. The sequence continues at coordinate 516,007 of VXBN01012418.1, forward strand.
AGGAAACTGAATTATAGTGCTGAATATTTTTGCAATATGTATTTGATTGCAGTTTATTCCCCTGGGTCAAAAATCAGAAGAGTTGAAATTTAGATTGGCTTGTAAGCAATGATATTTCAGGGCTTGCTAGCTGCAGCTGAGGAAGAATGAACCTAAATATATTAAAAAAAAAGTAAAAATTCATAGCTAAGTTCTGACAATTCTGACTCATTGACTAGGTTTGAATATATTTTTAAACTAATTAAAAGATAGGTATCTTTATGCATTTAATACTTAATATGCAAAGGTCACATGCACTTGCTTTTGGTGACTGCCCATGTTTTACAGTAAATAACCACCACAGTGCTGTGGGCTTTGGCCTCCATGAACAGGATTCTGCTTAGTCTCCAAGATGCTTAATTTTGGTTTTCTGTCTGTTTTGCCTATCTTTCTCCCAAATTACATCATCATATTGGTCTAAGTATGAAAGAGAGCTTGCAGCTTGTGTCTCTGTGCTGATACTCAGAGGAGGCTGTAGCAAATCTGAAGGACACCGGGTTCAAGAATAGTGGGTTTAAAAAAGTACAAACAGAAAGAAAACCAGTCTGGAGAAGGAAGACACTTCCCCTCTGCGCCAGATTTTCAGTGAATTGAGGTGGAACAAGGATCCAGCTCTGACCCTTCCAGGCTGCAGCAGCACAAGCTGTTGGTGCAGAAGTCCAGGCTCAGGTCATCATTTCCTTGTTACTGTTTGCCTTGTTAAAAATCTAACTTTACCTGTAAAGGAAGCCAGGTTTCAGTTGCAAAGTACTTCTGAACGTTGTTACAAACTACTTGTAAATCTGAAAGTATTTAATATGTAATTGAAAGTATTGGAAACTCTGGTCTGTTGAGGAAAGGGCACCTCTAATGAAGTTTTCCATTATTTTGTAGCTGAACAACAGCAGATAAGTATGGTCATGTAAGACTATTCCTTGTTTTTTTTCTCCCTCTTGAATTATACTTTTATATAATTTCTGTAGATCCTTATATCCAGTGCTTCTAGTTATTGCTAGCAGAGATACTTAATGTGCTGAGAAATTCTAAGTATTTTTTGCAATTCATGACTGGATATCACACCTTAAGGAAACAGAGCCACTTCAGCAAGCAATTTTCTAAAATGAAAATAAATTGGAAGTCTTTACACTTATTTGGAAACACTTTAGAACTTGCTTGGAGAAACAGCAACTATACTGAAAGAAACCTGCCAGAGAGGATGTGTATTTAATTTTATATACTGGAAATATGATGTTGACTTTCATGTAAAGATGCTCCTTTAAAGAAAATTAGGGTCTGGGATAATGCTCTGAAATGCCTCTTTCAAAAATGTGATAGTATAAAGTCATGCAAAGAACAAAAGAATTTTAAGTTGTGCTTGAAAAAAATGTAAACAAAGTGACTGAACTTTTCATTTGTTTAAAAAAGTCTCTGTGTGCATTGTGTGTGTGGGAGGTGTAGTTTCTACACATTTATCTCTGTCTGAAAAAAACACTTAAAGCATATTTCAATTAACATTTTTTTTTTTTCCTATCTGAATTCTGGTACTTAAACCCAGCCTTTTTAAATGATGGAAAAGAGAAACTGTTGTTTTTCTTGTTAGTGCGACAGGCTCCATGGTAGCTTGCTTTGTTTTGTGGGGTTTTTTTGGACAGTGTTTCCTACAGTATTTTTTTTAACACCCTGCTCAATTTAAAGCAAATTTGACAGAGGAATAACAGACTCAGGAAGTCCTGAGGCTCCCATGTGTTTCAAGAGAACAGATCTCTGTTGAAGAAAGGGTCACTTTTAGGATCCTTTTGGCTGCAGGTGACTGAGAACTCAGGGAAAAGAGAAGTTAAAGATTTTTTGGGGGGGAAGAGCTGCAAATGGAGCTCAAACCTTATTAGATGCTATAGGATCCAATCCCAAGGCACACAGGTAATGCACACAGAGCTTGGGTTTTTAGTTTGACACAGCAGCTATTCAGTTCTGCATCTAGTTTTCCAAGAGGTTATTAAATGCATAAATCAGGATTTTTCAGAGAAGAATGACTTAGATTAAATTATCTGTGTAGGGAATTAAATAAAAATAGCCCATCTAAAGAAATTCTGAATGTCCACTAAATGTATTTCTTGTAATTATAATTGTCTATCTGATTTTACAGACACAAGGGGAAATCCATACGCACTAGATGAAAACTCATTTTTTCTTGTAGTTAATGGGATAGATGGAAAACATTCTGTTGACTTATAAGACCAGATTTTTCTCACCAGAACTAGTATATCAAAAGGACAGAACAGAATCTGGTTTGTGTATGGGTATTACTGGGTTCTTTTACATTTCTATAGAAGCTGGGGCACCTGCAAATCCAAATTCACAGTTTGCACAAGCTCACATACATTAGTTCTTCAGACTTTCATCAGTATTCATTGAAATGCATGTTAGTGAAGGGGGAGGTAAAAACCCCTTGGGAAGTTGTGTTTATTTGCTGCTAAGCTGAATGATTCCCACTTCTCAAGTCATCACAGAGACATTCCTTTTCTGCATTAAATTCACATTGCTCCTTGTAAATACCCTGGTGAATCTTGCTGTGCCTACAAGAAGCACTGTAATAAGATCTACAGTGGCTAAAGGATCTTCCTTAATCTTACTTGTCCGCTTTCTCCTCACTTGCTTTCTGCATCTTTGCTGTAACCTTTTGGATCGTTTCCCGGGGAAAATACCTCTGCAGTCACCACATGCAATGCTACATCCGCCCTGGTTTATCTTGTCCTCCCTTGGGAAAAGAAAGGTCCCCACACAAAAAATATTCAGTGCTTTTTTAGTGTTTAGCACAGTGTTGGGAATCAGGAAAATGCCAGATATTCTGGTGGAGAGATGATTACCCAAGAGGAAGCTGAAAAAACGAGCAGTAATCATCTTGGCTTTTTTGGTTATTTTTTAAGGTGTCATGGTCTTGTCCTCCTTCCTTCCTTCCTTCCCATGCCTGGCATGGAGGTTACAGTCCTGCATTCAAATCCTATTTCCTGTTTATCATTGGCAGTCACTGCTTTGATGCACTTACAATCAGAATTACCATAGAAATTGTAAATATATGGCCTAATATAGGTGCCAGGGGACATTTGCATGAGATATTAGGAAAAATTCCATTACTGACAGGGTGGATAGGCTGCCCAGGGCAGTAGTGGAACCACTGGAAGTGTCCCTGGAAGTGTTCAGGAGTGTAGATGTAGCACTTGAGAACATGGAGTAGTGATGAACCACAGTGCAGCTGTGGGTCAGACTTGCTGATCTTTAGAGGTCTTTTCCAACCTTAGAGATTCTGTGATTCTCTTTCATTTATTTATTCTGTTTAATTTATTTTATTTATTTATTCTGTTTTAAACTGATCTTTTACCTACTAAGTGTGCCTGCACAAATGGGAAATGTATATTATTCTTGTTTACCTGATGTTCTCAAATCTTTTATCCTTGTTTGATTGTTTGTAAAAGAAAAAGCTAGAAAATTGCTAATGCTCTGCCTAGGCACAGTAAAAATAGGAAGGTGGAGATAATAGTAAAAGAAAAGCAAATACAAAATGTTTAGTGATTATCTCCCATTACCTGATTGGTCCAGTAAACGATAACTTTTCAATAGGGTCTAATTCATCATTGTATCTTACTATGCTAGTTTCCCCAATATTTTATCAGTGGATTCCAGAGGAGATTTTAAAAACTTATGTCCTTGGGAACCATGCAAATTGACTTGTGACATTAAATTGTGTCACTGGAATTAAAGGTTCAATTTAATTCTTGTACCTTTACAACCTTGTACCTTTACAAAATAACTTGTAGAGCCTTATGCCGAGAGAAGGAGGTAAGAAAGTTCTGCAGAACCCTGCACTCTTTTTTTCTCTTCAGTTCACATTTAGCGCTTTTTCTCCTTAACAGCTGAGCACATGTGCACACAGATGCGCATCTGCATCACACAGGGGAGCTAACTATGCAGGGAAGAGAATCCTTTGAGTGTTGACATGAGGAAATTCTTTGGGAATTGATTATAGCCTGAATTTGCTGTAAAGTGGGTGGTGTTGATGTGCACTGTCTTTCAGAGTTCCGAGTTTTCCATTTAGCTGGTAAGGTGCTGGGGCACAGGGGATTAGGCAGAGTGTGAAGAACAAGGTGTTTTGTTCTGCTGGTCAGAACTGACACCTGCTCTGTCCCGTGTTTTGGTCCTTTCTAGACATAACTCCGCATTTTCTTTTTCATTCCCAAACTTTGGCTTTCTGACAGTTACCTGTGGGAAGAGCAGGAAGTTGAAATTGTGTTGTGTGTAAACAAAGCAGCAAAAGTAGCACAGATGATTTTTAAGCAAACATCTTGGTAGTTCTTTTTGTTGCTGCTCCTGTTTGCCAGGAGCTCTGCATTAACATCTCAGAGCAGCTTTGTCATGGTCTGTCCTGTCACTACCCTTGATATCCTCCTCTGTGATGCCTGTAGAGTTCTGACAACAGTCACCCTGATGGTTTGCTGAGACTGCTGCCTGTCAGGCTGACAAATGTTGGCTCCCTTTTTCCTGTGTTCTGCCCATTTGTTTCCATCTCTCTGTTGCCTTAGAGCGGGTGAAGTAATGTCATTTTAGTCTGTCTCTGAACGATGCCAAGCAAAATAGGGTCTGTCTACCAAGGGGCGATCAGTCGTATGAATCTTTGTGTCCTTGTGTAACACAAGGTAGGAAAGAGGATTCAAAGTCCAAAATTCATGAGGAAATTTCCTGTTGAAGAGTTTACTGAGGTAAAAAAAAATCCTTATTAATTATTTAAACCATCTTCTTGCCTCCTAGGGTATTAGAAAAGATTTTTTTTTAATTAAATCACATTTTTCCATTAACAGTAAAACTTTTTAATTGTGCCATCATATGCTGATTTCTTGCATGAGTAACCAGAGTGAATTGGAGATTTGCATTAGCAACATGAGCTGCTGCCTAATTTTCCTACAGAAATTATACCTGCTTTTAAAGGAATATGAGGTACAGGCACCTCTCATATGTGGAAAGACAGAGAGAGCTGGGGCTGCTCAGCCAGGAGAAAAGAAGGCTCAGGGCCAGATCTCATCCATCAGTGTACACAAATATTGAAGGGAGGGTCCATAAATACACACATTAGTGTGCATAAATTAAATCTATACTCACAAGAATATACGTGCTATTCATTTTCACACCTGCTGAAGAAGTGTAGACAATGAGTTGCAGGATTGGATTTTTTTGTGTGCTGAAATATTCAAACACTCAATTTGGCCACTTTTGAAATATTCAAATTCTGTGTTTTTTCAAAAACAAAATATGAGTGGAAGCTTGAGTTAATCTATATCTCCTTGTATATATGACAAGAAATTCCTGATTGTTATGTTTTATTTTCATCTCTCCATTTGATCAGCCTTTGAATATATTTGAAGAAACTAGTGTTAAAAAATGGTTAAATGTAAAATTAACAAGTCACTTAGTGCACTTTCCATGACACAAAGGACAAAACCCAGCAGCTCAGCTTAGATCACTCTGACCCATCAGTCTGTACACTTGCAGTAAGGGTTTTTCGGGATGTTTTAAACATTTAACTTTCCCAGATAAACCTGTCAAGTATTTTAGCATCAAATTAATGTTGTTAATAATTTTTTAATCTCTCTGTCTGCCATGTAGAAAATTCAAGTACTTTGCTCTGAAAAATTCTTGCTTTAATGCCCTTTTTCCCCTCATGACTGGCCTTTATGAGTAGTATGAATGTGTGTTTAAACTGCACATGAAGTTCTTACCCTTCTGCAAAGAAGAAGTGAAAAATAACCCTCAAGCCTGCAAGTGTGGGTTCAGTCCACATCACTTACAGAGGTTGGAGGAATTCACTGTGTGTGCCCTGCCAGCCTTGTGCATGTCCTTATGTCCCCAGCAGTCCTGTGAGACAGCATTATCCTCTTGTGAAATCATTCCTGCAAGATTGCCCCAGTGGAAGATCCAGGAATTAAATTCGTGTCTCCTGCGTCACAGTTCAGTGCTTTAACCCTCGATGTCAGAGTATCACTGGTTTCTATACAAATTAAGTTAATTTCTGTCCGCATTAAGGCCTCTGGTGGAATGGAGAGATTGTTCCACAGGCTTATTGTACAGGCTCTGCAACAGCTTGGACACAGTTTATGTGGAGGGAGCACTCAAGAGGAAAATGTCAGATGTAGTTTAGCTCCCTGTAAATGCAGTTTAATAGAGAGGAAAAGTGAGCTCTCTGTGAATAATCAGTGAGAACTGTGTGGCTCACACTGGGAGAAGCTCTGGAAGGCCTTTCTGCCGTGGCAGTAGGAATGCAGAACTCGTGGCTCCAACCTTCTCACCCTCCTTTGGAGCTTTTTCCATCTAACATAGCAATAAGAAGGGAAGTGAATGGTTCCCTTGGCTCCACCTTTCCCTCTTCCCCCGCAGGGTAAATGTTCCTTCCTGTTCATCTCTAAAGCTTTGTGCTGTCAGAGTCTCTAGAAGCCTTTTTGTTTCTCATTAGCTCTGTCTGCAGCTCTGGCCACCAGCGATGGCTCCTGAGGGAAGGCCTTGGCTGTGGCTGGAACAGGCACTTTGAAACCACAGAAGCAATAATCTGAAGGATAATCTCAAGGCATGTTGTGGTTTTATGGTGCACACATGGAAAAGAGCTGGGTATCTCTGTAATTTTATTAGTGAACAAGCATCTTTACCAGAAAAAAAGGACAATTTTTAGGCAGGGTCAACAGAGGGACAGCATATAATATATTTTCTTTTTACTAGCTATCTTCATAGTTATTGAGCAGATTTTGCAGAAGAAGTACTTGTTTGCAAAAAAAAAAAAAAAAAGATTGTAAGAAGATATGGTTGTAACTTTATTGATGCTTTTGTGTATTCTCCATAGAGCGAAAGGTGCGATGCCTGGCAACTGCTAAATTTCTTGGCTTTTGCCTGTTATTCCCAATAGTTTGTGGACAGAAAAGGGCTGAATAGATTGGGTTAGTAATTTTCTGGTAAGCATTTAACTGAAAGCAATCATCTTGTGGGGATCTGACTGTTCTGGACTCCCAAATGCACTAAAACCTCAAGATTTAATGGACGTGAGCAACGCTCTGAGGCACAGGGTGGGATTGTTGGGGTGCCCTGGGCAGGGCCAGGAGCTAGAGTGGAGAATCCTGGTGGGTCCTACCCAGGATATTCTGTAGTTCTGGAATTTTATATTGGACAGATGTAATATATCAATAATAAATGAAATGGTTTTGACACTTGTCACGTGGGCTGATATACTAACAAAAGACAGTTTGAAAATAAGTTAGCTTATAAATATATCTCGTGAAGTGCGAACAGGATGTTGACATCATTTTCTTGAAATGAAGTATGTTTGTGAGCTTTAACGAAATACCAATTAGCATGAGGGAATTCATATAATGTTTTGTGGGGTTTTTTTTAGAAAAGAAAAATGCTAAACTTTAGGATTTCTAGAAGATGATTAATATGTGTCATGACACTTCTTTCACTTTGATAAAATTCTAAATAATTATTCACAAAAAGATCCTCATTGAAGTTGCAATATTGAAGTTTTCTATTACACTTAAAAGCCATTTACATTTTTATTATATATTTAACACCCATTCAGAACTATTTGTCAAGAAACAAATACTTTCTTTAGTATGGTTAGAAGTTTTGTTTTTGTTTATATAGCACTTTTTACATTTCCTAGTACTTGGCAATGAATTTTTCCATGTAAAGAACAAATGCAATTCTTTGGGAAAAATAAATTTTTAAAAAAGTGGACTTTGTAGGCAGTGACAGCAAGATATATGGACAATTAGCCCATAGATAAGTGGTTGTTTTCTGGGAAAGTGAGGAGCATTGGGAAGTGGTTTTCCTGAGAACCAGAGAGTGTTTAGGAATATTGTGGTAGAAGGAAAGGAAGAGGAACATAATAAAGACATAAGATAAGGCCAAATTAAAAATATATTCTAAAGAGAAATAACTTACATAAATACAAGAAAAATGCATAATGTCCAAAAATCATCTGAAGGAATGTATAGTGTTGCTCTTGCTGTGTTTTAATGAGGAATTTTACTTGCCAAAGCATTTAATACATTGCAATTAATACCATTAAGCACTTTTCATTCTCTGATACTATCCTGCAGAAATTGTAAACTGATTTATTAATGCTTGTTGTCTTCCCTCATTCTCAGTCTGACCTATTGTAAGTTGTGCATGTGTTACAAACCTGCTGTACTAATGATTCTTTATTGGCTGGGGTAATAGAAACTGAAATCATCTACCACTCACTCATTTGTAGACCACTTCCATAACCCAAATGTAAAATCACTGTAGGTTTAGGGTATTTATGGTTGCAGTGATTTAGAGGTACAGCACTAACACAGAGGTGCATAAAGGTGGCAGTTTCCATTTGTGTAGCTCTATTTCATAATCCCTGTGGCTTGGGAAATCTCGTATCAGTGCTTTATCTTACAGGACGTTAATAGCTGTAGTTAAAAAAAAAAATCTTCTGTTGATTTTTTGCTATATAAATGTTTTTAAGTGAGATTTTCAATTATTAAAATGAGCATGGTACTTGAACTATAGGAGCTGCAGTGTCTCTGAAGGGAAGCAAGACAAATATAAGAAATTTAAAGAAGAAAGTAGGTGTATTTTCTCTTGTTTGTGTGAGTAACTACACAGCTGGCCAGAAGGAAAAGAACTGTTAGATTGTGGGCAGACCTGCTGCATTGTTGAATAAAAGTTCCATATAAAACAGAGCAATAAGGAGGGATACCTGTGAAAACTGTAAGAATGATACCAATCCTCCTAGTGATGATTTCCTGTTTATTCCATTCTGATTTCAATATTTTCTTCATGGAAAATTCTCAAACATCAGTGTTGACACACTTGGAGCTCTGCAACTGATAGGACTGATGGAAAAAGTAAAACTTGAACTCAGTCTGAAAGGTGAAGTTTTAAAAATGTTGAAAAGCATGTTCAGGTCTTGTGGGAAGAGAGTGAATTCCTGTGGGTTTCCCTTGAAATGCTGATGCTGAATTTTAGAGGTTTGTTGGCCTGTTCACACCACAATACCCTCCATGTTCTTCTACTTATGTTCTAATCTTTCAGAACTATCTCCCTGGAGAATTTCCAGCACAAAAAAACATCCAAATAGAATTGCTCAGGAAATCAAGCGGTAGAGAATCCTGTATATTTGGAGTGCTTTGCCAATGTTTGCCTTTATTTAAAAAACTTTCCAGTAGCTTCATTTCTACACCTGTTTCTCATTTTTCTACCAGTGTTCTAGGCCAGGATACTGATTCCTTGCCATAGTTAACAGGACTTGGAATAGCCTACCAGTACCAGGAATTCAGTGATAGAACTTTCAACCCTTGATTTTTATGGAAATGCCATGAAATCCAGGTGCATTGTCTGCAGTGGTGCTTTTGTTCTATTCCCCCTGGATGCCAGGAGGAGAGTGTGTCCTTGTGCTGGAAGAAGTCCTTAGGAGCTGCTGGAAGATGCCTGGCAGTGGTGAGTTATGGTTATGGGTTTATTTACTGGATAGACTTTAATTGCTGCTGTTACAATTAATTAGGGCTGGCGTAAAACTATGTGAGCACCATAATTAGATCACACAGGTTTGTGGTTTTTTGCCTGCACTAAGTTCTGTGCAGATCAGGTAAGGAGTATGAGATCCCTAAGTAGGGATTTGGGAGCTGTGAAAGGGAGCAGATGTATGGCAGTAATAATCTTACTTGAATATTTTCACTAACTCTCAAATTTTCAGGGGCTGTGCTCGACTTCAGGGACAAACTTTCTATATCACATAAGTGCCCAAATTCTAATTCAGATCCAGCTACTCTGCAGGTGTGTAAACAAACATCCATGTAGCAGAAGAGACCAATTATCCTATAGAGACTCAGATAAAATTACTACATTTCCTTGGGGATGCTCAGCATATTCTGAAAATTTCCAGTTGTAGGTGTTGCTAAAATTTAAAAATCTCTGGAGCTTTTAGTTTAGTCTTAAGCTGAATTCTTAAATTCACGTTAATATTTTTCTATTATTAATGTAGGATAGATGAGGTGAGTAACAAACTGCTTCTGTCAAACCACACAATAGAATGTCTTTATTTTGATTTTACACTAATTGGTACTAAATGGTAGAATAGTACTTGTCAGCTTTTCTTGGTTCTCTTTCCTTTCTTGTTTCAAAACAATTAGATTTACAACTCTAACTTGTAATCAAAACAGAACTGATGGAGATTTCAGTTTCCAGGCCCTGGGATGTAAATGTTGGTAGCTGAAATAAAAATGTCACCCAGGTGAACATCTGTCTAAGACTGTGATCATCCTTGTTTCCTTGTGAGGGCTCATAATCGTGGAAGTTAATGGACTGCAATGCTGGAAACGCTTTCTGTATTTATCAGGCTATTTCCAGACTGAGCTTCTGTTGATAGTTATTTTTTAAGGTTGTTTATTTCCTTAAAAATAAAGCCATCTGTGTTTGAAATGGCATGTTTTAGGCACAGGGTGTCCAAAACAAAACAAGTTTGTTTTATTAAAATTTGTAGTTTATAGTTGTCCTATAAACTATTATTTATACAGTATATAGCTGCAGACAGTGTTTTTTATCTTGCTTTATTTTTGTATTTTGGTTTTAAAATTCATTCAGAAAAAGAGGTTATTTTGACTATTTTCCATTAATTTCTTGTATTAAAATGAGCAGTTTAATGTGGAGGGAATTTTGCTGTGGAGGGAACTTCCTTTATTGAAAGGTTGTCATGCACTGGACAGAGAACTGGTGGAGTCACCATCCCACAGCCTTTAAAAGATGTGTGGATGTGGCACCTGGAGACATGGTGTAGTGGTGGCCTTGGCAGTGCCGGTTTCATGTTGCACTTGATCTTAGAGGTCTTTTCTAACCTCAATGATTCCATGATTCTAAATGATTTTATGGGTGTATGAATGCGGATTATTTTTTAGCACCCTCTTCTGGTTACAATTTGATCTTTTGCTACCAGTTGAAATTTTGTCCTTCATTCTTGGTGTTTGGGCAATGTGGGTTAGGGTCAGTGTGTTGCTTCTATTGTTTTCCTGATCACTGTGGCATTGCTGGATTTTGATGTAATGGAATTACTGTTAAATGGTGTGCGCTATCCCTCACGTAACCACAGCAAATGAACCCGTTCAGATTTATTTATTGATCTCTTTTGTAGAGTAGTTACAGTTTCTTTCTGAGCTTCTTTGAATTGAAATATGTTTGAGTTTTTAAACTTGAAATCAATGAAGTCCCCATGCTTCTGTTTGGTATTTGTTTGGTTTTTCATATGTTTGAGTTATGGATTGAAAGTACTGGGAAATCAAGCCTCATAATTCTGCTAACCAACTTTAAATCAAATTCTAAGACAACTTTAAGATGTTCAGTAAAACTTTACAGGAATTGATGCTGCCAAATGCTGTAGTGCTTCTCCAAGCACTGCTATTTTAGTGAAGCCTTCTTTTACAAATGTCTGTCTTAGTAAAATATGTGCATATTTATATCACTGCTTTCAAAAGCAAAAGTACCATCAGCCAGAAATGAGCAGCACTACTTGTTCACATGATGGGCAATTTTTCTGGTGCAGTTTTGTGTAGTTTTTCAAGCTAGATTCATATCATAGAATCACAGGATGGTTTGGGTTGGAAGGGACCTTAAAGTTCATCTTGTTCCAACTCCTGCCGTGGGCAGGGACACCTTCCACTGTCCCAGGTTGTTTCAAGCCCCATCCAACCTGGCCTTGGACACTTCCAGGGATGGGAATTATGTACATCCTTTAGCTACTCTATAGTACTAGCTGCATTCTTCCTGCCTGGCATTTGTGGGAGGCAGGGAGGCCAGAAAACTCTTTCTGTGCTGTGAATAGTGTTTAAATGGATCAGTTAGATCTCAGGAGAGAGACAGTGGCAGGGGAAGGACAAACAAGACAACAGTAAATGAAGGAAGATTGATGGCCACTGAGATCAGGGAGAGTTTGCTGTCTAAAACTGACTTGCCTGTGTTTCGTAGCATTCAGGGCAAAAATAGAAACAAAATATGTTGCTTTAATGCTGTAGCCTGATCTAGTGGCAAGGAAACATCCGTGGAACTCAGCATGCCTCAAAAAATGAAGCAGTAATGCATGGTTTAATAGTTGCTGGGGTCTAGTTGTTGGGCTATTGGAGTTTAATTCACTGGCTAATAACGGCATATGGGCTAGCATTGTTTTATGAATATTGGTGCCTTTGATACTAAAATGTGTGGGAATTCCAGGCACAGGAAATGCTCAAAACCTGGTGCATGCAGGCCCAAACATAGAAATGAATACAGGGTTTGACCTGAGACCTTGGAAAAGGCTTCCAGATTGAAAGACCATAAGCAAGAATGTGGGGTTTTAGTTTAGGTAGAAACATATTAAGCTAGGTAGTGGAAAATTTTAAAGCTTTGAAGTGTAGATATAGAACAAGTTACAGAAATAGTAAAAAGTTTTAAGGTGTAGCAGGTAAGTTTGCTTGTCATATGATTGGTTAAGAAATTCAGCATTGAGGCAAGACATGTAATACAATTTAATTAGGGAGTGGTGTGAAAGGAGAAACAGTCTTTGTGGCAGTAGTTTATTGGCTAATAAGCCTCAAAAAGACCTTGTAACCTGTGGTCTTGTGACCACTGAGGACCACTGACCACAGACTTCTCACTTTTATGGTGAAGATGTTCTCACCCTCCATGAGGCTGTAGAAGAGGAGCAATAAAATCATGCTTTAAAACATCTCCCAGTAGTTCCATCTCTCTTAATATCCCAGCAAAAATGTCCTTCAACCCCATTTTGTGTTGCATGTGGTTATATGGCAAAAATCACTGTGGTGGGTGGTTCAGGCATTTAAGATATTCCATACTGTACGGCCCAATATGTGTCATTCCTGACATAATGGAACACTCCAGGAGACGTGATACTCTGTGGACTTTAAACTTACTGGACAATAAAGTGCTTGAGCATGCTGTTCATGGGAGGATCTGTGCCAAGGCCTGCACTACTGCAGTCACAGTTCCATTATGCAAGTTGAAGTGTGTATATTTGGGGAAAGGAACAACACAAAGACTTTTTATTCAAGTGTAGATAAAGAAATACTGCAAATGCTTCATAGAAAAGTGAAGTCAAGAGAGAATCCAAGGAATAGAAAACGGAATGTAACATTGTGGGAGTATTCAAGGATTTTAAGTCTCCAGGTTTGTTTCTGTTTGGTTGGCTGTTCTTTTCTTGAAAAGAAGACTTGTTTTATCTTTGACATGTTGGGAAACAAAACTGCTAGGTTTTAGGCCTGATTTTTGCCTTGAGGTTAGAGTTGTGTGACCTTGCATTTGGGGACTTTGGACACAAATGGAACTGGGTTGTGCACAGTCATGCTTGGAGGGGTATGGGGAGAAGGATAAAGGAGGAGAAAACAGGATAAAATATATCAGTTGGTACAGTTTGAGTAGAACAAAGATGGGACTATGGCATAACTTGGAGAGTCATTGAAACTTTTCAAGGACGTTTTTTGATAAATTGAACATTAGGTGCCAAGTCTTTACAAATAATTTTTAATCCATGAGCATCCTCAGCCTGGTTTTATGTTTAAACAATGCACTACTTGCCTTTGTTTGCCTCCTCATCTCTTTAGGGTTGGATTTTTATCATCCTTTATCACTTCTTGAGCGCCTCATCCTCTTTAGATCAATCGTGTTTAAGGTTGAGTCTGTTTCTTCTGTAATTTAGACAGATTGAACAAAATGCTCTCTAAAAAGCAGGAGTGAGGGAATGGGAGCACAAAGTCCATATGGAAAGGACATACTGATGGAGCACTTTATCACACAGTAACAGTTATAACTTAGGTTAGAGCCATAGCTCTGAAAGGTTTATGATGTGTAATTGTGATAATAAATCATAGTAAATTTCCCTAGCATTTAGAATGATTTTTAAATACCATACTTGTGTAAGCTTTTCTGTAAGTCCTGTGGGAATTATTTAATGTTAAACTGAGGATTTTGGCGTTTTTAATGAGCTGGGAGTACGTGCAGAGTGTTTTGGCAGTATTTCAGTTTTTGTAGATTACTTGGATCTGTTAATTAATACAGCCCTTTGAGACCTTTTTGTGAAAATTAATGGGTTCCCTGAAGAATAACATTCCAAATGCTGGAGATCTGCAAGACTTTGGAGATGAGTGCTGTTTTAAATTATGCCAAAGTTTACTAGATTAAACATTATCTATTGATGTGAGAAGGACAGAAATTCTCAAGAGGCATGCTAAAGATAAACCACCCTTTTTTTTTTCCTTCCTTATCTATGCAAAATATATAAATTAAAGAATTTTTAGATAACATGAAGATTTAGAAATAAATAAGTGTGAGGGGAACATTTCAAAATAAATCCAAAGAGGAACAATTTTCCCAAGAAGAGAAGCACTCCATGAGTCAGTTGAGGAGTTGTCCTCCCCCTATCTATACATCTGGAAGTCTCCATGCCTTGGACTCAGGAATTGGATCTGAACTGGTTTTGAGCAGGCTGACACTGGAGGTGTTTTGACCAAGAAACTGAGCCTATATTAGCTTGGGAGAACTGGGGTTTTCCCCCCTCACTTTTAGGAAACTTAATGGTCTAGGCTTCTTTGACCCGTGTGTTGAATCAGTATCTTTGCAGGAAGGTGCCTGTTTTGAACCACAGCATGAATTAGTTTTCTTCAGCAGCCATCAGTCAGGAGTCCTGGCGTGTGTGAAGAGGAGCAGTGCCAGTAGGTCAGGGAGTGATCCTGCCCCTCTGCTCAGGCCCGGGGGGCACATCTGGAGTGCAGTGCCCAGCTCTGGGCTCCTCAGGACAGGGGGGACATGGAGCTTCTGGAACAGGGGCAGCATGCAGAGATGAGGAAAAGCCTGGAGCACCTCCATGATGAGGAAAGGCTGAGGGAGCTGGGGCCGTTCAGCCTCAGAGGAGCCCCATCCCTGTGTGTCCCTGCGTGCAGGGAGGGGCAGAGCAGGGCCCAGGCTCTGCCCTGTGGGGCCCACCAATGGCACACGAGGAACAGGCAGGGACTGATGTTCAGGAAGTTCCACCTGGACAGGAGGAAGAACTTTTCAAACAGAAACCAGAGAGGGTGTGCTATTTCCTCACTGGAAGAACTCATCTGGACACAATCCTGTGCTCTGGGATGATCCTGCTGGAGCAGGGAGGTGGGACCAGATGAGCCAGTGTGGTCCCTTCCAGCCTGACCCATCCTGGGGTTGTGTGATTAAATAGATGGTGAATTGTTGATGTGATCTTGAAAATGATCCTCACTGCTGTAATTGTGCCTTAATCTGTGCTCTCATCACCTCCAGTTGTTCCTCTCTGTTGTCTTGAGGAATCTGTTGTGTAGTGTAAGCTCAGATGTTTTGACACACAGATAATATCTGAGCACTGCTGCGAGGCACATGTTACAACATATTTTTAAGGTTACGTTCATTACTTCTGCTGTATATTGTCAGTTTGATAAATCAATTATCCCGGTCTTCTACTTTGTGTATCATTTAGAAATTTTTAGCTGAGTCTTGCTGTTTGGTGGTTTGGTTTTCATTCTTGACGACTCCAAATTTTGTATGGGATATCTGTCACACACTCCAGTCCATTCTAGTCTAACTCAGAATGAAGTTTGAAGGTATTCACCCCTCTTCTTTTTGCCTTTCTACCTGCTGGTAACTTTTCTGTTGGGTAAAACCTCTTTCTGTGGCCTTTTCTGTTTGCTTAGGGGTTTTGTGGGGTTGGTTGGTTTGCTTGTTTTTGTTGGGTCTGTCCTGTTTGGGGGAAGCTACAGTTGAACAGATAAAGGAATGTGAACAGTTTCATTTACACATCCTTCCTTTGTGATCAAGTGCTTCTCTTTCTGTTACTGAGGTCAGCCCAGCTCTAAGACAACATTATAGTGTTCCTTAGAGAGGGACAAGGAGCAGAGCTATAGGTGCCTGTAACAAACATAGGCACATTATTAAAAACAGAGGGAGGTTTGAGGGGATTTTGAGCACCTCAGCATTAATTTTACACTGGGAGCTGCTCTTTGCTGTGCCCTTTCTGCCTTTGAAATTAATATTTTTTGCTATGCTTTAGAGCACACGTTGATGGATGCTTTTCAGTTTGAAAGTTACTCTTTCTAGATAAAAGATTGCCCGGCTCAGCAAAGGCTACATTTGTGGGAATGAAGTCACATGAGGCTCCTCTCGGGTGCTGTCAGTAACACTCATTACTCCTTTAATTTAGAGCTGTGGTCTAGCTTTTACCACCAAATTTAGAATTTAATTTGTGTGTTAACTTTGATTTTGTGACCCACTCATACCATCAGCAGAACCTTTCAGTCGAGTGAAGGATTTCAAAATAATGACCCCAGTCTTAAGCTTGATTTAAGATGTTAATTTGCTGTGAAATTCACATGTTTCCAACCCTTTTGCAAGTCTTAAATACCTGCTGCTTCCTGAGCATGTGTTCTTTTACTGAGTGACTGACAGTTCTTACCTCGAGTGAAAGGGACAATCAAGGGGTACTTTTTTCTGGGTCAAAAGGCAGCAGCTTTAATACAGTTCTCATTCTATGCTGTTACAAGCCCCACGGAGTGTCTTATATTTCTTATTGCATTTGAAAGTAATAGAATAGTGTTAGTGGATGTGATTGGATGGTAAATGAAAGCTCTTTGTAAAAATTGGATGTTCAAGGCATTTAGGAGCTTCTGTGAATTAAATGGTACAAAAGGTACATGGGAAATCTGAGCTTCTTGTCCTGAGAAAATGGAAAAGCTTACAAAATTCAGGTGATAAAATACCTGTTAACAAGATGGCTTAGGCTGTACAGGCATCAGTTTTTGCTTTCTGAAGATCTGTACAGACTTTCTGCAAGGAATATCTTGCTTGTATAATGGGAATGTTTGTTTGAAGGGGAAAAATGTTTGATAAAGGCATTATAATACCGATATGTAAGTTCATTAAAAGGTATGTAACCCCAGGTTTTGTACCTGGAGACCTCTTGCAGGTGCCTGTTGCTTTTGAGATGGTGACAGCAGCTTTAGGAAGCAGAAGAGTTTGTTCTGTCAGTCAGCAGGAGTAGGGAATATGTAATCATCTAGGAATTGCTCTCCCACTTATAACCTATAAACTCTTTAAATATCAGAGATTATTCCCAGTAAGCCAATTCCGGTGTTGGTGATTCTTATAATGCTATGACAAGCTTGTTGTTGAAAAAATCAACAACAAATGCAACTAATAAAAAATAGGTGCTGTGGAGAGTAATTCAAAACCAGGAGAATGTTTGGGATTTTTTGCTTCCTCTGTTTGCTTTTAAAATCTATTATTTTAATACTGACTTTATGTTTGTAGAACCAGACAGCACTTCTGCCAGCAATTCACTTTAGCTAAGGACTCTTCACTGTGTTTGATATTCAGACCTGCATTTGACACTAGCAGTCTTTCATGTTGAGATGACATCTCCTCTGGCTTTTGCTTTTTTTATTCTATTGATTCCTTTGAGCATTTTTTGTATTTTTTTTCTTCTTTTCCCTCCATATGTGTAAACATTCTTTACTTTCTTATGAATTCGTGTTGTATTTTAATCTGCGAAGGTGTTGGGGTGTTTTTTTACCTTTTCTAGGTTAGAGGCTTTTGAGTTTTATAAGGTTGTGTTGGTGTATTGATGTGTTTCATAAAGGCAACTGAATATAAAGCCCAGCAGTGTTCCCTAGCACTCAGAAATCAGTGTAATTGCAGTTTGGAATACATTGCCAGAACACTGGTGTGTTGTAAACCCCGTGACTTCTCAGAGAGTGACCCAGTCCCATGACTCTATTGCAGCCCTCTTACCTTAGGCTTCAGGTGATGGATTTCATATGCTAGCAAGTGGAGATGTGAAAATCTATTTACCTCTTAACTCCTTTTTTTTTTAATCTGTTTTTATTCATACTCTTTTATAGAACATGGATAAAGGTCCTGTAGAGCTTGGCAGTGAGACCCTTTCCTTAAATTATTATTCTTTGTAGTGCTGATGTTTAAATAACATAGTCATACAAAATAATACAGTTTTGTTTAGGTTTTTATAGAGAAATCACTTAATTTTCCATTTCTCATGTAAACCTCTATGCATTCATGGTTTTTAACATGTTTATAATTACCTTTTTCAACAGCTGTTGCTAGATTTAACAGTAAGGACCTCACTGGAAACGTTTCATAGTTAAGTAAATTAAATGGAATTTGGAATATTTCACTAATGGAAAAATCATGCAGTCCTTACTGAAAATCTGAAAAAAAGATAGGTTTCAGTAATGCCCTGCTTTCACTTAACAACTTAATGTCTTTCTGCTCACCCAAAAGGCAAAAACTCAATTGCAAACGATGGCACTGCAGTCTCCTCTTGTTTTATGTCGTGCCATTATCAGTATTTTATTCAAACCCGCTGACACTTCTTGCATGGTGCGCTAACCTCAGTCAGCAGGAAATGCACAAAATAAATAATTGCAGCTTCTCCATTAGCATGGCCTTGCTCAGTTGGCTGCAAGTGGAATAGGATGAGAAGAATTAATGGAGTCACAGGCAAAGGCCCCAGAGCAATAATGATTCGGGGATATTAAATTAACAAGTAATTGCATTAAATTAAAGTCACAGTCCTGTCTTAATTCACAATACAATTCTTACAGCTGAAGTGTGGCCTTCTGTGTTTTTCTTACTCTTGGGGAATGGAGCTTGAATAGATCTTCCACTACTCTGCAGTGTGGGCTTACCTTAGGAAGAGCTTCCTCCCCCCTCAAGCAAGCAGTGAAGGAAGAAAATTGGGAGGGAAGGTGAAAGAAACTTGTTCATGATGAGTAAAAGGATTCTGTTGGCAGAATTCATACTTAGTACTTTTATGTCCCAGAGAAATAGAGACTTAGGAAATTATTTGATGTGTGTGATATTTATGCATTTACTGCACTCACTTGATAAATCAATGGCCACATAAAAATGAGCAGAGTGAGAAAAGAGATGTGATGTGTGTAGGAGAACAGAGTACAGGTGACCCTGCCCCTGATAAGTAACAGCTGTGTTAATTACCCAGTACAGCCTCACCCTGAGTCACAGCTGTAGCCAATAAAGGTAAGTGAGATAAAAGGGAGTGAGTGAGCTGGTGAAGGGGAATTATCATGGAGGAGGAACCTTGAGGAGAAGAGAATGAGAGGATTATGAAGAAGCAGGATCCTGGGCAGAGAGAATCCCTGCAGTGAGGTCAGTCTGGGTGTGCAGTCAGAGCCTGTTGCAGGAACCTGCAGTCACAGTCTGGCTGGGTAAAAGCTGCAGTCAGAGGCTGCAAACTGATCCCTGCAGTCAGAGTTCAGCAGGAAATAAGCAGCAGTCAGAGGCTGCAAGGGAAACCTCCAGCAGGAGCTTGGTGCAGGCAGAGTCAGTGAATGGTTGGAGTCAGGGTGGCTGAGGTGTAAAGAGGAATAAACCAGGGCCCTTTTCATGCTGTGATGAACAAGAAGTCTGTGTCTGGGCTCATTTCTACCTTCTAACAAGAGGGCTGCTGGAACAGATGGGAAGTGCGCAAATAGGGAGCAGTTGGTCTGTGAATCCCTCATTTATTGATGCTGGAGGATCCATGGGATGAAGTGAGTTTTACTGCTATCAGAAACATGGGAAAGAACTTGAGTCAGTTTCCAGTCACTGACAAGATAGGTATTTGTAGGGAATGGGCCTTTATATATTTCTCTGCTCCTGGAAATACTTCTGTTTTCCCATGTATCATATTCTTATTGAAGTATATCAGTAATGGTATCTTTATTTTTCAAATACTGGAATTTTTATAAGCTTTCTTTCTAAAGTTGGACTTTAAAGTAAAAGAAAGGAAACAATTTACTAAAATTCAGTGAGTAAAGGTGACCTACCTTCAAGAACTTTAGCAGTTTCTGCCCTGTACCAGTGAATGCTTCTATTGATGTATTTTGATGAAAAGCATGTCATGTTTGCTTTCTAGATTTTTGGCAGAACGTGCCATGTTGACCCACTATGGGTTATTAAAAAAAAAAATCAGGTATTTCTGCTTCTTGTGCTATGGTAAAAATTGTGTTGCTGTACTAGTGGAGTCAAGTGATACCTTGTGGAAATTTAATTTTGAAAATAATTTCCTTATGGTTCCCTTTGCTGTCTTGTGTCTAGGGTTGAGAACTAATCAGAGTTGCAGGCTCAAAATCTACGTTGTGTGCAGCTGTATCTTGGATGTCTTCAGAGCTTACATCTGAAATTATGGTTTTTATTATAAATGTGCAAAGAGGGAATGAGAAAGTCTGTATTTCAGTACCAATGCATCTAATTTCCCGTTACTTCAGGGACTGGAACTGGAATTTTCTGAAGCTTGTATTTGAGATCTCCTAACTGCTGACATGGGTATTTTGAATTTATGGGCATTCATTTACAGAAGTGATGTGGTTTTCTTTCCATACCTTCACGTCATGTAACATTCTTTAAATTTTATGCAGTAAGTAAAAACTGCAGGAACACTATAAACTGAAACTTATTAAGATGTATTTGGCGGTTTTGGTGTTATGACATAAATACAGCATCTGTGGCACTAATATTTTCTTGAAAATTGGATTCAATTACCATGTGGGTTTTATCAGCTGCTAAATGTAATTATTTTCACCTGCCTTGAGGTGACTTAAACTACTTGATTTTGTTTTAAATTAAACACACACAAAAAAAAAAGAGTCAAGCTGAGTCATGCTTCAAGCTGTTAGCATTTAACAATCTTTTGGCAGCAGTGAGCCAGGGAAGAAAAAATTTGTACACTAAAACTGAGGGTACAGCAGGCCTGTGGCATGAATTATCATCCAGAACTGTCAGCCCTACGGGGTTTTCCTTCTAGGAACCCCGACCACCAGAGCAGCACACAGAAACCCCATCGGGGGGAACTACAGCCCTGCTGCTTCCTTCAGTCTTGTTTCTTGTTCCGTGCCATGGACTTTGTCTATAAAGATATGAAAAAGGCCTTTTGTGGGATTAAAAGAGCAGCCTGTCACTTCAGCTGCTGCAAAGATGAGTGATGAAAATGAGCCTGAGTGTGCTTTACATTCAAAGGCTTGAGAGGATAATGACCAAAGCACATCTGCCAAGGTCACATAAAAGATGAAATTTCTGGTTTTGAACAATCCAGATGGTGGAAGGTGCACGGAATGGGACTGCTTAACAGTGGATGATAAACCATGTACAACCACTCTGAAGGGCCTGAGATTAAGTGTTCTGACCAAAAAGACACCAATTAAAGAAGGAAGGGAATATGAACATTCCTTAGAAGTAGGCATATTAATCAGTAATAACTCGACAAAAGTCACTGCTCTTACATCAGCCCCAGTCCTGTATCTGAGGCATTTCAATGTCTCTGAGGAATAAAGGTGGCAGAATCTGGTGTGTGCTGTAGAATAATAAAACCTGGGTGAAGGCTGGTTAAAAAAGCACCTTTAAGCTGTTTCTGTTCTCAGACTGAAACTTAGTTTTCCAAGGAGTTGGGGGAAGAAGTTTTATCCTCCTTCTTACTCCTCACTTTTTGTATGGCTGCTGAGGTTCAGAAGGGTGTGGTGTTTTGCTGTATTTGCTGCTGTATTTAACGTTGCTTTCTATGGATTTTGAAGGTGGCCTTTCTTTCTTCCTTATAATAATATGTCTAGACTACCTAATCTTTCAGATATGAAAATCTTAGTGTTGCTCTTTTTGTATCTGTGAGCTCCAGCTGAGTTAGAGCCAAATGCTAGGCTGTGCTACTGTTCTGGAGATCAGACACAAGGGCACCTGTGAACCTGGCATTGTATACAAATGTTCTTTCCAGACTGAAGGCCAGCTTTTGGAAATGTGATCCTTACTAAATGTAGCAAAACATACGTTTATGCTTTACTGTTCCTTAAATGTTTGACTTGAAGTTGTTTTCCTGCTACCACTTTTGAAGTTGTTCCATTCATCAGGATTAAGCAAAGCAGTGGAAGTCCTTTTGCACAAGGTGTCAACAATTTCATTTCAATGTGAAGTTGTTTTTTCTGTTGCTCCTTTAGCCATGAGAACCAGGGAGGTGAGATGTGGGCACACCTGCAGTGTAGCCTTAGGTAACTTGGGAGTTGCTGGTGATCCATAGCCCAAGTTCTGAACACCAGTCAGAGAGTTTATATTTGTAGTGAAAGTGAGTGGTTTTGCTGAGCTTGGCTGTAGTTAAAATGCCTGAGTACCTCCAAAACTACCACAAGGTGTGAAATACCAGTTTGAAACCGTGATCTTGAGGAAAGTAACTTTCTGTCCCGGGGGAAAGTATTTTCTTTCTTTTATGCTGATGTGTGTAAATGAAAATGTTGTCTGGAAGTTTTATGTGTAGACCTGTGTAGTCATTCCTGGAGTCCTAAAGTAGCCTTGCTTGGTTCACTTTGAGTATGCTTTAAGGGCATATTTGATTAGAGAACACTTGTTTTAAGGAAAAAAAATAGCATGGTGAGAGTTCAGCTGTATGTTGAACGTGCCAGTACTCTAAATTCAGTTCCATAACTCCATGTGAGTAATAATTATGAGCAAATTACTATTCTTCAGAGTAATTTTTGACAAAAGAATGATGACCTTAACTCAGTACAGAACATTTAGGCTGTTCTCTATTGACAGAAAATCAGTTAGAATCTTTAATTATTTTTCTGCAGCTTTTGAATGATGATGTGTGAATAAAACTGGGCGTTGTGCTGGGTCATGCAGTACAGTGATGCCTTTATGGCAATGGAGAAAGAGTTGGACAAGCTGCTGTCCTGGCTTTATCTGTTCTGGAACAACAGCAGTGCTTGTAACTAGTAGCACCACACAAATCTGCTCCTGCAGTTTTGGCAGCTGGTTTATGGAAATTGTGTAAAACTTTAATATTATTTTTTTTATTATTATTATTAGTTATCACTTATTATTCTCCATGGGGTTTCTATTGCTTTCTCAGTAGAGAAAAATTGGGCAATAGAGCAGAGCTTCTTCTTAGGAACCAGACTCTCAAGGATAGGGTTGTTTTTTTCTTTACAGTAGTATATCTGCACCTTCTTTTTGTGTTTTTTCATCACTTACCTCAGAACTGGGCCCAAGGGGTAATTTTTGAAATTGGCAAAGGTAGTTTCAAATCTCTGTGCTGTCACTGGTGATAGTGCCCCACACATTTAAAAATGGAATCTTTGTCCCGCTTTAGTTGTCATCCATAGCTACTCTATCCTCTGTTCTGTAGCTCCTCTTTGGAAGGTGGAATGACCCCATGTGAATGGAATTCTCTTGAATTCTGCAACAGTGGTGTTGTGTTTTCAATTTTCTTGTGTTTTATTCCATCAGTCCAGTTCCTTTTTGATTTTTATTGCTGTTCTGCCTAATAGGAAAATTGAAGTAGGTGTAGTCCTTGATTCCTAAGTAGAGTGCTATAACCACAAAGGCTTGCACCTGGGGAAAAGCAGTGCCTGCTCACAAGGTGGCTTGTAAAATCTGAATTGTTTATTGACCAGCTCTGCATCCTGACCCAGTGGCAGGTGAATTTATAATATTTTCATGCTAAGAAAACAGCTTATGTTTTGTATCTGGTTTCACTTGTAGCAGTATCTGTCTGCTTTGCTTTTTTTTTTTTTTTTTAATAAATTTTTATCCATGCCAGCAAAATTTCCATGGTCATAGTGAGGTTTAAGGACTTTTCCTTTTTCCCCCTTCCAAGTCAGGAGTTCAGCTCTAAGGGTAGCAGGAGATATGAGGCTGGGGAGGGAGGCAAGGCAGACTCAGCTTGCTTTGTACCAGATGGATTTTTTACCATATTTTAAGGGAACTTATGAGTTTGCTGCGGTGTCCCAAGCAAGCATCTTTGTGAAGCTCTACCTGTTCCCCAGTTGTCAGGATCAGTTCTCTCAGTTCAGAAGCTTGGTAGTTTCCAATGCATCTGCACTTTGGTATCATTAGAGTGGAATAAGTGAAACTGTAAAATAAAATGATTTCCTGTTAGCCCCTGCACAAGTTGTCTGAGCTGAGAACAGAAAGAGCTACAAAGCTTAAAGGCAAATGCTGTACTTGAATAACAGGTGTTTCCTGTGACCACGACTTATGGGTTTAATTTGGCAGGCTGTGGATAAACGAGCTGGGAAATGTCACTTTAGTCAGTGCTGGAATGTTAATCAGTCTTTGCTTTGATGTGTATTTTTTTTGTTTTAATTTTGTTTAGATCCACATCTGCCATGTTTTCAGCTAAATAGCAAGAATTTGATGTATGCAGAAGCACAGGATTTATATACATATTGATGTAAAAAAGTGCAAATAACGTCACACTCTTGAAATAATTTGAACATTAAAATGAGTGCTAGAGCTGTGTATTTGACTTTTATTAGTCACAGTTGTTAAATTTTTTTACTATGGGAGAAGATACTTGGTTTCAATTACGAGAGTTTCAAATATAAAAAAAAAATCATAAAAATGAGATACATTTACCTTTATGTAACTAACATGTAGCTGTCAGTTACCTGTTGTTGTTAGCACCAAGTCAGAATTGGTTATTTGGTAATCATTTTATCACGATACTATGATCATTTCAGTAGTGAAGGGTAGGCAAGGGCAGCAAACATTCATCTGCCGTGATTTGGCCTTTGGAGGAGCACAAGTTGGAGTTGGAATTCTGCTTTCAGCTTTGCAGCTGGTTTGCTACTGGCCTTGTACCTGTTGGAGAATCAATTTAATTTACACTCCAGGATACAGTATTTTCTCGTGTTCTGCAATAGCCAACTTCAATATTTCTTTAAAACCCCCCAGCTTTTCTATAGAAAGTACAATATATTAAGATGTACAGTAAATTTTGAGAGCATAAAGGTATACATGGTAAAATACATTTGTTCTTTTTTCAAGTAGTTTTTATATCTGTCCAAAAAAGCAATCAAGGAAAACCTAACAGAAACAGAGGAATGGCAATAATAATTCATACTGCCTATATGAATCTGAGGGTAAAAAAACCCAGAAAATACTGTTGAGGAATTGAATAATCAGAATTCTTTGCTGGGTCAAAGGCTGTGGTTTATCCCCTACTGTATCTCCTGGAGCTTGGTTTTTCATCTGTTTCTCCCCATAGATGCTTGTGGATTTTTTTTTTTAATTTTTTTTTTTTGGTGGGACTTTTCTGATGAAAGGAATATAAATGTTGATTGATGCAATCAGTGTGGAGCTGTGTTATATTCTAAACAGCAGCCCATTTCAGGGTGTGTGACTAAAAAGGGGGAAGTAAGGCTGCTTCTCTAGGTTCCCCTTGGAATTTCCTCTGAGAAGGTTGGTAGAGTTTAGCACGTTTTCAGTCTGTCTTAGTAACTACTTTAGTGACTGAATCAAATAAAAGAGTACCTGCCCTTTCATTAAAAGTATATTTCAAAGTTTTATGGAGGGTTAATGCAGAAGTTTATTGTTAGAGAGCACTATGGCCACCTTTGAGAAGGATGGTGTTCTGATTGTAATTTTATGAAATCTGAAATAATGAAATCGCAGCCTGAGATAGGTAAAACTCTTCTACAGCTCAATAAATTAGTTTTTAAAGTATTCTTGCATAAATTTGATTTCCACTAATCATCTGTTCAAGTGCTATACTGGCAGGAAAGAGATGCCTATTTCTGACTTTTCTGAAAATGAAACTCCACAAAGCAAGATGAAAAGAGGGATTTTTGGCAAACTGATACCACATATGTGTGCAATTGTAAGTGGATTAACAAATTGCCTATAGAATATATAATATTTCTTAATAAGTCTTTTCTGAGTAAATCTATGTTCAGTAATGTTGTGGACCTTAGGGATCACTTGGAATTTTCATTAAGTGCCAATTTTTAAAATCCATTCACTCAGTCCTGCAATCATTACAACTGTTAAGCAAAGTATATTTGTGATTGCGAATAGAAATTGCTCTAATGAATTAATTTAATGTAAAGGATATGCAAAGGTACCAAGTTTCAGATATCACATCCTTTTATGATCCTACAGCTTTGCTGCTTTTAATCGTGAAATGGGTCAGAGGAAAAGGAGCAAGTCAGTCTCTTAGGAAATTTGTTTTAAGTCATGAACTTCATATACTTTATGGAATAAAGAATTTAAAGTAAGTACCACATTGAATGCATCAGAATGGCACACAAGTGATTTAAAAGACCTTCAGTTATTCATTTCCCCTTTTTATCCTTTAATAGACAGTTGATGTGTCTTCCACTACTTATTCTCAAGAGGATGGCTTCCTCACAGTAATGTAATGTTTGTCTAACAAGAAATGGAATGTAGCCCACCAAAATGTAGACCTTTGCTAACATTTATTCACGCTGCCATACAGACAGTTTCAAAACTCTCAGTGATATTTCTGCAGTGGTGCTGTCCTCATCCAACAGTCATGAAGGTTTTGTATAATCAAATGCAGAAGTTCACAAAGATGACTTTGTGGTGGTGCTTTCTGTTCTCCCTGCATCTCTTGGGACAGCTCAGCCCACAGAATCACTCATCACAAAGCTGGTTATCAGAGTTACTTTTATTCTGCAAGGAGTGCTGGTGTGATAGGTGTGTAATATGTAAAATTCACGTTTCCTAAAGCTATTGAAATTGGAGGATCAAATGTGATACCCTATTTAAGTGTTCTGTGTATTGCAGCTTTGTTAAGCAGAGAGTAAAGTTCATAATTTAATGTGTGTCTGAATTTTAAGGTGTAATAACTGCAAATTGTGACTTGGAAAGATTTTGTTTTTCTCGATTACTAGAATGAAATACTTTATTTCAGGTGCTTTAAAGTTGTTTTTATTCCATTAAGTAGATAGCCTGTTTCAAGAAAGCACAGAGAAATAATCAAGAGTGGCTGTGCATGCAATAAAATCAGTAAAGCTTACCTGTGTAAGAAAATAACCATGTTTATAATGTTCCATTTCATCCAGTTTATGTAAAAAATGTGGTTATTGCTATCCAAAAGCCCTCTGTTGTGGCCATGATGGTGTTATTGAATGACAGAATAATTTAGACTAGAAAGGACCAAAGAAGTTTTCAGTCCAACCTGTTCTAGGAGATTCAGTTTTGAAGTTCGATCAGGTTGCTCAGGCTCCTTCTTTTAAAAATGCATAAAAATGCCCTTAAAAATTGGCTCTGAAATGTCAAAGTCACATCCAATGAGGAGACTGCAAACTGTCCTGCCCATAGATTATTGGAAGTTTTATATTCTATTGGTTATTGAATCCAGATTGAATTTCTGATGCCTGCTCTAGCTATGGTCCTGCACCTTGTTGGGTGTTCTGTAGTATGGGCGGGAAATAGGTTTGTGATAGGAAGTGTAAATATGGGAGTATTTAATGTGAGTCAGTATTAAAACTCAGTCAAATCAATTGCATGTTCCATTTCCAGTATTGGCTTTTTCAGTTTTAACATGCTCAGGATGAAGTGTGTTGGCTCAAACTGTCCAAAATTAGAGCTGTCATTCTCTGCCAAGTCCCAAGACTGCAAAATTAAATGAGGGAACTGTCACGGAACCAGAAGTTTAAAATGCTTGTTAAAAACATGAAAACCAATGTTTTTTATCTTGGCATTTTTGCTAAACATTACCTGCTTGCCGTGACAACACTGCAATTTACTAATGATTATTTTAATGAAAAATATAAACAAAAGTGGAAATTCTGGGAATTCTATTGGGGGAGTGTGTGCAGAAGTTCCTCCTGGAACATGTCAATAACTTTGCTGTTTCCAGCTGGGTTTCCAGTGAATAATAAAATCAATAAGAGGAGAGAGCTGTCCTTGTTAGGGTTTTGTGCTTTCTATCTGACTGGTGCAGTGATTCTGGCATAAATGGGAGAGTCAAGAGGAAATTAGGAAAACACTGTATTTAGAAAAAAAAAGCTTCTCATATCACTGTGTGCTGTGAGTGCTCCTGTGGGTCTCTGAAAGCAGAGAGAGAAATGAAAATTTGGAAGCTGTTGACTGTAAAACATGCAGAGACACCTTTCTTTTTCTAGACTTCATCCACAGTTTAAATTTCAATGCATTTCTACGGCATTTTTTTATATTTTCGTATGATCTCTTGAAGGCCTCAGTCTGAAATCTCTTGTCTTCAATGCAGGACCAACCTGATGCTGAGCTCCAGTTTGAGTTGCCAGTTTGAGCATTATCCACTGAAGT
The DNA here is from genome assembly GCA_013397395.1 of Sinosuthora webbiana. NCBI lineage: Eukaryota > Metazoa > Chordata > Aves > Passeriformes > Sylviidae > Sinosuthora > Sinosuthora webbiana. Next base: position 544,165 of record VXBN01012418.1, read on the forward strand.
ATTTAGTTGATGTTTGGGGTTTTTTTTGCAAGAATAACTAAAGCTGATGAGAGATGTATAGCCCAGGCACAGAAACTAATACAGCTGCATAAATATATATGATGGCAAAAGACTTGTGCAGAACTTGGAACTGCTGCTTCTTACCTAAAAATAGAGAAATCAATTAAAATGAAGGGTGCAGAGGAGAGAGTGTAAACGAGTTAAGCAGGAAGCCCAAGAGACAGCAGAATTTTGTGTTTGAAGATGGTTGTAGTTTCAGCAGGACCATCCTGAAAATGTTGTGAGGGAGAGAAGGCCTTTTCCAAGTGTTTGAATATGAATGAATATTAAAAGGGATAGAAAAAGAAAGCCAGTGTTAATGACTTGCTCGTTTGGGACAGAACCTGTATTTCTGTCAATAAATTGGTCAGGGCCTGGAACAGTCGGAGATAATACAGATGGTAAAAAACCATCTAATGGTACAACAGAGAAGATGGTGTGAGGTCATGTCAGGGTCATGAGGGATGAGAACAAGGTGGCAGCAAAAGTAAAATTCAACCAAAGTTATCTGAATTAGCAAAACCTATGCATGAGGTGAAGTGAAGGAGGAAATAGTAGTTTTGGAAGTGACTGAAGCTTCCCTGCTTTACTGTAATTAAGAGACAATGGGAGTAAATATTATTAGGAGCAGGGTAGAATAACTGAAGCACTTTTTAGAAAGGATGACTGAAAAACCAACTTGAGTTTCTTCAGTCTTTACCTAAATTTTGTGCTGATGGAGTGCAAGCTCATGCACATCAGGAACTGAGCTGCTTTTAAAGGCATGTCACCGCTGTGCTGGGCAAAGCTGGGCTTTGTCCTGGGGTCTGGTGCTGAGTCTCAAAGCTGGGACAGTCAAAGGGCAGTTGGCTTTGGCTGTGAAGTGCAGCAATTAATTACATTTACATGCCTGCCTGTAGGGGTTGATAGGAGGCATGAGGCTCAGTGTTTGGAAAGCATTGATAGGGAGATATCCCTGCTGCCTCCCTGGGTGAGAGAGAGGACTTGGAGTGTGAATTATTAATAGTTGATGAGGAGCTCAGTGAAGCACGGCTCTCATTTGCATCTCTACTGCTAACGAGGTGTTTGCAGTTTCAGATCAAGCGAAAGTGGTCAGAAAGCCCGGGAGGGAGTGGAATCCTTGGGAGTCCTTGGAGACATTTCCCTCAGTTGTTCCCTCAGGACAGAGGGTCCCAGGCCGGGTCTGTGATGGCATTGCTATTTCTGTATCGTGTTCTGCTAAAATGAAATCTGCTAGCTAAACACCACATCGGTAGAGACAGGATATAAAGCTGTGTTGTATCAGAAGCTATCTGCAAAGGCAAATACAGATGTGTAGTTTAATATAGGTTGTGCTTAGAGGGGAAAAAACCATACGGCTAATCTAAAGAGGGCTTTTCTGAAGCAATATTTTATTTAGAATTGAGGAGGAAAATGATGGATTGAGTACCTCAGAGCGAGAAGTTAAAAATACCTCCTTCCTCCCGCCCCCCAAGCCTCCTTTCCCTCAGCAGCCTTTTTAGGCATAGCAGCCATGCAATTAATTGAAGTTCACTGGGAGCCTGTAATGAAAAGTCTAACATCATGTAGCTGCTTTCATTAATAATATCATTGTCTTTTGTCAACTTTAATAGCAATTGGGTTTATCCAGCTGGAAAAAGTTAGACAAAGACAGATAGACAGGCAAGTGTGTATACTGTCAATTGACTTAAAAAGAAATGCAGGTTTGCTTTTTAAAATATATCAAACCTGACGTTTTATTCACTTTTTGGGTTCACTTTTCAAACTCTCTCTGTGGATGCTGTCAGAAGTTTGGCTAATGGAATGAAAAGGTGGTTCTGGAGGAGCATGGATGTCGCTTAATGGGGGCTGCTGGTTTGGGGTTTTATCTTGCTGTAAAGATAAATATCCTGGCAACCTAAAAGAGCTGGAAATGAAAGGGAAAATTGAGATCACATTTAATATTTGGCAAAAAGTTTAAGCAAGCATTGTATTCTTCTCTTGGATTAGTGATTCTGTGAAATTTGTATCTACAACAAGACTTGGAACACCATCCTGTTAATTAGGGTGTTAGTATAATTTTAATCTCCTAACTGTGAAGTGATAAATAATGTCAACATGCGTGTCAGTGCATCCCTTGGCAATCAGAACTTCCCAGGGAAGTGTGTTTGAGACTTACTGGGGGAAGAGGAGTGCTGGTTAAATGCTGATCACTGGAGCAAAGCCAATCCATCATTATTATACCCCAAGCAGGCAGTGTGTTATTGAAAGTCTTGGTTACCTTTGTTTCCCCAGGCTGAAATTGTTCTGTAAGTCATCTTAGCGTTAATTATTCAATAATGATATTGAAAACGCACTTTGCAATCACCCGGGTGTGTTCCATCATTGTGGTTTTGTGCTTCATTAAATAGTAATTGCCTGGAAGCAAATGATCATCAGGTGTCAGTCTCCACAAAGATGCATCTGTTTGCTCTTCACTGCCAGATTAGGAAGTGATTGGAAATTATTTTCATCCTTTCCTCATTCTTTTGGCTTATAGTATTCTGATGAAGTTAAATGACAGCCATTTAATAGCAGTGTTCAGTTATAATCTGGAAGGGAGCAAGGGAGTGATTGCTTTGCTGGTGGCTGTAGTTCTGTTCCCTGATGTTCAGCATGTTGTGTGTTCTTTGTGTTTGGGACGGGTAACGCATCTTGGATGGTGATGGTGAGAAGTTTCAGCTCTTCAAAGGGACAGAAGGTTCTTGAAAGAAGCCTTTTTAAGGAGGGTTTCATCTACTAAGTGTGAGCTTGTTTCTCAGCAGCAGTCACAGGCACAAAGGGGAGGCAGATCCCTGGGATCTGAGTAATGATAACGGTGTGTTTGGTGAAAATTAATGCTAATGTTTTCAGCAGTGATGGAGATCAACACACTGATGGAACCAAAGTATTCAGAGTTAAAGCAGTGGAATGAGTATCAAGGGAACCATGAACTAAAACCACAGAATGGTTCATGTTGGAAGGGGCCTGAAGCCCATCCAGCTCCACCCTCTGCCTTGGGCAGGGACACCTTCCACTAGCCCAGGTTGCTCCAAGCCGTGTCCAGCTTGGCATTAATTAGGATGATCTCAAGGCATTCCTGAGTGTACAGGATCCAGAACAGCCAGGAATCATGAAGCTTGGTTCTCGCTTCCCTCCTGGGATATGTTCTGTGCAGTTAAGGAACTGGTCAAGTTTCCTTTTCATCATTTGATAGTTTTATGGTGCCTGGGCACAATTCCTGTCTGCCTTGTTGCTTTCATTCTTAGGCAAGGAATCAACCTGAATTTTGGGCTACTCCTTCCTGAGTGCCATTATGCTTTGACTGTTTATAAATTTTGCCATCAGGACTTTTTGTTTGCCCCGTAATTTACTTGGTTTGAGTGTGTGGAATTGGTGGAGTAAAATCCCCCACAGATCCTTGTCTGTGTGGAGCTGTGGGAACTGTCACTCTCTTATCCCCAAGAAGAGATAATTCTCAGTTCAAAATATGCAGATAATCACTGTCAAATAGCACTTTCCAAAAGGGCACAGTAAAACTGACAACAGTTTTTTTCTTGCTCACTGAATAGCATTCAGATGCTTTGTCGTAACAAAATTAATGTTTATTAATAGCTTGTCTGGGGAAGTGGCACTGACTAGGATGGGAAATAATAGGGACTGTGAGATGTTGACTTCACTGGAGTATGAACTGCTGCCTGTCTTAGATTAATTTGCAGTGGGAGGAACATCAAACAAGTGGCTGTGCTTGACCCAGCCCAGGTATGCAGTAGAGAGAAAATCTGCAAGAACTGAAGCTGATGTCCCTCTTGATAAGGGTTTTTATTACTGATTTTTTAAAAGCATTTTAATTTATGAATAAATTAATTTTTTTAACATTATTTGTCTTCAGGGTTGCACTAAGGGAAGGATGTCTCAGCTACAGAAGTACACGGGTAGAGGTGCCTTTGGCTTGGCATCAATTTGGTTTTTTCATATGGTATCTTACCTATGGTAAACACAAATTTCCTTTGAGAAATAACGACAGTGACCAAGTTTTGTAAAACCAAAGACCTCTACTCTGTTTTGCTAAATTTAAGGAGTATATAGTGAGTTCTGATACTCACTATATACTGTCCAGAATATTGGAAAATCCCTCTTTTTCATCTGAATAGGCGAATGACAAGCAAATATTATGCTTTGCAGTATGGACATTTATCCTTGTTAACTAGTACTGCTCCTGAGAAAAACTGTGAAAATAATATTTTAAAATAAAATCCTAATGATAATAATGTTCTTAAAATTATTAAGGACACCTCAGTCAAAGTTTTCCTTTGATACTTGCTTACACAAGCATTGCACGAATGCACGGAAGTGAAAATGTTTGTGATTCCTCTGTTAGGAGTGTTGGAAACAGGAGCAGAGATGGTCCATGTGTGTCATTTCTGCAGGAATTTGCTGGTGGCGGTTGTGGTGCAATGCAGACTTACTTCCATTGCTCCAAAATGCACACTCTGTGTTTAGGAGATGCCCAGTTCTAGGGTGAGCCCTCGGTGGGAGTGGGTGTCCCTGGAGCCAGGTGTGAATGTCTGTGATGGGGAGGGTTTGGGTTGGGTCCTACAGCTCCTCACTTAGACACTTTTGACTCTCCTTGTGACTGTTTTAAAGTGTTCATCGTTTTGCTGATGAGATTTTGGGGCTGAGAGAATTACTTACTGCTTTTAAAAGACTTTAATGCTGTCAGTAGAAGTGCTGTGAGAACACCCCAAAAACCCTGTAACTGAAGACATTAATTTTGTCTTCACTGTGGGGGGCCACTGGAGTTTATTAATATGACTAATAATAATAATAGGAGTAAAAGGAGTATCCTTTCAGTATGCAGGTTAAATACTGATTAATCACTTGATGATTGGGCAAAGTCCACCTGGAAGAGCCAAGTTGTTCTGTTCATGAAAACTGTTATTATATGCATGAAACTTGAAAGGGAGCTGTGGGCACATTTAGCTTTTGGTGCTCAATTTTGCCATTTCAGTAATTTCAGTTCGGGGTTGTTTTGAGTTCAGTTTTCCTTTCCTTTGCACTGCGGAATATGAATCTCATTCTACTCCATTCACCACACAGTGACAAGTTGCTAAAAAATGGAAGTTAAAAAGTATTGCTGTAGCCATGCTTTCATTCTCTGGCACTCACTGTGCCTGAGGTATGTATTTCCAAAATTCCCTTGTGAAATGTAGTATCCAGACAGCAGGATCTTACAGCTGCAGGACAAGTGTGGTGGGTGGTATCAATCTGTACTTGTAGGATACCACAACACCCTTTTAAGCAAAAATATCTGCATATTACATGTGTGGCCAAACTGATTTAGTTCTAAATGTTCTTGCATGATGCACTTCCAAATTATTTAAAGAGTATAGTGAGCTGCCTAAAGTGGTTGCTGTAATTGTAGCTTTTGATCTATGCCATTTATTGATGTATTTTCTGATTTTTTTAAATGTCATATCAGTGACTCTGAGTGATGCATCAACTATCTGATTTCAGAGCTTTTCTCTAAAAATGGTTGTTTTTTTTTTTGTGGGAGAGCTTGGAAAAAAAAATTCTACAGCAGAAGTAGAAGGAACTTCTGTTTTTCACTTTTGATTAAACACTTACTTTTGCAATGTCCTTTATAGTTATGTACCTGTTAACTACATCTTTATACAGCCTCTGTGAAAATAAACAAGTAAAATACTGTTAGAATTTTCCTACACACATTAAGAAGCATTCAAGGAAGATGAGCATTATGCTTGTATTGATAATCTATAATCTGAACTCGTCAGCGTTTCCCATTTTTGTTTCCAACACCTTAAAGACTGAGAATTTCATTTAGATCAATACAGATTGAAATACTAGATCTGTGTTAAGAATAAAGCAAGTTTATCATGAGCGCAGTTTTTTCTTTCTCCAATACCTTTTGTTAACATTTTGTTTTTCTCAAATTGAGGGAGGACACTGGGAAAAAAAAAATCTCCCTTTCAGAAAGATTCGTAAATGTTGTTCCTGACCTTCCCTGAAAGGCATTTGAAATAGAAAGCATCTGTATCTCCTGCAATCAGGTGCTTAATGTGCTCAAAGAACTATCCAGAAAGCTGGGATGGTGAGATCATAACAGCAATAATGACTAAAATATGTGCAAGTTACTTAACAGCAGCTTTTGGATGCTTTTAATATTTTCCTTTTTTGTGAAATCCTCAGTAATATTTTCATCGCAGTTTAAAGCAAAAAGGCTTGATTGGGGTTTAGGCTTTTTGAAATACCTGGGGAGAGAACACTAAGTGCTACATTAGGCTTTCACTTACGGAATTGCAGCAGATCTTTCTTTTCTAAGGTTGCACAGTATTGTTTTCCACTTAAAGCAGAATCAAGCCTTCAGTGTAAATATGCAATCCCAGCAGTTTCCTGCTTTTCCAGATCATTAAGAAAAATCACATGTAAGATGACAGATCCGTAGCCTCTGGGAACAAGGCTTAGGGGGTGTTGTGCCTCGTCCATGCTGTCTGTTCTCCTCTTCCCACAATCACTGAATTTGGCAGCTTCCAGCTGGATTTGAAAGGGAGACTGAAATTTTGTTCAGAAAAAGTGATTGCCTCCAAGAACAATACAGCAGAAGGTTCCTCTCCTGAGCCCACAGGCTGTCAGGTTCCAGAATCCCATGGTCTGCTTCTTAGCAGCCCTGATGGGACTGGACATGATAAGGGGACAAGATTATAGATATTAGATTAGATAGATATTAGTGAAATATTGGATTGGGAAGAAATCCTTCCCTGTGAGGGTGGGGAGGCCCTGGCACAGGGTGCCCAGAGAAGCTGTGGCTGCCCCTGGATCCCTGGAAGTGTCCAAAGCCAGGCTGGATGGGGCTTGGAGCAGCCTGAGACAGTGGAAAGTGTCCCTGCCCATGGCAGGGGATGGCATGAGATGAGTTTTAAGGTTCCTTCCAGCCCAAGACATTTCATGATTATTTGTCAAGGACAGAATGGATAAATTTATCTGTTTTCCTATGTGTTGGATTTTCCCATTTTGCTGTTTTTTGTTGGTTTTTTTTTTCTTTTTCAACAAAAAAAGAAATCTTGTAATAACAAAAGGAAAACTGGTAGCAGATTTTCATTCCGAAATTACTCAGCCTGTTTTTAATTGGGTGGATTTTAAGTCCATTTTGACCTTTATTAAAGGGATTTTCTGTGGAAGGTTGTGCCAGACTTAGCTCTGTATTTGGGATTATAGTTTAGAAATCCAGTATTTCAAAAATGGTAATAAAATGCTAATTGTTATGCAGAGAAGTATGAAAGACAGAAATAACTGAGGTGTTGCTGGTCGGTAGGGTTTGTCGTGGACCTTGTACATTTATATTTTGGCTGTATGTAAAAAAAGTCAGAACATATTTGTGGATTCAACTTTTTGCATGTCTATTAAGTTGTTTAATGGACCATTATTAAAAAACAAAAGCTTAAACCACTAACAAAATCCCACAACAAGATTTATATTTAGGATGGATGATAGAGTTTATTTGTTTAAAAAAAAAAAAAAAAAATTGCTTGTCAACCTTTTGCAATCTTGGTCTTAAGCACACTGATGATTTTTAAGATACAGCCTTACACAAATAAGCTCTTTTTCAAACAATTTGGCCATCTTTGATGTACATCAGTTGTGTGCTCCATTAGGTGGCACTTTTTGTAGGGAAGGCTACATAAATCAGGAGTGTCTTCCCCAGAAGAAATTAAGCTATGAAGTTTTATTGCTTTTTTATTACGAAGCTTATCATGGTATGATATTGTTTAATGAAATGTGACAGGCTTTGCTGGAAGAAATATAGTGAATACAACAGCTTTTTTGCATTTAACAAGATAAGGTGCCAATGTTGTATTTTCAGGATACAAAATGATTCTTTAGTTTGGACACAGATATAGAAATCCATCATAATGTATACTTGCATATTTTTGCAGCCATCTGGTAACCTTGTCATGATTTCTTTCATAGGTCTTCAGAATGAGTTTTCATTTTTTTTAAGGAGAAAAAAAATCCTCAATTAAAAAAGATTAATTTTAAAGTTCATATATGTACATTGAGAATAAAACTGATTTGGTTTTACTATGTCTGCCTGCCTTCCTCAGGAAAGTATTTTTTGTGTCCTAAACCCCAAAACATTACCAAAAGGCTTTTTTTCCCTCAAACTTTAAATATCTTTATTAGATGTTTATAAATGTGTATATGTATATATTCATACATATATGTATATATAGTGTTTAGCCACTTATTTTTAACAGCCTTAATTAATTTGGTGGGTTTTTCACCTTTTTTTTTTTTAATTTGAATAATATACTCTGTTCATCCAATATTTTTGCCAACGCCTTGTCCCAAACTGATCACTGTAGTTAATTTCTTGGTCACTTTTTACTTGCAGATACTCATACTGGTGCATATTTAGAATTGAGCACTCAAACAATATTGTGCATTGTCAAATAGACGGGTCCCTTTGATTTTGGAACCCATTGAGCCCAGTGGAGTAACCATAGTGCTGTAACTGTTCTGCTGCAAATATTCCACTCATTCTGCATGGCTGGAATGGGATTTAAAATACAAAATTCCTGTACTTAGTGTTTCAGAATTTATATCTCAGTCAGTGCTTTTGACTGAAATGAGCTTTCTGCTGAGAGTCCTGTGTTAAGGTGGTTCAAGATAAAATGTCACTTGTTATGCTATTTATGTCTGTAAAATACATGTGGTTTGGCATTTCCTGGTGCACTTGGTAATTCTGTGTGACTGGGGGTCTGAGATTAACCTAATGGAAACTTCTGCTATTAATACCTGTGGGGGAGTGTTCTTAAGAATTCTGAGTGCATACAGCTGCTCACTTTAATGTAAACTTAAAGTAATAAACTCGTATTATTTTAATTGGCTGGTTCTGAAATGAAGCAGTACTAAATTAGCAGTGGTTATTTCTTGAAATAAGAAAGAAAATGCCAGAGTGCCTACAGCAGGAGTAGGAGCTCTTTAAAATGGTAGCATAAAGAAAATCTTTCACCCTTTTTCTTTTTTAGTCTTGTTCTCTGTCTACTCAAGATCATAAACTTTAATGCCACTTTCACCTGCTACAAAACACAGATCTTCCTTTGGGTATGAAAAGCAAAAGGGGGAAACAAACCCAGCCCAAAAGGCTCAGTGATGAGAACAATATTCTTTCAAGTCGAGTTCTCTAGCTGTGCCTTCAGAACTGAGCCAACTTTCTCTGAATCATTGGGAAGCTGTTTCATCCTCTGGCCTTTTTTCCAGGCTGTGTTCAGACAGACGCTGTCGCCTTTCCTGTGATCCACTTAAGGCATGTCAGGAAAGAGATGTTTTCATTAAGTACCTCTGACCATTGAGGCTCATTTTTATCGATGGTTTATGGTGCTACTTTGTGGTTCACCTGATTAAATCATCTCACCCCCTCAAGTCCGGAGGTTATTTAAGTAATTGGGTATTATTTCCTCACCTGTATCTGAGTATCTTGGCTAATTGGAATACAGTTGCTCGTGTAGGTCTGATGTTAGTGCTTGTGTCAGTGATTTAAAAATAGGATCACTTCCTGCTTTTAATTTTGCATCTGTTCTTTGTCCTTCTGTGTAGTAAGAGTGAAGAATATACAGTATTTTAGGTTTTGTTGTATTATTTTGTATGGCTTCAGTGGTGGTGCTTCTCAGCAGTCATTCATCGGTTTGCAAAGTAATCAATGTCTGCAATATAAATATAACTGTTGTTGCTTTATAACTGAGCCTCTCAAACACTGTTCTGTTTCAATAACTCTCTGCAGGGAATAATTGTCACAGAGGGGTCTCATTTCCCAGTACAACTTAGAAAATAAGTGAGGCTGGAAAGCCCCCAGGCAAGGAGAGATTGTCATTGTTGGCTGTGTTCATCTATTGTATGTACAAGGTTGCAGGCAGCTGCCTTGATCGCTCCTCAGTCGTTTTGTTGTGATTTTGTTGTGCTTTTTTAGAGCCTGAATGGTCTTAGTGATTTGAGATTTCCTTTACATTTAACACCGAATGCTGAAGGAGTCAATAAAATAACTTTTAGATGGCAGGACCAGAAGAATTGTCTGTGAATTGCCACAGGACTTTGCACTTTTTATTGCATTACTTGCTTCATTTGCTCTTCTCCTCCATGTAATTCCTGATATCTGCTGGGTCGGAAAGAATGCAGAACAGGAAACGTCTTCCATTCCATCTTGTCTTAATATTTTACCTGTCCTCATTTGTAGTTTCACAGCAGTATGTTTGTTGAGAATTAGGAGGTAAGAGTTAAAAAAGTGCTTGGACTGCTTTGCTTTAATGCAAACTCTTTGCTACAGCTCAAATCAGGATCTCTGAAACATGACTGCTTTTCCTTTTGGAGTTTGGAGAAGCTGTTCTGGGAGACATGGGGTTCATTGTGGTCCCTGAAAAAGGTGGTCGCCTGCATAGAGGTCTGAGGTTTCTGCTTCGCTAATTGAGGCATAGTCTTCAAAAATATTACCTTAATCTAAATCTTGTCATCACTGCCTTGAAAAGAAAAGGTTCATGCTTAAGTCTGTATTTAATTCCAAATTACTGCTTTGTAAAGAAGAGTCACAAGCCACTAATTTGCTCTTACGAGAAACATTGGTTTGTGTTTTTCCTGAAGTCCGGGTGTGGTTTGTACATCTGTGGCTGGTGGGATGGAGTTCTGTGGGGTTCTGTGTAATTAAACTGTGTATTATGATCCAAATACTGGTCAGTGTCCAGTATTGAGTAATCTGTTCCTCAGAGTAGCTGCTGTGTGTTGCTGTGTGGCCATATGAAGCTTTGCAATACAGTTGCATAAAAATAAAATTGCTTTTTAAGCTGTTTAATTTACCTGCTTGCAGATAAAACGAATCATCCTGCCTTTTGTCTGGCTGTCATCTTTTCCTCTGTCAGGGTTGGTAGATGATGGCTGGGGTTTACATGTTTTGGCTTGGGGTTTTTGTGGTACTCAGATTTCTTTTGTTAGTTGGTGAAATGACATGATGATGATACTTGCCCAAAGCATTCTTAATTGCAGCTGGAATAGAATGCCTTTTGCTTTCCCTAGCATGGGGTTGTATAATCAAAGCAGTTTTCTCCAGACAAGGGTTACAAATTCTGTTTATTATTGAGATCTAATATAGATCTCTTTACAGAACATGTTAGCAGACAGAATGGAGAGGCTGCACTGTTCTCTGCACAAATGGGAGACTTTGCAGCACTCCTGCTTCATTTGCTAATGAAAGTTTGAAGACATTTACCTGTCAGGGAAGAAAGACTCATACCAAGGAGTTTTCTACCAAGCCAGGATTGTTGTCTTTGTAGTCCAAATGCATTTATTTTTAATGCAGACTGCAGTATGTCTAGGGAGAAATCCATCCCTTGCAGGAGAGGTTTAAAAATAGGATTGTCAGCTTTCTAATGTGTCCTCACTTTCGAGCTTTCAACATCTAACCTCAGTATGCTGTGAATCAAACAAAAAAATCAAATTATAGCAGCATACCTGTTGTCTCCTACCCTGATGTACTGCAAGGAAACAAAGTAAGGGAGAAATAAAATCTCTTTTTATTGCAGGAAAGTCAGCACTTGAAGGACAGTGCTTCTAGTTGAATGCAGGGAGTGGAGATTGGAGGAATATTTCTGTAGACAAATTCAATATGTTGAGACGCTTAAGTGTAATGAAATTTGAGATAAAGTTGTGTGATTTTTATTGATGAAATACTTAGCTTTCTACTGGAATGCAGTATTACCATGGGATGTTTGCACTGCTATATAAAACATTCTGAATGTTTGAAAGTATGATTTATAAGAAAAAGAGTTTTGTTTGACAGACTTGCTTTTTTAATAGGCAGTGAAAACATACTACAAATTAGGCTTTCAACTTCTTTATTAGTTACTGCATTGGAACTGTTTTGACAAAGTTATCATCTAGATTTTTATGAAAATTAGAGCTACTTGTCCAATTCCTTATGCTTCACAGAGACTATCAAAATATTCTTTGTGAAGTGCAGAACTTGATGTCCCCAAAGGAAACTTGTAAGAGCATTTAATAGTGAACCAAGAGATTTCATTGAATGCTTTGCCATTCAGAAGCTGAAGGAGTGCTTTAGTTGGATCCAGATGGTGGTAATAGGTACAGCAAAATCTCCAGATGCTTTATTTTTTAAAGAAGATTGAAAAACAGAGGTTTTTTTAAACTTTTGGCTTGGTTTCCAACCAGCAGATCTGAAGGAAGGGCAGAAAATCTTAAATTCCTTTGAAGAGCCATTTCAACTGACAGGTTTAGATAGAGATTGCATTAATAGGAATAAATACTGGTTTTATCTGAGTAAGTTCATGTATTGTTTGCTTAATTGTGAAAGTGTGAAAGAAGGAGGTTTCTATCCATTAGGGTATTTAACATGGAGGAGGGGAAAATAGAAGCTCTGAGGGTCAGCAGGCATTTAAAACCTTTCAGTTTGGTTCATGGCTATTTTGAAATATGGGCTCTGACAGTGCTCAGGGTTACTGTGTGAAGTCTTTCTGCTAATTAACTGCTGTTTCCAAGTTGTGGAAGTTTCTGGGCTATAACTGATGATAAATACCATTGTTCTGAGGCTGAACACATATCTAAGATTTATCAATATGAGCCTAAAATACTCTAGTTTCACAAGCACTGCAGAAGAAACTTCAACCAGATTTTCTTATTGTATTGAAAATCGGCAATAGGATATGAGTTGTGGCAGAAGCTGCTAAAAAAAGGCAGCTGAATTGAATTACTTGGGAACCTGGCTGCAAATGGAAATATAAGGCCATCACCTGAAACATCAGAAAAAGCCTTTTCATGTTGAGATGGTGGCTCAGAGAGGCTGCAGAGCCCCCATGGACTTTGGAGATACTCAATATGTGACTGAAAGTGTCCTGAGCATCCTGTTCTGGATGACCCTGCTGTGAGCAGAGCCTTGGGCTGGATGTTCTCCAGGGTCCCCATCCAGCCTCATTTGATATTGTCAGTGATTCAGTCATTTTGGGAACAACAGGTCCCCCTGAACTTGACCATAAAAATAAAAAATTACTATTCATCAGTCCAGGAAGCCTCCTACAAGATCTTTATTCAAATTTGAAAGTGAGCTTGAGGCTGTGTTCGAAAGCTACATGAGTCAGTTCAGACCTTTGATAGTTTTCCATCAAAATACGTTAATGCATCAGAGTACATTAATATATTAATAAAGATGTCGTTAATTCTTGTATCCTATAATTGATACTGACTGCAAGTCTTAAGCACACTAATTTGACACTATGTTTTTGCTGTGGAACATGCTCGTGTTTTAAATCCTCAAACCAAGCGGAAAACCTAATTAATACACAGAAAGTGTGCGAGCTTAACGCACTTGGTAATCTTCCTGAGTGCTCACAGTTAGGGTGTAAATAAAACTAAGAAACCTTTCTGTGTCAGAAAACAGGGTTCACAAAATACTTTAAGGGGAAGCATTCACCCTAAAATACCCAGACTGCAGCTCTCTTTGGAGGAGCTGAAAATGAGGGAGGAAATTTTATTTTTTTTTGCATTGGAAATACTGTGCAGATGAACTCATTAAGGTATCTGCAGTAACAGCTTTATTTTAAGTTAAATAGAAGCTGTCCTGCAAGTCGAATTTAATGAACAAATGTTTTATTAGGATTCAATCTCTGATTCTTTTCCTTGTTTAGCATGAAAAAGGCAAAGCTTTGGCAATCTTTGAGTTTGTTGCTATGATTTAGTATGGAGCAAAATGGATATTTAACTTAGGCAGGGTGAGGGGGCATCTGGTTAGCTCTGCATTTTAGATACAAAGTACTGTATGAAATATTCCATCTCACATTTAATGATGGGTTATTATAATGAAAAAGAAGTTTGTCAGCTAACTGGCTACACAAGTGGAGCTCCCAGGGGATAGTTTGGCTTCAGATACAGAAAAAGGAGGTATTCTGCAGTTCAGGGTTGAGTTCAGGTTGAGTCCCACAGAATTAGTCCCTCCTGACTAGGGCAGGCTTTGAGAAAGATTGCTGAATGCTGGAAGTCTCACTGCTGAGGCAAGAACTACTCTGTTCATGACACTCTCAGCAAGGTCAGGCATGGGTGAACAGATTGTCTTTTACAGCTCTCACCGAGCAAGGAAAATCAATTAGGGGTTCAAGTGGATCCAAAGAACTGCTCAGTATTTCCATGAAGGCTTGTTTTCTCTAACTGGGAATGAGGTATCCAGCCATTCCTTGTTGAATGGGAAATGCTCATTCCCTGTCAAGCTATGCAGTTTGAGAAACATTTCACTTGAATTATGTGGAATCATTTTTATTTTTAGCTTTGGGAGGATCAGAATTTTGTGCTGATTGAATTATCACATAATCCATAAATTCTATGAGAGATCTACTTTTACCTTACAAAAGTATTCCAGTTCTGTTTCAGCAGGCAAATCCACAAACTGATGTGTTGAACCTCACTTCTCTCAGCCAGGCTGGAGCCAGGTTTTCTTGATATTCTCATGTGTCAGGACTTCACATTTCATCTGAAGTATGAGGCAAGGAGGTGAAAGCCAGCTGTGCAAAACTGCAGCCTAAGCCAGGAGCTGTTTGAGCTGTTGGGTGTCTAACTCCGGTAGAGTTGGGATTAAACAAGGCTCTCGAGATGCATCAGTTCTGCTTGACCAGCCTGTGCAGGTCCATTATCTCACCGGTGTGCTTGATGAGGGGTCTCTTCTGGGTGTCTGCCTTGTGTTGATAAAGTGTCTGGAGGATTTGTGGAAGTTTGGTACAAATCTCTGACCCCCACGAAATTAATGGAATGCTGGTATCTAAACACTAGGAATTCACTCACTTTTTGCAATGAAAGGAACCACAAAAGGTTTGCAAGTGAGTGCTAGATTTCTTGATTTGTTGGCTCCTTCTTTTATTAAAAAAAGGGGGGATTTGCAAGTGAAATTAAATTTGAGTTTTTAATGGAAAAATAATCTCATTAAGTGTGTAACATTAAATATTGTCTGAAGAATTATTAGGTACACACTTGTAAGAGTAAGCTCTCTAGTGTTTCTCAGCAGTTGCTGGAGGCTTGGCTCACAAAAGGAGTAAATTTCTTTATATTCACTGGTAATAGATAAAATTGATTTGGATTTGGTGTCAGTTGTGTGGTTTTTTTATCAAGAAAATGTTCAGGAGTGCTATGGAGTTACTTCTGTATCTACTAGTTGGGCTTTCTTAGGAGATGATGTTGGTGAACCGTCAATGTCCTAAATCCGTTGGTTTCATCCAAACATGCCAACAATATCCAGGCCTACCTTGCTAGTGGAAAAGTTTCATATTTCTATAGCTCTGTTCCCCAAAGAACTTAGCATGCTTTACAGCACACCAGGTCTGCAGTTCCACTGCAGAATACACCCATTTACTAAAGGTACACTGAGCCTTGAAGTTCACAACCTCAAGGAAATTCCAACTCTCTCTTTGTGAAAAGAAGCTGCTTCAGAGCCCCACGTTTTTTTCCCCTTGTTGCTTTTCCTACAACTGCTGTTATCTCAAGAGATTAATGTGTTGGAGAGAAGCCTGGGCTCCAGTCCTTGTTCTTTTTGGTAATTGGATGCTGAGTTCTGTGGAAGGGGTATCTGATCTCACCTGCCCAGAGCGCACACAGAGCACATTATTCAGCAAGGAGAGAAAGAGCAGTGGATCTCACCGAATGTTTCACTTCGGGCTTTCAGGCATTCAGGACTGCAGCCTTACTATCACATTCAAAATGCTGGGTTATGGTGAGGAACAGTAGAGACAGAGAAAGCAGGAAAACCAAAAGAAAGACTGGGGGAGAACCTCCCCAAACTGTTGAGGTCAGATCACTCAGATCTTTGTCTATCGAGAGCAAACCGTTGCTTCAATAGATAGCAGGAACTCTTATAATATATCCTGCAAGTTTATGGTAGTCCCTGGAAAGTGTCTTTTGCAAAGATCGGTGAGTTAGTTCGTGTTCTGTTTGTAATTTTATCCAATCTTAACTTGTTTTATAGCAGAGTGTGCTGCCAGGTTCAGGAATGCAGGAGAGGTGTTCATGTTGGGCTCTGTATCGGCACAGGCACCCACAGAGTTTGGTATTTCTGTGTTGCATCTGAACAGTTCATTTCCATCAAAAAAACAGGGGGTTTGTCTTTTTAATTTAAAGTCTAATTTCTAAAACTTTTCACACCCATGATTCATTAGTCTTTCAGATTTCAGGTTTCATCATGAGAGTTAGCCGTGATTGTTTTTGCAGGGTTGTTGTCTTGCTTTTATAATTTAATCCACATGACACTCTAAGCATTCATATCTCTTTCATTTGATTTATCTAGATAAATAAGTCAGTCTCCCTTTGTGACTTCAGCTGTCCATTGTGTAGTGCATTTTACAATCTTTTTCCTTTTTGCCCTGTTCAATTTGGGTTACTCCTCATCAGATTTATTTAACTGGTATTTTATATACATTTTGAGAGATTTTAATACTATATAAGTGATACTTTCCTTTCTGATTGGATCCATTTCCAGGCTTTATTTTCACAGATGGTAAGAGGCAATCCAGTAGCTCTGCTGGTCACAGAAGAAGGTCTTACTTGTGTCCCTCTGTTTACCTTCCATTGATCCTGGTTTTTGGGGTTGTTCAGTGGGTTAACCCATGACAAGGGATAAATGCTTAAGGCAGTCTTTTTTAATTGTGAGTGTGAGCAGTGCTTGGTTGCCCACAGAGATTTTGTAGTCTCTGTCCATAGGGATTTTTCAAAAGCCACCTGGAAATGGTCCTGGGCAGCTGGGCCTGCTTGAGCAGGAAGCGTTGGTGACCTCCAGTAGTTCCTGTCCAGCCTCCAGTGGTCTGTGATTCTCTGGCACATTTCCTGAGTCTTGTTTCTCTTAATGAGAGAAACTCTCTCTACTCTCAATGAGAATTTATAGAGCTGGGGCTCCAGGAAAGAAGGAAAAATTATTCTTACAGTGATCTTTTACATTTATGAGATGAATGATGTGTACAACCCAGTGTCTGTCTTCCCTCATCCAGTTCCTTTGAAATTTCTCTGACTAGCAGGTGCTGGTTGAAGATTTTTACCTAGTAGGGCATTCAAGCACATCCTGCAGTTGTTTCATAAAATCTTTCTGTTTGTATTTAATTGTCCTCACTTAGATCGCAGCCTCTAATCCCAGTGAAATGAAAACGGGATGGGGACCTCAGGGCTGTGTCTGTTCCTGACAGATCTCGTGGTCCAAGTGGCCCTTGGATTCCCACAAATCCAGGCGCTGGCATTCAGCACTCAAGAGGTCTTTCCTGTGTAGCTCTAGTGTGTGGAAGAGCAGTATAGTGATCATTGCTGTTTTGATAAAATGCCTTTACTTTGTGAAGGGCCTAAGGAATTGCATAATGTTAGTGGCTTTGTTTTTTAACTTGGTATTTGTTGCTTGACAGGTTTTTTGTTACACGCTTTAAATGTGTAAGTGGCCTGCTGTGTTCTCAAATATTAGTATTATAAATGGACACCAGTACAGGAGCATATATAGATGTAAAATATTGATGCCCGGTTTGTACTAATGTTGTGCCAGTATGAATTGCTTTCCATGCAGGAAAAAATTAAATCGTTTACAACTCTTCCCCTTTTAAAAACAGGATGCTCGTTTTGAAGATCAAATTACAGCCATTTGTGTGTCTCTGTAAAATTGGAAAGGCAGCATATTGTTTTACTCAGCTTTTTCTTGTACATTGTCTAGTTTCCGCACAAACTCTTAATCTTATCTATTGCATGCTTTCTAATAGAGAGAACTGACTGATAATAAAGAAAGAAAGGTACAAGTTGATTACTGAAGTGCAGTTCACAGATGATGATGTTCCTGGTAAGTTCTGCATCTCACGGCTTAGAGTAGTAAAAAGTTGTAAAAAATGTACTTAGGTGGAGTTTGAATGCATCTGCATCCCAGGACAAACTTAAGAGTCCAAAGGCTGACCTTTTGCAGACTTTACTGAATTCTCTGCAGGTGCAAAGTCCCAGTGCTGTACGTTCAGTCCTGTAAAACTGAGTTTGAATATGCAGCCGTTCTCCTCTGTTCATTGTGGAATACTGTGGATCTTGTTGCATGAGGAACATGAATAATAATCCTCAGCTTTCTGGAAAGTAGTTTCAAAATGAGTCAGACCTATGACTATAAAATAGTCATAGAATATAAAATATATGTTGTGCATGAATGTATGGAGAAGTGTGACATACAGTTTTTATGGGTTTTGACCTGTGTGTTTGTGGCCTGGGCAGAACTGAGCTGACTTTACTGGGTTTAGGTGGCTAGGCTGGAATCTTGCATTCAGTTTGTGTTTATAGTTTTTATGATTTGGGTGTTGTTCTTCTTTATGGGTTTTTCTTTTTTTTTTTTTGTTTTTTTTTTTTTTTTTTTTTTTTTTTACCTGAAGGTAACTTCTTGTTGTCTGAATATATTTATCTTTGGCACAGCAGAGGAAACAAATGCATCTCTCTTTTTAAATCTACTCTACTAAGTAGATGGTGCAGTTGAAAACAACAGGAAAAAAAAAAAAAAAAAAAAGATTTGAAGATAAAATGCACCAAGGGAGGAACTCATAGAATTTATCTTTCTGCCAAATACATTTGTCACAAACATGAATAGTCAGAAAACTTTCCTATTAAGACTTGTGTGTGGTAGAAGAAAAACCCTCCCACTGGGCAGGATTTGCTGATCCCACACTGGAGCCTGAGGTGCACTTGAGCCCCCACAGCTCACCAGTTGTGCAGTCTGCTCTTCCCTTCCTGCAGAACTGCAGTTTTAATTTTCAAAAGCAGTCATGCATTGCTGTTACAGGATTAGTTTTACTTATTTTCTATTTTGCTAAAGTGCTAACCGCTCCCCTCCCTGCAGGTGTCCACTGGGACAGCTTAAAAACTGTGCACTCACTGAGGTCCTTGTAGATGAGGGGTGAGAGCTCTTGGAGCTGTGTATAATTGCAGAAATACTGGTATCACTCAGATTATGTTAATGCTAAAATGATTATGTGCACTTTAGCTGAATAGTTGTCTAATTCTTCCAGCTGTGCCTTGACAAATTACCATAGAAATAACCATTAATTTTCTGATCTATAAAGGGAGAAATCATTTGATCTTTTTCCAATTATTACTGAGTAATTAAATGATAAATTACCCACATGTAAACTAATCTGCATCTAACAAAACAGTCCCTAAAATTGCAAGGCTCTTGTAATGTGGTAGTGGAGAAGTTAAGTGGGGGCTGATGTTAAAAGAGTTCTAACTCACAAGCAGAGTGAAAAATGAGGGGTACAGTCTACTTGAAAGTGAGGAGCAGGGAGACTTAGGGATTTATTTCTGCTTTGTATATTTCTCAACTAGATTTGCTGTTCTTATCAAAAATTATGCTTGACTTACAGGCTTTTAAAAATAATTTTTGTCTTATTATCTACCTGTTACATAATTACTGTGTTGGAGGTTTGTGCACAAATGGGACGGAGCCACTGCTGGATGTTCACCCTCATAACATGTTTAGTATTTCACACAATTACAAGGATATAGAATCCTGGAATGGTTTGGGTTAGAAGGGACCTTAAAGCTCACAGGGAGCCCTTCCACTATCCCAGGGTGCTCCAAGCCCCATCCAGCCTGGCCTTGGACACTTCCAGGGATCCAGGGGCAGCCACAGCTTCTCTGGGCACCCTGTGCCAGGGCCTCATCACCCTCACAGGGAGGAATTCCTTCCCACTATTCCCTCTCATCCTGTCACTCCAGGCCTTTGTCAGTTTTTCCTGTGGGCTCGTTTTAGGCACTGGGAGGCCTCAATTCATCCCAAAGCCTTTTCTGCCCCAGTCTGAACAGTCCCAATTCTCCCAGCCTTTCCTCACAGGAGAGGAGGTGCTCCACCCCTTGGATCAGTTTGGTGGCCTCCTGTGGACTGGACGCAGTGAATATGTTACAGAGTTCCTGTGTTCTATATGAGTGCTGTACAACTGCAATATTTAAAGTCAATATTTCTTGTTTTTTAAGTCTTTCTGTGTTTGATTGATTTTTGCTTTAATGTGAGAATAAACTAGGCCTAAGCTGTACTTCATGACTTTAAAATTGGGATCCTGATGGTTAAATATCCGAGCTCCTTAGAGGGGTTCTGAAAGATGTTAAAAGTGTGATGGATTAGTGTTAAATCTGGTTTTGCAGAGAGCCTGGGAATAAGCTGTGCTTTTGGAGAGCAGGAAGGCACTGGAATACACAGCTCAGCACGCACTGAGCAAGGTGACACAACTCAGGGTAGAAGAGGTGGAGGAGCTATGCAGATGTCACTGGGACTGAAACCTTTGCTGGCTTATTCTGCCGGATCTGTCAGCCTGTCTACATGCCTTACACTCCACATTCCTGCCTGCCTTTGAAAAAACATCCCCTCTCATATCTGTGTGGAGTGTTCCTTTGTAAAGCAGAGGGAACACGGGAAGGAAAGACAGCCTGGCATGTGCTTTGGTTTGTTTTTTTTTTTCTTGCATCCTCTTTCAGCTCTGGTATGAGGTTGGTCATGCCTGCTGTTCCTGTGCCTTTGAAGCCAGCAGAATTCCTTACCTGAGGCCAAGCTGGGAGACTTTTGCTGAAACTGTTTATATCCCTGTGCTTCCATATGTGTGTAAATGTATATTCTGTATACTGCTCTGTGTACAATTGACTTACTGCCACATCCTATGTATATAATGAAAGCAGTCTATTATAAATACACTGCTGAGGGGTTTAGTGCTGTAATTCCTGCTGGCTTTCCTTTAAATAGTAATAATGTGAATAATGGCTCTTTAATCACCTACTCCTCTTGGCAGCTCTTTCAACAGAAGACTTAAAGGCATAAAATGTTTCTATAAGATCCTGTCAGAGTTGCTTTGCAGGTGTTAAAGAAACTGATGTCATATTTTGCCAACTGCCTTGCAGTTGTCTCGATTTGTAAGTGTGTAAAGCTCCTCAGAAATTGAAAAAATGATGTATTTCCAAGCATAAGGAGTGGCTCAAAAGACTTGAGCCTGTCATATGAGTAGCATTTGCTGGGAGTGGAGCTTAGACACTTTGGTAGCTAAATTAGAAAAGGTCTGTGATGGCAATATTTCCAAGTGGCTTAGAAAAAAGAATTAGATTGAAGTTCTGTTAAATTCTGTCTTCAGAGTTGCTTTGTTTTGTTGCAGTAGCTTCTATCTCTTCTTTTTCTGCTGATGGGAGATGGCTTTTTTTATGAATATGCTACTGCCTGTGGGGAGCCAATACATATACTAACATCTATTAAAAATAATTCCAGGGCTCACCCATGCATGCAGTAATTAGGACTGTGAGCACCCAAGGAAAATGAGTGTCTAATATCTTCATTAAAGCAGGATAATAGAATTTTACTTACCGATTAGATAATTCTAAGAGTTTAGAACGTTAAATTTCCTTTCATTTTCATGTTATTAATATTGATATGGCTGTTTTGATGGTACATTGTATTGTTAATGTGAGTTTTATTGGGGTAGGAAAATGTGGAAAACCTGAAAGTCTAATAAATTAGAAAAATTCTGTTTATTTTGGTAGATCGTGTTTACCTGGAAGTCAGTTACTTGCCCAAGAAAAACATTTGCATGCATGAGAGAGAAGAAAATAGTTTCTGTAATGCACTCTATAACCTTGGTTTTGTCCTTCTTGTTAACTTCAGAGTTTCACTGAAGTTGTCTGAATCTCTAGTTGGGTTTTTTCTCAGTAACTTCAAACTCCTGTCCATGTTAACGTTATGTTGAAGCTGGCTTCTGTTGTGAATCTCAGTAACACTGAAGGTATTTTGCAGTGAAGTACCTGAGGTGCACAGGCTGGAGTTTCCCCAGGTCTGTTTAGCCCTCCTTGTGTTCACTCTGTGGCTATTCTTGTGTATTTTGGTGTATAATTTTAAATAACCATGCTTTCACCAGTTAAATGTATGGCAACAAATCAGAGAGAACTAGAACTATGTCTGCCTTGCCTCTGGTGATTGCTGGATTGGGTACACTGAAGGAAGCCTGTGTGGAAGAGGGTGGTTTGAGTATCAGCAGTGTGAACTTTAAATAGGGATAAGTGTTTGGTTGGTGCCCATTTTCTTGGCCAGCCTGCTGTGAATGCTTTACACTGCAGCTGTTCTGGGCTCCAAACTGCCAAAGCAAAGTCCCTGATTGTACAATCAAGTTTAAAACTGGCCCCAGCCTTTACACTTAGCACTGCCACCATAGCTGTGTTTTCCCAATGTCCCAGCTCCTGCTGCTGCCCAGCATTGAAAGGTTCAGTGTCAGGCTGAACTATCATTTCCAGTCTGCTGGATCATTCTCTGAGTGCTGCTGAATTTGCCTGAATTTCAGTGTAGTGGCATTTAACCATAATCCACAGAAGGAAGTCCTCTCAGTCCTGTTGCTGCAGGACAAAGGCTTATCTGGGCATATCTCCATCCTCTGGCAAGGGCAGCTCTGAGTGCTCCCCTCCTGCCTTCTGCCAGCTCCCTCTCTTTTCCTGCTGCCTGCAGTTTTCATTTACTCATCTTACTTCTGCCCCTCCTGCCCTGAACACTTGAACGCTTTCAGCCCTCATCATGCCATCTTCAGACCGGGCTAATCAGTGTTTCCTTGGGGAATTCCCAGCCGTTGTTTCCTTTCCTGGGCAGCAGTCAGGTTCATCCTTAGCACCTGGCAGGGTTTGGCATACCACTGCCTCTAAAGGGCAGCACTGACTCCAGCTCTTTCTCACCCCAAGGTGTTTGTGAGTGCTCAGTTTGTTTGGCAGAACCCATCATATGTCCTGAGCTGGTGGAGGCAGCGGTTCACTGGGTTGAATTTTCGTGGTTTTTGCTAAAATTGGTGCCTCCAAACGAATCCCATTGGACTGCTGGGCAGGCCAGCAGAGGTGCAGGGACATTTGCACTGGACAGAAACCTGTGAGGACATGCTAAGACATGCCCCAACATGTGTGTATTTTAGAAATCTTGATGCCAAGCCTTTTATTCTGACAGCATTTAGGCCACGATGACTCCAGGTGAATCAGGAACCTTAATTTTGTGTATAACATGCACAGCTCAGGCTGTGGCAATTCTCTCTAAGGGAGATTTCTGCCAGTCTCACAGGCCCTCACATTCTCCTATCCACAAATGTACAATCCATCTTTAATTTCTATATATAATTACCAGAACTCTAGATGTATAAAAGGTATTAATCAGGAAAATGCAGGTATTGGATTTTGTTGAATTAAGGTAATCTGTTAATTGATTGAAGATGATTCACTGCAAGTTGTGCTGAACTCAAGATATACTTTACAATACTTCACTGTTACAATGATTAATGGACTTGTCATTTTATCTTATATGAGGAATTGGGTAAAGTGACCTTGGAAGGATATTTTCATGATTGTTTTTAATACATAAGGGGAAAAAAAATTACCCGAAGTACTGCTACGCTATGGAAATAATTTAGAACTTCAAAAATGTTGTCAAATGTCTGTGCTGTAAACAGGATTTGGACAGATACAGTCTGCATAAGAAGATTCTGGCTTTTCAGTTCTTTGAACATTAATAAAACCTCTCTGAGTCCATTCCCCAATTTAAATAATGAATGAGCTATTTTCATAGCTCTGCCTCCCATATATCCCCTCAAGTAATGTGTCCTATGCACTAAATAAAAGCTGGGAGCATTTTTCAGTTTATTTCCTAATGTCACAGGAGTTAGACTTTTATGTGCCTGTATCCATGCTCCCAAGGGCATGTATTAATGCTTGGAAAATGTCTAGGAGAGGTAGGCTGCTGCACAGGAGATGGGAATGCCATGTCCTTTGTTATTTCCTTGAATGTGATAGTGGTTCCAAGTATAGCAGCACTAGAAATATCTTTTGCTTCCCTTCTCAGAATTGCCTTGAAGAAAACAGTTTCTGCATGGAGCTGCCTCCCTGGGGTAAAGCTGAGGTGCCAGCCTACATTTTAGATTCCCACAGCCATATGTCCACACCAGTGTTAAGTGTAACTGTTTCTGTGTAGTCTACATAGTCTGTGTGCAGGAAATGATGGGACTAAAGAAACCAGATTAAATTCCTTTTACAACCAGATGGCTCTGCTTACTCCTCTGCCTCCTCAGTCAATTGATATGCCTCTTCTTCTGAACTGAGGATTTCTCCGTGTTTAACAAAAGTGTGTTATTCTTATTTAAAATATCTTGTGCTCTACAGATGCAGCACAGGCTGCTTGCTATGTTCACAAGGGTTTCCAGCATCATTTTAGATCTGATATAATGACTTAGGAGAAACAAACAGTACCAAGAGAACATTCTGAGGAAGAACTGAAAGTTACGAACAGTATGTGCCGAAGTATCTGCTTGGTGTAGCTGGGATGTTTTAAACTATTATTGTTTTGGGAAATAAAAGCCTGAGTCTGTGTCCAAGTAGATGTATTGCATACTGAATTTTAAGAAGCAGAGTCTGATTTTCTGTCTCTCTCTGTTTTTTATTTTTTTGTAACAAAGAGGAAAAACAGCCCTTAACTGAAGACTGCAGGTTGGAAGTTGCTGTAAATCAACACACTTCTGCTGAAGGCAGAGTTAACCCTTCCAGCAGAAGGTCTGGTTTCCACACCTGTGTGCACCTGCCTGAGTCATGTTGTGAGGAAATCTCAAGGGAAATGGATCCTTTTGAAGGGTAGTGGTTGTCCAGCTGACATGACTTGGGGTTTTCCTGTGGAGCTGGGTGTCAATGGGAATGTGACCTTACAAGGGTCACAAACACCCCAAAGGCTTAGTGATGCCACCTCCACTTTTTTCCTTCTCAAACCCCAAACCTCTCCACCCTTCTGTCATTGCCTTTACCATGTTGAGAGGGAGGAGGCAATAGTGATGTTAAAAGCTGCAGTGTAGAAAATGCCCAAGTTTGAAGTACCATTTACTGCTCTGCAATGTGCAGTTGGAGAGGAGAGTTACTAAGTGGAAGAGAGAGGTCTCTGGCCCACTTTAGTACCAAACATTGGTTTTCAGGGCTGTCTTAGTCTGTGGTGGCTGAGGTTTCCTGTTCAGTTAACAGGCAGGGTAGTATGAGACTTAAGGAAGGCTTCTAAATCGAGGTCTGTTGTGTTGGCCTGGATTAAAACCACAAGAAAGAATTCCAGATGCCTGCCATGCAGTGCTGTGTTAAGATGTTGGGAGCGGAAGGGGCTGGGATGATAAGGAGGGTGAGAATCCCCTGCTGCAGCCTTGCACCTGAAACTGGAAGGCTGATAAACTCCATGGGATGGAAAACGCTGGCTTTTCTTTGCAGTCCACAATAAAAGAGGGGGGCTTAGTACCCTTTTCTGAAGACAGGATTCTTTTGTTTTACCCTTCCTGTGGAGTTATGCCCATGGCATCATCCTGGGATCCAATTTAACCACCACTGTGGATTAAGAGAGGAAGGTTATCTGTCTCTGATGAAAGCTGCTAAGCTACTGAAGTTCCTCATGGTTGGCAAGACGTTGCACGGGCATTATGGAACTGCAGCCAAGCAGTGTGGGAAAGAGAACTGCCAACCCACCCTCCCTGCTGTGTCCTTTGGAAGGTCACTGATCAAGTGATAAACCTGAAGCTAGGCCAATTCACTGGTTTAATTTCTTCCTAAACCTCTCCTGTGGAGAGGAGGCCTCTTTGTCTCCTATAATCCCTTTCCTAGGCTATGAGAAGAGGGGAATTTTTCCTCTTCATTGGCTTCCATGGGAAGTTCTCTATGGTTTCCAACTTTCAGTAATTAAAATAGTGCCTGCAAAACCCTCTCTTCAGATCACGTAAGAACATAATGGGATCAACTCCCTACATCCCAGAGGTCCATTGAACTTAGAATAGCAAATGGAAGTTTTTTCTCAATGAAATTCCATGTCTGAGCCCAAGCTGGTTTAACCGAGATCAAAGTCAAACTACTTGAAGTAGTATTTTCAATTTAGTTCAGCTTGTGTGATGATTCACACACAACAGAAGAATTGGTATCCCTTGAACTTTTGTATTAACTCTCTTCACAAGTAATTCTAGGGTTGGTTCTTTTGAATTAATCCAGTAGAAATGTTTAAATTAATATTTTTAGTAGTGAATCACCATAGGCAAGCTACAAAACGCAAAGAAGTATGAAACCATTAATCTGAAAGGAATATTTAGTTACCATTTTCTTTGCAAGAGATGCCCGTGCTTAGCTCAAATTACTTTCTGTGTACAAGGCTAGTCCTGCTATTTTCTTAAGTGCTGTTTTGCTTTGAGAACACATCAGTTGTTTTTGCATGAGTGAATCTGTCATATTCAGGAAAGTGATAATTGCTGTTTTAAGCTAACTCGGTGTTTTAGATGGTGTTGTTTTGTTTTCAGGATGTGTTTTGGAAGAGGCAAAGCAGAACAAATTTAAAAGGTCGTGATTTCATTAAGAAATATTTAATAATCAATTTTTAAATATTAGCTTAAGCTATTCCAATCTGTTACATCTCTCAACATTTTTAACACAGGAGAAAAATGTACAAAGGTATTTGCAAGAGATGGTGAATTACGATAGCTGTTAGGAAATTTGCCTTCAGATAAAACTGGTGTGCCTGAGGACTCTGTGTTCTAGGAGGCTACTATATCTCATTTGGAAATTTCCATTATTTTGTGGTTTTTCCTGATGACTCAGGGTTTTTTTTATTTTCAAGAAGCACAGAATCATTGAGTTATAGAATCATTTGGGTTGGAACAGACCCTTAAGATCGAGTCCAACTTTCAACCCAGTGCTGCCAAGCCCACCACTAAACCATGTCCCTGAGTGCCATGTCTGCACACCTTTAAATCCCTCCAGGGTTGGTGACTCAAAACACACACTTCTGGTGTTTACTGGGGTCCTGCTTGACCTCCTTAGTACTACACATAATCCTTTCTCGATTTTCTGACTCTCCCAAGGCTATGTTCACACGAGATATTAAAGTGAAATGTTGGAATGCATTTGTCCCAGTGATAGGTATAGGTATCAGGGCAGCACAGGCTGCAATTCATAAATTAATACCCCACCTTGTTGTCATTGGCAGATCCTCCCAGGAGGGGTTTGGGATACTCAGATGTGTGCCATTCAGATGACTTTGTGTCTTCAGGTTAGATTTCACTTGAAATCACTTAGATTCAAATATCAGCAGAGGTAACAAGGTAACAAACCTGGAGTTTGTTTGTTTGTTAGGACTTAGCTCCTGGAAATTTTGTTTATTCTGGGCTCTGTGAATCTGTTCTGAAGTGTTCAGCTAAACAACTGCAGGGATGTGCTCCAAAGAGATCATTCACTGACTTCGTAGTGTGGGAGAATTCCACCCTGATGTGCAGCTCTGCATCTCATCTGCCTGTAAATTTCCCCACCTGAGGCTGCAATATTGACTTTTCCAGGAAAGATATCCCATTCTTTTTCCTCTCGTGTTAAAATCCTCATACTGAGAGGAGGTCTGACACTTCACACTGCTTATGTGAACAGCACAAATCTGTTTAATTTATAAAGTTTAGCAAACAAAACACAGAGTATGAATTTTAACTCAGACACAAACGTCTCACATGATGCCTGCAAGTTTGAGAATTATTTACCTGGATCCCTGAAACTGTGGTGTCTAATTTAGTGAGCATGCAGCAACTGCATTCAAGGTTGCTGAGAGGTGCAGTATTTTTTTCTCATCCAACCCCAGGAGGAGGTCCTGTGATAGGACTAATGAAACACCCTCTGTGATGCATCAGCATTTGTTAGAAAGATAAAAGTGATCACCAAATTTGTAAATAAAACTATCAGAGAGCCTTGGTTATTTTAATGCCTGATTGTCCAGGACCTTGGATAAGGTTTTTCTTCTTTGTTAGTTGGATTTGGTTTTTTTTTCTTTTTTAAATTGAATTTTTGCATTTACTCTGTTCCCTGAATAGCTGTATGTCATTAGGTATGTATGTGAAATAAAGCACCCAGTGGTCCTGTTCCTGTTTCCACTACAAACTTTCAGGTTTGGGCATTACATTGCTTTCGTTTAGTGTGGAAATTACTTGATTTTTCCATCAGAAATTTGACTTCAGTTTTTGATTTCATCTGAATTTTGTGGGGGCTGAATTCTGCTGTCAGCATAATGTGTGCCTTTGGCAGTTCTTCAACAAGCGCTTCACAGTTCAGATTGTGAGGACCTTGAAGCAGATATATTTTTCGTCATGCTCAGGGCCAAGTAGGCCATCAGGATTTAACAAAGAAGTAGGATAATGATTATTGATAATCCTAATTCCTTGTAGATTTTTTTTCATGGAGAAATTGGGAAGTCTAATTAGGTGCATGTTTGTACAGTGTTTTCAAGATGTAAAGTAGTATGTAAGTGCCAAATATTATTACAACTTAACATCTCCTAGGGAAAAAATAAATTTATCGGGAGCTGTAGCTACATGATGATGGGACGTCACACTGCCAGAATTTTTTGGCATCTGGCACATTATTCTTTATATCCATAAAGCAGCCTTACAGGAAGGGTGTGAGGGAATTGTGTAACTGAAATAGGAAATAGAAATTAATGAGAGCTCCAAATGGGTGCAGGAAAAATCCCTGTGGTGGTGTTGATTGCTGGGAGGTGTATTCTGGAGAAATGAGAATAGGGCTGTGGGAACAAAGCTCGTTAGGTGAGTAGGAATAGGTTTTGTGCAACCCCCATTGCTGCCAGGGCTGGGATGGAGGGAAGTATCTCCAAGCAGCTGCATCCAAGGAACCCATTGGGTTAGGCTGGGGTGAGAGAGGTGTGGGAAGGACAGATATAATCCATCCTGTCAGGGCCTTCCTGTGCCTGCACAGGGGTTTTTATCCTCCTTAGTACCACCACTAACTAAAGTGTCTTCTGCTATGGCTGTTCCAGGAGTTGGGATCTCCTTGGGGCTGGCACTGGGTCTTTTTCTATATTGCTGAGGAACAGGAAAGAGTGTGTTTGTTAATTATGATGTAGACAGCAATTACCTACTATCCCCCTGCAGAGAAGGAAAATGTGCTTGAGCAAAAGCTGAATCAGAGCTCAGCCTGCTGCACTGGAGGGGTTGTTTGTTCTTCAGCTCCCTGCTCTTGGCCTTTACATGTGGGGAGAGAAGACTGGCATCCTCCTGGCAGCCTGAGGTCAACATGTAGAGGTGCCCCTAGGTAACTTGATATTTTTGCTGTCCACATGTGAGCACTTTGCTGAGTTCAATCTGTATCTCCTAAAAGCATCCTGTGTTGGAATGGTCTGCCCAGGAGGTGGTGAGGTCACCAACCCTGGATGTGTTTAAAGAAAGACTGGATGTGGTACTCAGTGCCATGGTTTAGTTGAGGTGTTAGGGTTGGGTTGGACTTGCTTATCTTAGAGGTCTCTTCCTACCTTGTGACTCCGTGTTAGAAATCATGGGATTTATTTTCATTTTTGGTACAAAGGCTTTGCCCTGAGCCATCCAATTCCAAACCCCACCTACTAAGGTAAGAGTTTATTGATCAGCTTTACTGTGCTCCATAATTCCTGGCATCTTGCATGCATAGAATATTACAGAAAATGTCTTTATACCAGGAGGGAAATATGGGTTTTTTGGTGCAGAACTATTCTCTGAAAAAAAAAATAAATTCACTTCAGTTTTGAATTTTGACAGGTTGATTTACTGGAAAGCCACTTTCCAAGCAGCACTTTTCCGTGGGATCACACTTGAGAATAGAAAGTGTTTTATTTCTTTCTCTGATGAATTTAACTTACATTTTAATACTGTAACGTGGCTTGGTACACACTTCAACTGGAAGGAATGCAAAGACATTTATTTGCAGTTGATTTACTTGTAATAATTTGGCAGCATAGTGCTGACTGTACAGAATCTGTATTTTAGCAGGACGAAGTTATGTCCCCCTCTTGGGTGAGATGAGTGATTTCTGCCCCAGAGATGATCCTGTGGTGGTGAGTGAGGCCAGGACATCTGCAAATCCAGGTGCCCCTTCCAGCTTTCAGGCCTCTCTTTGAAATGCCCTGCTGCAAAAAGCCAAGAAACTTTAGAAGACAAGGTTTTCTTGTGACACCAGACATAAAAACTGTGCTGCTAAAAGATAGTACAAAAGCTGTGGAGGGAAGCAATTTTCAGAAAACAGATTGAACAGCAATAATCTATTTACCCTTCTGTGTTGTTGTGATGCAACAACATCAGATACTGTGTTTGAGGTTGGATTGAGTCTTCAGTGTCTGGGTGTTTTTGTCCCTGACTCTCAGGTCTCACAGCTATTTTCTCAGTGCTTTTATTCATTTTTATTTCTGGAAGACAACATCTGAAGAGCATCTCTGTTATGTCCCATGAAACATGTACATCAAATTTTCTGTTTGAGGAAATTTTAGAATCATTAGTGTAGCAAGAAATCTTCTGAAAGCCTGTTATCTGTCCAAATTCTTCTCCCTGCAAAAATGAACATCTCAAAGGAAGCAGGTGGGATGAATTAAATGGCCTCAACCTCGTTGTTGTAATGTTGGACTGCAAATATTTCCCTTCTTGAAAAATGTTCTCTGTTCTTCTATGCCTGTTTCATTGTTCAAAGGCAGAATGACATAAGGAAAAGCTTTGGGGGCAAAAAAAATAAGCCAGTGATCTTTCAAAAATCCAAGGTAAGTAACTTCAGTTAAAAACATAAAATACAAACAAGCAAAAACCTTGGGCAAAAATACGAGGATCCCAGTGCATGGGGGCACCTCAGGGAGGCATTATCTGGAAATGTTTAAATGTTGATGTTGCTGCCTCAAGGAACCAAACCTCTTACTTCTTTCTCAGTCCCTTTTTCCAGCCTGTTCACTGCCCTTGCCCTTGTTTCATATGGCTGTGCTGTGAACTGGGTCTGAAAGCTGATGGAAATTAAAATTAGCCCAGTTAAATGCAGTTCATTTGTTTTAACACAGGAGAGTTCTCTGACTCTGGTTTCCTGTACAGGTCTGATGCCAAACCAGGTTTATACACAAGGAGGAGTTGCGGTGGAAAAGCAGAAATGGGGCTGGCAGTGTTCCCACAAAGTACTGGCTGATTCTGGCATAAGGTATATCTAGAAACAATTGGGAGAACATGCTGAAAGCCCTGAATTATGCTGAAGCCATGGATCCCTCAGCTGTGTGTCTTTATTACATCTGGGGGGTTTGCTGCTTTCTTACCTGTTTTAACATGTCAAAGAGAATGTCTCTTGATTCAGTATTTTCACCAGCTGTTTTTGGGGGTGCGTTTGAAGCTTGGAATACTCAGAATAGTCTGAGTCCACTTGACCAGGTTGCTCCAAGCCCCTCCCAGCCTGACCTAATGATCAGCTGTGGAAAAGGAGCCTCTCAAGGAAACAGGGTGAGCTTGGTGGTTGTGCTTGGGCAGGGAGGAGGAGTGGAGAGGAGTGGGTTTTCCAAGAGCAAGAACGTGGGCTCGTGTGGGTTAAGGTTGTAAAATAACAGTAAGGATCTGTTGCCATAGTCTGTCTCAGATACTGTTACTCTTTTATTATTTATTTATTATCTTTTATATTTTTTATTACTCTTATTTTCATTTTATTTCCTTTATAACAGCTCTTGAAAGCATGTCTGTTGGTATCTAGCCTGTGTGCAGTATCCAGTACATAACTGGTATATTGATGGGTTGTGTTCCTCTGATTTGGAAGGATGAATTGTCTTCAGTGCCCTAACCAGGGCACTAATGCCATGACAGCATTGATTTAGTAAGGGAATAATCTTTGTGTTGTGAAGCTTGATAAGACCCTGGTGCTACTATTGCCCCATCAAAGCAGGTAGTGAAGTGTTGGAATCCTAGAAACTTAGATTTGGGATTTTACTGTATGGTGATATATGGGAGCCAAGATGGAGAATTTTGAGTGTGAATTAGTTGTCTTGCATCTTCTTCTTCATGAATCTGGGTGGTTTTCTGTAATTGGGTGAAAGATGCATTGTGGGTTTCAGGTGATCACAATTAGATTAGAAGTTAAATACTATAGATGTCAGCTGTTTATTGGATAATTGGGACTTAAATAGCCTTGAACAGACACCATTTTGGCTCACTTTCTTGACTTGTTAGAGAGAACTCACATCTTGTGAGTTTGTAATAGATAAGGATAATAAACTTCAGAGTGAGACTTCAAAAACAACATCTCCTGAGTTTTATTTGCCCTGACCTCAGAGCAGGAAAGAGCCAGGAATTCCCACAGTGAAGCAGGAAGACCTGTTCCCTTTGCAAACCTGACAGTGAGAGCCCTAAACCAATGCTGGCCTGGAGCTGTGAGCCAGGCTTGTTGAGGGCATTGAGCCCATGTGGTTGTCCCTGTGTGCACACATACACTTAGCTTATAAGAGAATTAATAAACTGAGTATTTCAAGCTAAGTATGATGCTGATACCCACAAATATTTGTAGGAGCTTTGTCTGGGCGTTGTTCTACTGCCAGGTCAAGGGATTTAGCTTTTCCTTTAATGGTTTATTTCTAGCTCTGCCTCGCTCTCCTGGCTGTTCTTAGGATGTTGCTGCCTGTGCACTTAGTTCTTCAGCCTCTTCCTGGTTTACTTACTGCTTAAGCCAAAAAGAGCTGGCAAAAGAGCTGCTCTCTAAGGAGAGCAGAGAGTGGCAACAGGTAGTGCAGGAGTGAAGGATGACTTAAAAACATAAATACAAAATGTTAAATTTTCATAGATTTTTGCTTCTAATTACTCTGCTGATTCAGTGTAAAATTAAAAAAGATCTCGTTCAGTGTTGTGAAATTCTAGTGTTTCAGGGGCTGATGTCCACAATAAGGATTCCTGGCTCTGGTTGCTGTTCCTGACTCTGCTGCCA
Source organism: Sinosuthora webbiana (assembly GCA_013397395.1). Classification (NCBI taxonomy): domain Eukaryota; kingdom Metazoa; phylum Chordata; class Aves; order Passeriformes; family Sylviidae; genus Sinosuthora; species Sinosuthora webbiana. The sequence continues at coordinate 576,982 of VXBN01012418.1, forward strand.
ACATGCTGTCTGTCACTCCTGTGACCTCTCAGTGCCTTCACTCCAAGGGCATAATTAACTTTGACATAACTGTGCCTCTGCCACCATACTTTTTCAGGTCAGTTTTTTCAAGTTTGCAGGTTTAAAAGTCCAGAATAATGTCTGGTACATGTGGGTATATTTCTCACAGTGTTTGGGTTCCTTTTTATGGTCATTTTTACATAAGAATACACAGAGATAATTTGCAGGCTGAATTAAATATATTAACAATATTCATTGTTGACATTATCTCCTTGCAAGCTAACTGATTTCTGAGGTGTTGCAAAACCAAGTTCTTGCTCATTTTTTAATCACTTAAAATATACAGACTTTGACTAGACTTTAAAAGTTAATAATGAGTTTCTTGATCATTTGCATGATCTTTGAAAGGTGTCTGAGTTCTGTATTGACATTACCTTATCTTCCAGTGGAATATGTAAACATCATTTAATGCTTGCCAGGGTTTCTAGCAGGCACAGAGAATTCAGTGCCTAAAGCTCTGAGCTCTTTGGTTGGAGCAGCATCTCCCAGATCCGCTGTGCTTCACTCACTTGGGTCCTGCTTCTTCAAAGCAAGTAATAAGATAAGAAAATCTCCTTTAACACTAGGGTGTTGGCTTGAAAAGGTATTTGTCATTTCATTTCTTTCAAAACTGTGCCTACTTCCAGTGTGTAGTGTCACAGACTGGTTTGGGTTGGAAGGGACCTCAAAGACCACCTTGTTTCAACAAGGGCAGGGACACCTTCCATTAGACCAGGTTGCTCCAAGGCCCACCCAACCATCTCATATTTCCATTGTTTAAATTCTCAAATTTAATTCTCAAATAGTAGCATTTCAGCTGAATTGCTGAGTGTCTGATAACCCCTCTGAGCATGGACGGTCTTAGTGTGCTCTTCTGTGTTGAGTGTGCAGTTGAAATGTGGAGAATAAATAGAAATGGGCTATGGCTGGTGTCAGATTGTGTGGTTTGTGTTGCTGTGTCACATTTTGGCCAGAGCTGCTCTGTGATAACCGGACATGGCAGATAATGGAGTGCATGGCTTCCTGCCAGTCCTCCTGGATATCCGACATCTCATAAGCAGTGCTTGGGCTCAGGTGAGCACTGCAACCCAACCTGGTAAGGATTCCAACTTCCACTCTTCTTGCACACCCAGCAGAGAGTAACCCCAGCCTGTTTGCAGGGAGTTGGGGCATTTCTCAGGAATCTTTCTATGGTTTGCTGAAGAAGGCATTTAAACACAGATGATGTGGTTGGAGTGATGGTAACTTGATGTATTGTGTTGCAATTTTTAAACTGGACATTAGACTAGGGTCACTCTTACTCCAGAATCATTTCTACATAGTCCAGGATAAATCTCCCACTCAAGAAAATGGTTTCAGCTGGACTTCTGATAACTTCAGGCTGTAATTTTAAATATCAACACCCCAACACTTCATGTGAGAAATAAACCACAGGCTACATTTTTTCCAGCAGTTAATGCATTTTTAAATGATCATAACTGACTTGCACTTTTCATATCTATGTAGTTGTTCACACCACTGCAGAACTGAAAGCAAGTCACCCAAACATGAGATACATATCAAAGCTCTTCTAATTATTGTAGACAGCTAAAGCACAATGTGAAGACATTATATTATGAACAGTTGGCCTCTCATGTTTTGTTTCCTCCCTTGCGTAAAGCATTTTACAGAGCTGGCAGTTCTGCAGAGTCTGAACTTGATCTTAATGAGAGGAGAAGCAGTAACATTTTAAATGAAAGGCTCCTATCAGTCATGATAACAAAATGTGCAGATCTTCTTTATTAAGAGCAGAGTAATTTAATTGTTTCTCTTGTATCAAGTACAAATGAAAAAACCTGCTGTGGTTTAAGCCTTTTTAACATCATGTTCTCAATAGCATTATTATTGTGATATAAACCTCCCTAAAGATATCTTTGACTTGTTTGTGAACTATGCAGGAGACCTTGTGACTGACCAGTCCTCTATTGCCCCTGTATTAATTGTTTAGGAGAAATCCCAGGATTTAAATTAAATTAATAAATAATGCTTGACATCCAAGGCCAGTTTGGAGGGGGCTTGGAGCAACCATGGAAGGTGTCCCTGCCCATGGCAGGGGGTGGAATGGGATGGTTTTTAAGGTCCCTTCCAACTCAAAGCACTGCAGTGAGGCAGATGAAGCCCAGTGACACTTGGGGAGTGGGTGGCATCATTTTTTCATTCGTTCTACAGTATGAATACTGTAGTTTTGGTGGTGATCTATTCACTTAGGTGTCTGCCTCCTTTGGAAGTCCTGAATTTGCAGTTGGTTTATCAATTGGCAACAGCACACTCTTTCCTCTCCCCTTGGTGCCACTCCACTGCCCATCTCCATGGCCTGGGAGTCCTTCCAGCACTTCCCATCACTGGGGCAGGTCTTGGCACAGCTGAGGCTCTCGCTGGAGCGTCCTTCGTCCTTCTTTGCCAGTCCATTTTTGTGAGGCACACGTGGTAATCCAGAAGCTCAGGCTTGTTTCAACAGCACATCTGCCTCGAGAGGGAGACCGTGTACAAACATCTACGTTCAAAATCAGCTAAACGTTGTGAATTTGGGCTGGGCACATCGGTAAATGAATTTGGGAAGTGACAGTTTGACTTGGGTCAATGGAGATGTTTGTATGAACAAATATTTATCGTACAAAACACTATAAATTTTAGAGTGGCCATTATCTTAGAAAAATTCTCTTTAAATTTCATAATAATACCTTTTTCTTTAACACTGGAAAAGAGAGCCTACCACTGGTGGATCTGGAGTTAAACTGTTTGAATGATTTGCAATGCAGGAATTTAAATTCAACGCTCTTCCCTGTTTCTCAAGTGGAGTTGTGGTAGTTATGATTTGTGTGGTGACACCATTAACATGCAGTTTGGAGTTAAGAAATAAAGTGAGATTATGATCCATGAAGGATGTCAGTATTTTAGGATTTTAGACTAAATCTTTCTGAGAAGGAATCCGAGTTTGTGGAATTGACTGTGAAGTAAAAGCTAGCTGAGCTGCTATGGAAGTGCAGACTGACTCCAGTGTGATTCAGCAGGTAGTCAGGGCACTGAGGAACTGCGTGGGCAAGGTAGGGAGAAACAATTGAAAATCCATGAAGGGTTTTTCCTGTCTTTCATGAGCACTTTGCTGAGCTGATATTGCTTCCATGGTGTGTTTAGACTTGGAGGTGCTGGGATAAAATAAAAAAAATACATTTTTTTTCCCAGCAAATGTGAGCATTCCTTTTTGAAGGAGAGGCATTTTCTTTCAGTGCTTAGCTCTTGGCATGTGTGGAAGAGCTCATCATAATTCCTCTCAGTAGCTGTTCTGGTAGCACTGGGGGGATTGCTTATTATGCACACGATGTTTGTCTTGCTGCTGCCTCTTCCTTCTCTCTGCACAAAGCCTTTTGTGTCTTTTTGGAACCTGAGGATGAGGATTTGTTTCCACAACCCATTGCAAACTGGGCTACCTGGTATAACTGGGCCATCCGCAGCCTGACATAGAGAAATAAAAAAGCAGACATGGCAGCTTGAGCTAGTTTTAATTCATCTTTAAGCAGAACATAATTACAAATATTAAGTCTAGTAGTAGTCTCTTTCCTTCTGTGCTTGCTCCACATGGGAAATATTTAAGTAATATGCAACTTGAAGGTATTAAATAGCTGTTTCATGGTGTCATATCAAGCCAAACTGCAAAGGGTCAGCGTGAATCAGAGCTGCTTGGTTAGTCTGACATCCTGTATCCTTGAACTGGCAAACACCGAGAAACCTTTCCAGCTAAAGTATTTCATAAGTAATGGTTTAGATAAAGTGAATGTATGTATTAGCATCTGGTGCAGCACTAAAATTTATGGGCAGTTTTAGCTTTGGGAGCCAATGGTTCTGAAAACTTATTGTTACCATTCTTTATAATAGCTACCAGGGATGCTGTGCACCAAAATCCAGCCCTGGAAGATGCAGGCCATGGGGGGTGGGAACTGCACTTTCCTCTCAGGAAAGATTTCAGGGTTTGAGGATTGATACCAGCTGGAGGAAGCTTCTGGTCCTGTGTGTTACGGAGTCACTGAACTCCAGTCATCCTCTGCTCACAGTGGGGATTGTAATGAAGATTTCCCTGGAATCTGGAGATCCAGCACAGTCAGCAGGCTTAGGACATGGCATGCCCTGGGAGCTAAGTTTGGATTTGTGGGAGGGACGGGCTGGATAATAACCCTGACTTCAGCCGAAGCAAAGGAATGTATTTGGAGCCAAGCTTGTGGCTTTGCTATCCCCTCTGTGAGAAAGGGCATGTGAAAACAGGGGTCTCAACAGCATGTGTTTGTGTGTGTGCATTGTTCCTGTTTCCTCATCAGGAAAGTGTTTTCTGTGCTTTTGTGGTGAAATCCTCATCTCTATTTAACAAGCTCTCCTGCTGGTTCCTGTTTGTCTCAAAATCAGGTAGCAAGTTGGGTGGGAGCTGAATATAGTTACTTGAAAAGAAAGGGTTATGAAGAAAGAAGAAAAATCCCCATATTTTGTAAAATAAGTTTCCTTGTCTTTGGTGATGTGTAGCAGTTGGTCAATTATTGGCTGAAATAATTCACATAATAAATTATCCCCTGTGATGTTTCCAAACATCACCAAAATATTCAAAGGAACAGTCAGCCTCAGAAGAACCTTCTTGTTTGCTTCTGTGCTCATAATTCAGTTGACAGAGGATGTATGGATTTGTGCTTGCAAAATATTCCATTTTTTACCTTTTCTTACCTGACCAGGAGGTTTTAACTCTTCCCTGTTAGAATATGCTAATGAATTTTCTATTAACATAATCCTTTTGGATGGAGGGAGGAAAGAATAATGCTGCCTTATTAAAGGAATGTAGAGTGATTCATATCAGTGCTGCTTGAGAAAACAACCCCTCCAAAGAGAGAATCCAAATCAGACTTTACTTCCACTTCAAATCTCTGAAGTTTTGAGGAGAGCAACTAGACTGAGTGCTAATCTCTAGTGCTTTGGAGAATCTTGGTTTGTCCTGCCTCAGAAATGGCACAGCAGACTTCAGCTTTATTCACTTAATACATGCTCTTAAATTACCATTCACTACTCTGAAAAGGTTGTGTGAGGTATAAGTGCAATTTCTACTGTGTGTTCGTGGTCTCAGGTTGAGGATCCAGTTAAATACTGACCAGAAAAAAATCAGTAAGATGTCTACTGGAGACAGCTGAGTAGTGCAGGTGTTTGTGTGAGTCCTCAACACCTGCAGTCTGAAAACAGGGGCATGTACAGGGGGTTAGGGTTATGCTAGGTGAACTGGTGTGCTTGTTGTGGTTTGGAAAGACAGGTGTCTGCCAGGGAAAGCTGGAGCTTCCCTTGGAATGGAGAATGTAAACTCCCTCCAAATTATTATAATTTTGCAGTTAAGGGGTGTTCAGGCAAAGATATGGGAATAGGAAGACCAGTTCTTTACTAGGAATATTATAAAATAGAAATGAAGTAGTAAAAACAAAACAAGCAAATAAAAATCCTTAGAACACTGAGAGTCAGAACATGACTTGACTCCCTGTTGGTCAAGGTGTTGGTAGCAGTCCAGTTATGTTCTCCTGGAGTGACGGATGTGGCTCTGTTGGAGCAGAGATGGTCCTGTAGAAGGGTGCAATTTTCCTCTGAAGGTCTAGTGGTGCTGGGATGGATCCACTCTTCCTCTGGGAATCCAGTGCACACAGGCTGTCCTGGTGTTCTGAATCTCAGATTTTATCCAGGTAGGAATGCTGGGCTCCTCCCCCTGGGTGGAGCATCTCCCAGTGGGATGATGTAATTGTATCAGCCATGCAGTGAGCCTGGAGGGCCCATTAAGAGCAGATATCCCCTGGAGAGAGGATGGGTTGTGGAAGAGATAAGAACATTGCCCCAGAGAAGAGATAACAGAAGGCCCATTAACAGAAGGCACCCATTCCTCTCCCCCAGAGTTATGAGGAATGGGTCATACAAGAGATAAAGAAAAAAACACCTCCCCAACCAGTTTCAACAGATGGCAAATAGAATACACACTTTTGGTTACATATTGAACCCAAGACAGCTCTGCAGCAAAACTACACAGCACGCATTAATCTCTCAGCTAGTGGGTGTGTGGCCTTCACTGGGGTGTTCCGTCATTTAACACACCAGCCAACGTCTCGTGGAATGTGGCAGTCAGTGACTTCTGTGCATGGGGCTGCCTCAGGGAAAAGCTGATGGACTTTTTGTTCTCCCGCTTTGGGTTATTTTCCTCCCTCTATATTTTAGGGGTTTTTAATAGAAAATAAAAATCTAGTTTGCCAGGAAGTTATTTCAGGGAAGTGATAAATGAAAGAGAATGAATTGCAATACAAGCTCTTCCTGGCTAGAAACACACATGGATAAATATCCATGGTTTCCCAAAGACTGGTGTAAGCACCAATGTTAGGCATTCTTTAATGATGTGTGATATTTTGTTTATCTATTTTTCTCCCCTTAGAAATGAGAAATCTTTTCCTTAAGTGTGATTATTTTATTTACAGTTTTCCACTGATCCATAGTTCCCTTCTGTGCTAAAGCTATGGGAGGGCAGAGAGAATGCATTTTTCACGTTTGCATTATTTTCGTTTTTAATTCACTAGAAACCGAGACACCCAGGCACAAAATCATTCTTTCAAAGAATTTGATTAATGCATTTGTTTCTGCACATACACTCCTAATGTTGATAATTTCATCTCCACTTTTGAAGATGTGAAGATGTGTTGATGGATCCAGCTGTTAGCATTAGGAAAACTGCTTTAAAAGTGTTTGTTTCGTTGTTTTTTGTTTTTTTTTTTGTATCTGCTCATGCAGCACCAAATAACTTATTAATTCTCAGAAACAGCTGCCTGTTTAGCTGTGTGCAGTTTAAAATTACCAGTCCTGAATTCAAGACACAACTTTAAAGTAGTGATTGACATTTTGTTTAGTGATGACCTTATTCCCAGGAAAAGGATTCCTGCAAGTCTGTGGCTCTGAGTGCTTTCTCAAGATATTTTGTTGGGAGCTACACAGTGTCCACTTCATAGTGAGTGAAGATGAGCAGTAATGGTATTCAGGAAAAGAAGGAAAGATACGGCGTGTTTGGGACTGAGCTGTAACAGGTCAGGATATATATACATATATGTGTGTGCGGATATATATGTATATATATATAGACATGGAAACATGTATCCATGGAAAGGCTTGGGTTGGAAGGGACATTAAAGCCCATCCCGTTCCACCCCCTGCCATGGGTAGGGACACCTTCCACTATCCCAGGTTGTTCCAAGCACTGTCCACCTTGGCCTTGGGCACTTCTAGGGATCCAGGGGCAGCCACAGCTTCTCTAGGCACCCTGTGCCAGGGCCTCAGCATCCCCACAGGGAAAAAGTTCTTCCTAGTATCTTTATCTGACCCTGCCCTCTGTCAGTTTGAAGCCATTCCCCCTTGTCCTGTGACTCCAGGCCCTTGTCCAATGTCTCTCCTCATCTTTCTTGAAGGCTCCTTTCAGGTCCTGGAAGGCCACAATTAGGTCACCCCAAAGCTTTTCTTTTCTGGCTGAACGAGCCTGATTCTCCCAGCCTTTCCTTTACCTCAGTTATACGAGAGTGAAGAGCTGAAAATGAGTTGATGGCTGAACTTGCTCCTGTATGAATAGTTCCTGCTCCTGCTGAGGTTGTTCCTTGGTGATGGCTTTAACCTCTTTGACCTCTGGTTGTTGATCCTCACTTGGAAGCTGCCTTGCACTATCATGCTTTTCTGCTCCCAGTCTAACAGGGTTTGTAGTATTACATCCCATCACAGTATTTTCTTGCCCACATCTGCCAAACACTTGTGTTTTCTCCCTGCTGGGAAGATAGTGTGGGTGGAATTTGCTAATCTGAACAAGTAGTTATGCGTTTCAGTTTATTGAAGCTATTCTTTAATGTTTAGTGACATGATTTTGTTTTGACAGATGAACGTTGTTTCAGTAGATCTGCAGTGACATTGCTCCATTTTGACTTTGTGCTGTCAGCTTGGTACAGTTATCCTGACACTGTTGTATTTCATCTTGATACCATATTCTTGATTTGACATTGCAGTGCCACCTCCATAAATTTGTATCGACGTTCTTAACTCATTTTCTTCATTTTTTTTTCAAAGTGAGTGAAAGCCTGACACATTTAGAATTGGGAGCAATACAAAGGCGGGATTGTGGAGATGTATCACAGGGAAATTAAAAGCACTGAGCAGAGATTGTGCTCAGTGGGGATGGTGCTTACAGGGAGCCGTGAGACATTCTGGGAGGGGCTCATCCTAGAGAAATGCATGTCAGCACAGCCTTAACTTTTCCAACTCAGACAGGCAGTACCATCCTTTCCTCTTTTGGGCTTCTTTCTTAGCTGTTGTCTGCACTGCGTGTGTTTAATGTAAAATGTTCAAACTTTCCCATGAAGTACAGGAAATAACATATCCATGAAAGGGTAACATTAGGAACCTTGAAAGTGTTTAGTTTAAAATCTACCTTTTTTTTAGTCATTTAGTAATTTAATGCTTAGGTTTTTTTTTAATCAAGTCTGTTGCCAAGTTCATTTTTTTCCTCCATGGTCGAGCATACTTCATCAAAAGCATGTGGAAATGGAGGCAGAGTTAATGACACACTTGTATCTCCATTTTGCCATCATCATAAAATCCTGAATCCTACTCCAGATGATTAGTAAATAAGATGAAGTAATTTAGCTGAGAGAATTGACTAGCTACAGTGCCTGAACTGTACTGTGATTTTAATGTAAAACAGACTTAGCAATCTCCTGTTATATTCTGCTCTTGACCATGATTTTTTTCCCCTTTGAAACCTGTATGGAAGTAACTGGAACCTGAGTCTTGAAGTCCCAGCCAACAAAGGGTATTTTGGCTTATGAACTGGGGAAAAAAAAACATTCCCGTGTTTTTATGTTAAAGGATTCCATAGTGCAGGCCATGAAGAACATCTCTGCATTTGGAGGTCGAAGGCTGATTATAAAGAGAGACCTTTTACACCCTCTAGGACAGAATGTCTGGAGAACCTGTCAGTCTCTATCCTTGAAAGTTTTCAACACCTAACTGGATTAAGTCTTGAGTGATTAAAGATGTAACAATGTTACAGATCAAAGGGGTGATAACTCTCTGGGCTGTTTTTCCTTTTTTGTCTGTATAAGGCAGCAAAAGCCCTGTTGGTGACTCCGTGCTGATTTTCCCAACGCAACAGAGTCGCCATGGATGCTCTCCATGTGCACAGTGGCCAGCAATTCCAGGCTAGAGAAGACAGGCAAGAAATGTCAAAAATGCCAGTAAACTGCAGTTTCTTTGCTGGAAAGTTGCTTATATGTCACTGGAAGCAGCAGGTTAAAGGGAGCTCAGGATACCAGAGAGAATGGACTCATCTGTTCCAGTCTTGTACCATGTCTCTCCATTATTCCTCTCTGGAAAGTGTGGTTTCACCTTGACATCTCGATAATATTTTCTGTTGTGTGTATGCTTAAAATTAAACCACTTCACATCTTTAAAAACAATGAGAAAAGAGAGAAGACAAGGTTAATGCATTTTTCATAAGAACTTTCTTAAGAGCTCACTGAAATGGCAGCAGGGATATTGGGGGAGGACAGAGAAATATTATTATTGCAATATGTCATGATCTGAACAATTAAGGGGATACATCAGTAGCCAGGCTGCCAGAACCTGGATATCTCAGCAGACTAATAGTGAAGGGGGGAAAAAAGTCATCTTTAGTTAAATATGTCTACATTAATATTCAGCATGGTATTACAGTTTATACTTTAAACTTTGCTGAGATGCTTTGGCAGTGGTTTATTGCTGGTCTTCAGCAACCTACAGGAGAGTTGGCAAAATGATAACCTGAGAGTAATGGTGAGTTTTTATTTAATTTCTTTTCATTTGCAGACTTAAAATGGCTCAGCAATTTCTGCTTGCTATTCCAATGCACCTACAACAACTATTAATAATGGGCTTTTCTCTTTCCACCTCCCTGTCTCTTCTGTTAGGGAGGTGAGTTATTTAATTGTGCTGCATTTTTGACTCATCTCCTCATAATTCTTGCTTAGTTACCAGGAAACATATGTTGGTGTTACACCTAAATGACTGTATTTTGAAAGTGAAATCTTTGCAGCTGTCAAGTGATAGTCTAGCCCACAAAATTCTGATTTATCACCTCCATGTGGAACTTGTTTTTTAAATTGGTAGGTAGTGCTTTAGCAGCAGCACAGCCTCAAAGACCCCACTTTTATTAAAGCCTGCGGATTAGGTTCCCAATTACCTTTAGCTCCAGTTACAATTAAACTAAAGTTGGAAGAAATTACTGGCCTGCTGTAAAGGTCTCTGGAACAAAAGAAGATGAGAAATCACTTCTTCTCCAGTAGGCACCAAAACAAATTGCACTTGGTGTTTCAAGTGGTCAGGACTAAGCTGGGCTGCAGCCAGGCTGGGCTCACTCTGCTCCCTGCACTGCTTAGTGTGCAAGGGGGAGCGTGTGAAATACCCCACACACTTCTGGATGAGTGTGAGTCAAGTTCCCCATAGAGGGTTTCTGTAATCCTTGTTTGGTGCAGGAGACAGGAGGTGGTAGTGTGGGAAAAGCTGATACTGCCAGATCTATGGGTGCTGCCACTGCCCATCTGCCAAATGCGTCCCTAGATGCCTCAAAATATTTTGGGGTTTAGTTTCTGCTCTGGAGTTGCTATTGAGAACAGCTATTGCTATTGCTGTTGCTATTAGCACAGCTGTTGCACAGGTGCAGAGATGCATTTGCATCTCTGATACACAGAGTGTGCTGCTTGTGCAGGTCACTAACCCAGGAGCTTTAAACTCCCACAATTTCCATTGATATATACCAGTGTGTATTTAAAAGCCTTCTTTTTTCATACTGTTTGCTATAAGATAGCATCTGAAATTGCCTGGCTTTATGCTGTACTTAAACCAGAAGACATCCCTAGTAACTGTTTGGTAATAATTATAAAACTTTGACTGCAGAACTGCTAAGGATATGTGAAGAATAAAGCCACGAATTTAAAAAATAAGGAGGTAGAGGGGGGGAAAAGGAAGGAAAAAATGCACAATGAAAAATTAATTAACATACAAGTTTATTAAAATATAAATACAGAATGCCATTGTATATCATGCAGCTGTGAGAAATGTTGTACTATTTCACTGCATACAAGTGTAGTGTTGTAGGCCCTGATTCTGTGATCACATTTAGAAGAATACTCCTTCCTTTTGAAGCCGTTAGGATGCAGTGTTTGTCTTCACGCAGCAGTTTGCCAGCAGCCGAGTCTCAGGACTGTATTGTCACATCAGTTGTGAGCAGAACTTTCCATTAATCAATAGTCTGCTTTGAAAAAAATCTCCCAAATAAGTTAGTAATTTATTGTTAAATGAAGCGTTGGTATTTTAACAAAACAATTTCCAAATCATTGAAATTAAAACTAGTTTGTTTTTTGTTTTTTTTTACTAGGTGTGCAATAGCTTTCAACAAGGTTAATTGTAGTATGTAATTTCAGTTATGTCATTTGGTTTATTTAATTTTGCAGCTTCCCTCTGATTTCCCTGTATTTCCTTACAGAGCTGTAGTATGCATTTGGACAGGGGAGGGGAAGGATCAGTTGTCTATACGATATTTTGTAAGAGAAGTAATTTCAGTCTGTTTGATCACTTAATACCCAAAGCATTATGAAAGGATTCCTTTTTCATAGTGATACGTTTCCATTTTTTTACCTCAAAGAGTTTAAATGTGGTGGGAATTTCTTTGCCACCTATAAAAGGGGAACTGATTCTGTAAGAAAACAATATCCAGGTAAGACTTTTGTTCTTACAGAAATAAGAAAAAAGCCTTGGCATAGTTAAGTGTAACAATCATGTCCTTTCTTGCTCTGGTACTGTGGTGACATGAGAAGGTCTTTGCAGGGCAGTTGATACTGAGCAGAAAACAGTGGTAATGGAAAGGACCTTAGAGGGACCTGCCATGGGCAGGGACACCTTCCACTATCCCAGGTTGTTCCAAACCCCATCCAACCTGGCCTTGGACACTTCAGGGATCCAGGAGGAGCCACAGCTTCTCTGGGCACCCTGTGCCAGGGCCTCATCACCCTCACAGGGAGTAGTTGCTTCCCAATATCCCCTCTAACCCTGCCTTCTGGCAGAGGGAAGCCATTCCCCCTTGTTCTGTCACTCCATCCCTTGCCCAAAGTCGCTCTCCTGAAGCCCCTTTAGGCACTGGAATGGCTCTAAGTTTTCCCCAGAGGCTTCTCTTCTCCAGGCTGGACACTCCCAGCTGTCCCAGCCTGGCTCCAGAGCAGAGAAAACATGAGTAAATAGTGCTGATGGCTCCAGTGGACTTCAAAGGGAGAGAGATAATGCTCAGTGCCCTGTTCCCATATGTTTTTGGAGCCAACTGCTTTACTGAGTGAGTTTAATAGTAGTCTCAGAGGAAAAACCCTGCTGGTGAACAGAAGGCAGGCAGCACTTAACTGATTTTAAATATAGAGTAGTACCATGTTGTAATAAAAAAGAAGAAAACCAGAATGTCTGGTAGATTCGCAGCAGGTTTTGTTTTAAAGTAAGCAGACCACAGGTAGTGTAGAAAACCAGGATCCTGGAGGGAAAGCAGGCATGACTTGAAGGAAGCGAAACATTTAGAAGTTGGAAGAAACCCCCAGGAGCTGCTGATCTTTGTGTGCCTGTCCCTCACTAATCCTTGCGTGTTGTAATGACACATAAAATTGCACAGGGGAAATGTCCCCTCTCCTCCCACTGTTCACCAGCAGGATGCTGTAACAAGGGCTCAGATTCCAGATGACTTCATTGACTCGATGGAGCATTCTATTTCACATTGACTGCAGAATTATGTTAAAGCACAAATGTTGTGAAACTAATTACAGCGGTCAAAATACAGAAGGAATGAATGAGGCAGATTAGCTGGCATGCACCAGTTGTTTTGTACTACTCTAGTCATGCAGAACAGCTGTAAATAAAGTTTAAACAGCCACCAAGACCTCAATTATTCTCCTACTTGTTCATGTAGATTACTATGGTCTTGCTCTATAGCTAAGTGATTTAAACAACAATTCTGGGAGCGACTGATGAGGTTCATTTACACCAGTGTAAATCTACAGCTTCTATTTTTTGATTAAATTTTTATGTATTGAGCTATTCATCACTCCTTTTAAATGCTGCTGTTTGTGAAATTCAGGGATGATGTTTATCTGTTTAGTGAAATGAGAGAAAAATCCAGGAATTTTTTTTAGACTTTATTCTTGGAGCAAATAAAAATAGTCTATCAGCTTACAGAAAGTCTTCCAAGAGGCTAATTTAAAAAAAAAATTAAAGAGATAATGGTACGAGAGATTGTCTGTTACCAAGTAAGGAAAGTGTGATAGAGAAGTTATCTTTCAGTTGGATTCATATTAGAACCAGTAATAGGAAGTTTTCCTTGAATTGCTACAGAAGAGCTGTCACTAACCTGATGGGTTTCAGGTTGGAATTACAAGCAGTCAGGTATTTAAAACCATGTTTGTTCTTAAAATTTATTTGGTATCCCATTGGTGCAAGGGGATTGCAGTAGGACACTAATCCAGGTACTGCAATATTATTTGGCTCCTTTTCAGGCTGAGTAGCATCTTACTTCATAGGAATTACTGATTTTTATGGGGCTATTCCTCAAGAAAATTTGTAGGTAACTCAGTAGGGATGTGGTGTGGCCTGATGTGGTCTGGGAATTTGGACTACTAAGTCACAAAAGACATTCAAGGGAATGGCTGAAGGATCTTGAGCTTAGGGCTTTCAGATTTGCAATGCTGCGGTTTTTTTCTAAGACTTGAAGTGCTATTGTGATAAATCTTGCTTTGGTAATGAGGAAATACATTCAATGCAGGGACTGTAGTGTTAGAATAAGGGGCACCAGCTTCCAGTTGGCAGAGGGTAGGGTTAGGTGGGATATTGGGAACGAACTCCTGGCTCTGAGGGTGATGAGGCCCTGGCACAGGGTGCCCAGAGAAGCTGTGGCTGCCCCTGGATCCCTGGAAGTGTCCAAGGCCAGGCTGGATGGGGCTTGGAGCAACCTGGGATAGTGGGAGGGGGTAGAATGGGATGGGCTTTAAGGTCCCTTCAAACCCAAGCCATTCTGGAACTGGAAAACACCTGTAAGTTCCAGGTTCATTATTCCCAGCAGGATGTGTTTGAGACAAACAGGATGTTTCACTCTGAAGAAGGAAGAAGGCTTGTTTTGCAGTCCAGGACAGGACACACGATTTGAACAGGAAGATAAACAACTGAACAAGGGGCTGGTGAGTTTGGAGACAGAGAACTGGACATGGCCTCATGTAAACTGCACAGCTTCCCTAATTTCAACAGCCATGCCACGACTAACACTGAGTGCTTCCATATTCCCAAATAAGACGCCTTAGTGAGTAACATTGATCATCTTGCCTCTTGTAGGCTGGTGAAGTGGGAGCCACTCTGACTTGGGGCTGTTCTTGGGCTCCCCTCTCCATTATCTGATGTACAGATCCTGATGTACACCTCCGGAGGGCACCTGGGACATCATCTGAGGGCCCACCCAGTTTTTGGCTTCAGTATGAGTCCTTAGTCCTTCCTCTTGGTTCCTTGACTCCTTAGCCCTTTGCTCCAACCTTCCTAATTTCACATTATAATTTGGATTTTTTACGTGCAGCAGATTCTTTCGTGGTTTCACCTGCTTGCACTGAGAGTCTTTTATTTCTCTTCATGATTCACATCTTTTCAGAATTATTCCTCTCCCTAATTTATAATGTATAGAGTATCTTTTAGTGACTCACTAATCTTTTTTAATTTCAGGGTGCCTCATAGTTCCTTCTGCTTCACCTTGCCCAGTACCTTTAATGATGCTGTATTTAATACTGTTAACTCTGGTTTCTCTTCCTTTCTTCCTGCTGTGTAACCCTTCTCCCCCCAGACTCCTGACTGGCATTGTTGTTCCAGCTGTTTTCCTTATACAGGTGAGTTTGTATTCCTAACATACACACTCCCTAATCCCTTCATTTCAATTTTTGTTATTCTTCCTTCACAGTCAAGTACTTCATTTATGCTTTATGTGTTTCCATCAGCCTGCCAAACTCAGCTGAGTGCCAGGGTCTCCCTCTGCATCTATTTTCTTTTACAGCTCACTGGAGGAGATTTCTTTCTCCTGTCTCTTCTCAGGAACAGCTACTGCTGCGAGCTTTTCTTTAAGGTTTAGCCACTCTCTGCACAGATCCATCTCCTCATGCTGCCCAGTGACTTTCTTTTCTCACTGTGACTTACTCTTAGTCCACATTTCTCCTTCTCTTTTGGACTTCCCCTGCATATTGATATGGTCTAAAAATACATTGTGTTCCTCAAATTTACTCCAAAGTGCACCATTGTCTGGTGTCCTTGTTTTTTTAGCAAGAGAACTCCTTCAGCAAGCCAAAAATACGATTTTTTGATCAAAGATTGCAGCCTTTGCCATGTGCTTCTCATAGGAAATGCTGATGAGTCCTTCACCCTTCTCTCACAGTTTGTATTCCATGTTATTTCGCAGTCCCCTATCTCTGCAGTTACTGTCCCAGCTCCTTGCACCATCATTTTTGTGGATATTTTCCATGCTCCCTCCTGTAGTTTGTAGGAATGCTGTGTTGCTTTTGACTGTCTTCTCTCTGTGAATCAGATCACTGGGTGCCCTCCTCTCCTCAGACATGGTCAGGTGCTATTTTTATGCAGATGAGAGTTGCAAATCTGTTTGTCAGCCCGGGCTTTGTTTGCCCCTGTTCAGGCGTGTATTTCATCTCGCATCTCCAGCACTTCTGGCCTGACAGCTTGTGATAACAAAGGCAAAGCGGAGTTCTGTATCTCCCCTGGAAAACTCTCACTTCTTATCCCACCTTCAGCATATTACCATCCACAGTCAGTGATGTTTGTTATCTGGACACGTTCAGTTATGAATTCTTCTGCTCCAACTGTAGTGTCACCGTTATCTCTGCCATCACCTACGGTGGTTGTCCCTGGTGTCATTTTTCCCCTGCCTTCCATTTAGATTCTTTCTAGCTCTCACTGCCTTCAGCCGTGCACATCCTGCATTTTCCAAGTTACACTTTGATTATTTAATTGCCTTCCTTGCCATCATCAGTAACAGGCTGCTCCGCTCCTGATGGGATCATCTTTATCTGACTCCCTTGGGCTCACTGGAGTAGAATTTTTGTTTGCCTCAAGTTATCAGTGAGTGGTTTCATGCTCTTTTCATCTATAAAGCTGTTGAGACCCCTCTTACATAGCTGGGAGTCTACCTTAATTTCCTGTAGTTCTCTAGGAAGTTTTTCTAACTGTTCTGTTCCCGGTATTTTTTTTCTTTATGCTCTCATGCTTTCTCAAACACCCCTACTCTCTCCCTTCAGATTTAATTTCTTAATCTTGTGGCTCTGAGACTTTTTCACATATCCTTGCATAAATATCTCTTTAGGTTTCCATCTGTGCGGCATTTGTCTAATCTCTTTAATAAGATAAGGCCAAGAACTTAGTTTTTACTGTCTTCTTTTATTGGGATTTTTAATGCTATTAAGGCACTGTAGATATTTAAACCATTATCAGTGGTACCTCATAGGTTTTCTTTTCTCTTTTCAAATACACTTTAATGGGTTTTAGGCGTAATTGTTTAAATGAAGATGATAATATACTAGAAATAAAATACACCTGCTGCAATTAAATTGCACAGAAATATGTGAATGGGAAGCAGTTGCAAACCCTGCTTGTGTAGACTGTGCTGGTGGCTTTGGGAAGCTGGCAAGGTCACTTCAGAACAAGAAAGCCAATACTGGATATGACGTATAGGTAATCAGACAAGGAACATGTCCTTAAAGCCCATCCAGTCCCACCCTCTGGACAGGGACACCTTCCACTATCCCAGGTTGCTCCAAACCCCATCCTTGGACACTTCCAGGGGTCCAGGGGTAGCCACAGCTTCTCTGGGCACCCTGAGCCAGGGCCTCACCACCCTTCCTAATACAAGCATAATATAGTTGTAATAAAGTAATTACTTTTATCTGTGTCCAAGTAGTTCTCACATAAGTGTCTTTCCTTGTGAGGGATTTAGCAGATCTGTCTCAAATCTAAATGTCTTCTCAGAGATTATGTGGTTTGGGCGTGTGGAATAAATGGATGAAAGGAATAGTCCTGAGTCACCAAGATCAGCTCATATTGACTCAAAAACTGGAGCCAAAACAGCTTAATTACTAATTGTGATGTGTAATATCTTCCTTAATATTTCCTTAATACTTCAGGACTTAAAGTAGCAACTCTGAGCTCTGAGCTGGCCATTACTCCTCAGAATAATGTTTTTGAGACTGTGGTAAAGGGGCTGTGTGACAACATCAGCTCAACACTTTTATGGTAGTAAAGAGGAAAAGTGAAGAAGGGTCGGGGGCTTTTTCAGTGGTGTTTTTGTTTTGATTAGATTTTTAGTTGTTGTTGTTTTTGGTTGGTTGCTTTGGTTTTGTTGGTGATTTTGGAGGGGGAAGGATTGGTTTGATTCTTTCCTGCTGTCTCTTCTAACAGAACTAGAAGGGATGAAATCAAACAAGAGGCACATTGAAAGCAAACATAAAAAACTGGCCATTCTTGTATTGTGTCTGTTTGCAGAGGCTCAACAGGAGATCAGACAAAGCTCATGGAACAGAGGTTTCTGGAGTTCCCAGGACCTGTATCCAGCTCAGGAGGTCTCTGACCTGCCAGTGCCTGCCAGCTGGGGGGTGACAGTCCCATTCTCCCCTGGACACCCGCTCCTGGCAGCAGTCACAACTGGACAGAGCTTCTGTGGCTCTTTGAGCAGAGCAGTGGCACCACTGGTTTGCCAATACGTTCAGCCCTTATGGGTGGCAATATTTTACTAAGACTAAATTGAAAGAATACACTTGGTTGTGATCAGTGATGAGTTTTAATTTTTAAATATGACTTTTGTATTCTTTGGACGCTTGCACTGGTGGCACGTTTTCATTTGCACACTGCAGGCACTGTGGTGAAGAGGGAGGATGATGTGTTTTATTTTCCTCCGTGAGAGTAGAGTGGTGGGATCATTTTTCACTCTCACAGGTTTTCGTTAAAGCAGTAACACTCACTAACATTTTTTATCAATCTGTTATACGCTGTGTGGCTGCTTCACATTTCTTCTAAATAACAAGGTCTTAATAATGAAATGAATGTTGATCATCTTACTTTCTTTGTCCAACATAATTTGCCTTAGTAAATAATCTGAGGTTTCTTAATGATGAACTTGAAGGCTCACAATTTTTGCTTAATTATCCTCCATAACCCACCGACTGAAAGCCATATATTCCCTGTGTTGTAACAGACATCAGGGTTTTCCAGCAGAATATTTAATTCAGATGGTGCCTCTTCTATTTGTAAGAAGAAAGGAGAACTCAGGAATTTGCAGTGTTGCATTATAGTTACATTTTTTTAAAAGCAAACAAGCCCCAAACAGATTGGCATTGTAGTATAGAAGTTTACACTCATTTTTCACAGATCAAATGAGAATAAGTAAATTTACATTAACTTTAATGCCTGAACTAGCAGCACAGCTACTTTAAATTCAGTAGAAGACAGACAAAGCAGATATTCATATCTAAGCATCAGGGTAAGAACATTTCCAGGTGGAAAGTGAAAATTAATGGAGCTATGACAATTCACAAGAGCTCTTATATTTGTGTTTATAGTTTGTTTTCATGCACCACTCAGTTAAAGAAATTAAGGTTGTATTTTGTCTCTCATCTTTAGCTGGCTAGGAGTTGTGCTTAGCTTTTTTGAACATCATTTCAGAGCATCTATTACTATTAGCCTGAAAATAGCTTTTTGTTTTCATTTCTGGGATTGCCATTATTTTAGACATAGTTTTCCACCTCTTGCATATGTAAGTAATACGGTCTGTTTCTTTGGAAGTAAAATAAAAATAAATGTTGTAACTCCTGAATGAACTGAGGCCATGAATATGTATCTGGTGATGAACAACTGTGGGGAGATCCTCATCATTCCAGAGGTGGGCTGGGAATTTACCCTGGCCTTGGCTGCTCTGTGCTATCCCAGTCCTTGAAATTTGTAATACATCTCAAAGACTTGCAGGGTTGATTGAACTGAAAGACAAAACTAGAGAAACAATCTGCTGGGGATATGGAAAATGGTTATTTTTTGTAATTTTTCATGTTAAAAACTCCTTGCTTTAGCAGTTCTGGGGAAGCCGTTGCTATTTAAAGACTATTGGCTGGGGGTGGTAAATCAACTAACCTTTTTTCCTGGTAGCTAATCCCAAGACTGTGAATTCATACAGGTTTTCTCTTCTAGGTTTGCACTTTACAGTGACCCTGTGGTGAGGTTCTTTTTCTCTACATCAAAATGCCTTTTTTTTAGGTATTTAGCTACCAGCAGAAAACAGCCAGTAGCACTAAATCTGAGTTTGCCTGTAAAAGTCAATGAAGCAGCTGTTGTCCGTTTTATACGAACGAACAAAGATACTGGTCTATGATCAGAAAATTCCCTTGTCCATTTTCTTTTATCGGGTTTGTACTTGTTTTGTTACTATCAGAACAGAGCAAGATGAGATTATGTGAGAAGAACCTGTTATCCTGCTTCTTCTATTAGTTTTTAAAAACCAGAGCATTTGATTAAGAACTTGTCTAATTTAAAAATGACTTTTGAATGGACACAATCAATGAGTGATAAGCTATAAGGAGTTAACTAGCTTTTATTACAAGTCCAGAGGTCCTTTCAACATGAAGTTTGAAGAGACAGGGGAGAGATGCAGAAAGCTTGAATACATCATATTAGCTACCTCCTCTTTGTTTCCCTTTTCCACAGAGGCCAATAAGGCTGTCAGATTGATGTAAAACTCGTTGCTAGTTAAATTACAGCATGTGGATTTACATTAGTACATAGTGCTGGAAATGAAAAATAGCCCATTGCAGAGCAGGTGAAATTTGTTTTATTTTTACAGCTGGTTTTCATACAAACTTCGTTACAGGTTTTCCTCACTTTTTGGAGTAAAAGAAATGCATGCTGTGTGAAAAATGGGAGGTTTTAAAAAAAGACACAGAGGACATTTTTACCTTTCCCATTATAGTATCTAAGAATACAGAAATTGCTTCTAGGAAAAATGTGTTGCTGTAAAGATCAGGCTTAGTCTCTTGGGTTTTGTTTTTAAGGAAGTCTGGAATGTAAAAGAATCCTGAAAAGATGAGAACAAATTCTCTTTTGTTTTAGAAGAACAGATTATCTCCTGTTCTTGCATTTACTTACTTGGGTGAGTAAAGGCCAAAACAATAATTAATAATACATCCTTTTTCAATCAAAGTTCAGTAATTTTATTTTTAGATTTGCTTAAATCTTTTTTATTCTGTTAACTTTGTAAATAATTATTAGATGAGCTGCAAGCTGATTTAGATTGGGTATTAGGGAAAAGAATTTTCATGGAAAGGTTTGTAAAGTGTTGGGGCTGCCAGGGCTGTGGTGAAGTCACTGTACTTTGAAGTGGTCAAAACCACATGGATGTGGCACCTGGGGACATGGTTCAGTGATGACCGTGGTGGTGCTGGCTTGGTGGATAGGCTTGATGATATTAATTGATTGATTTCCAACCTTAATTATTCTGTGATTCTAAGTAAAATACTCTTACTGTTTCCTCAAAAACAGTTCCATCTGAAAACCTACATTTCAGTCTCAATGAATAATTTCAGAACTTCCACTTGGGTGAAAAATAGGGTTTTTTTAGGTGACTAGCCAGATTGTTTACTTGTGAGATATGTGGATTACGGGTGTAGTGTGTAACAGAACTCACCATGCCAAACCTGGCATTTGGGCTGTTTTGGTTTTCTTTTTTAAAAAGACTTTTCAGAGTCTGCTTTTAACATTTTGTGTTCTTTACAAATTAAAAAATGAGATTTATGTCACTTCTTAGAGTTTATGCCTTAGGGTGCAGTTCTACAACTCTGCTTTCCCTTTCCCTAAACTATACTTTTCAGACTTTTCTTGTGACTCCTTAGAACTGGACGATAGGTTCCCTGGGCTTCCCTGACCACAGGAGAAAAAAAAAATGGTGTAAAACCTGTAGCACATGGTTTCTATGCTCTGCTCAGTCTGTAGGGGTAAAATTGAATGTATCTTGTAAGATTTAAATTAAATCATCGAATCTTTTCCAAAAGGCCTTAGGGATCATCACTCCAACCCTCACCACAGCACTGCCAAGGCCCCCACCAAACCTTGTCCCCAAGTGCCCCATCCACCACTTTTAAATAACCACAAAACAAACTGCAACACCAGTAGTAAAAAAAAATGGCCTCTTCTCGACAAAAACCAACAGATCCAGAAGAGTGCATTAAATAGAGGAGAAAGAGCATGTATTACAGGATATATTCCATGGGCAACATGGGTTTTTTCACACAAAGGGCTCTTGTGGTTTTTGTGAGCACAGATGGCTTTCAAGTTGTGCCACCCAGTAACTTGAGAATGCTGGGATGAGGAATCCTTTTCCAGTGGAGAGCGTAATTGAAGGTCCTTCAGTGAAATAAGGTACCTTTGAAGTGGCTATCTTGTTAACTCCTAACTTAGCACATCAAAGTAAGGGAAAAATGTCTTTTTTTCTTGTAAATGCAAATTGTGGCTCTTGACTGTCTGATGTCCTGCTTCAAAACGTTGTAGATATTCCAGGTGATTCCCATGGTGAAGGTTTTGTCTTTGGTTATGCAGGAATAGCTTTCAGCTTTTAATGGGAGTGTTGGACTTTGGTGATGCTTTGCTGCAGCATATTGCATATGGAAATGGAATTCTCACTGGATCTTCCTTTTGTGGTGTTTGTGTTCTCACCCTCAAAATTGCTAAACAAAAACTTGAATATTTTCCTTCTTAATTGTAATGTCAAGATCATAGAGTGAATGTTGCAGACAGTTTAATGTTCAAAATGTCTTGGTTTCTGTTGGTTTACTGTAAGATGTTATTAAATTTTCCCAGTGACTCTTAAAATAGCTGTACAATAAATTGAGGTATCTTAGTTAATTGATATTTCTAGATTCTATGGGCAGTTTGGTTAGTTGTGCTTTCTCCAGACTTCTACTCTGTGCTATAAAGCAGCCTAATTTATTCCAGTGAATCTTTACATGCAGGAGGCATTATAGGAACCTTTGATGCTTTTCCTTCAGTACCCTTTCCTCTTGGGAGGGCAGCAGCGTTCTCAGCACTGCAGTTTTCAGTGCCTGTGTTGAAAATGTCATGTGAGAACTGATGCCCAGGAATCCAGCTGGACACGAGACACAACTTTGTTCCTGTGCAGGGACCAAGCAGAGAACACAGTGTCCAGAGAGGCTGTGGAGTTTCCCTCACGGGGCATATTCCAGACCTGTCTGGACACAATCCTGTGCCATGTGCTCTGGGATGGCCCTGCCTGAGCAGGGAGGTGGGGCAGTTATTCCATGACTCTATGAGAAGTGTTGTCTCTGTAGTCTGGGAGAGAAGGGAGGATAGATTTCCTAAAACTGCAGGAAGCAGAAGCACTAAAGAAACTGGGGAAACCAAACCCCAGTTTGTTTTGGAAACAAAACTTCCAACGTGGATTAACAGTGAGGAATAATTAATCTTGCAAAAGCTCATCAATGAAGGCCACTCCAGATGCAAGCATCAGTGTCTCTTGTACCTCCAGTGTTCTCCATATAAACCATGCTGCTCTTGCAGGTGCTTCTGTGGGTATCAGTAGTTCTTCGAAATCCTAAAACTCTGCAAGGTCAGTAGGAGTCATGCAGGTCCCTTGGGAAGTGTGGACTCATGAAATGCACCATGGTGGGTCACAGCCTGTTCGCTGGTGCTGAGCTTCACTGTTCCAAACAGCTCCAGTGATGGACAGCCAGAAAGGCCATCAGTAATTGCAGTTGGATACTGGGACCTGCTCGGCATCAAAAAGCTCCAGTGCCCTATCTCAGAGTGGTGAGTCCTGTGCTAAAGGTGAATTGCAGCTTGAGTACAAGATCCGCTTCTTCCCCTCCATATTTATTTCAGGATGTATTTCTGATGTGTCTGCTTTGCTTAGTGAAGGTGATCACTGCCCTGGTGTCTTAAAAATAATCATTACCTTTCTCTTGAGCTCAGATTTAATAGCACTTCATCCAGATACTGTGATGGAAATTCAACTAGCTGTATGAATTTATTTCTTCCATGATAAGAACATGAACCTCTCAGCAAGTTGCAAAGCATCTATGAAATTACAGAACAAAATCTATGCTCGGGCCATAGAATGATGACTTCAGTCTCAAAGGTTTGTGGTGTTTATTGGACTATTGATTTTGGATCCTGAAATGGAAAGTCCAAAAACCAGTGGAGTAGGAAATTTGGAACTTTTTTTTTTTTTTTTTGGGGGGGGGGGGGAGGGGGGTGTGTGGAATATCCTATCTTTAGATTTCTACCTTGTTATCCTAAATATCCTTCTAGCTATCTGTTTTAGATTTTTGGGGTTTTTTTCTTTTAGTTTTCATGAAGACATGCTTTTAATCAATTGAAATAGTGACAAAATAGACTATTTTATATTCCATAGGGTTACTGTAGAGCTCAGTGTCACGTCAAGAATGTACAATAGCAGTAGTCAATAAAAAGCATTCACTGACCCATCAGTCAGTGTTTCAGTGCTGGCTTGGGCAGGTTGAACAAGCTCCTGAAGTGATCAGTGACAGTTTCCAGGTAACTTGTATGATGAATATACACCAACTCTCACTTCTATGGAGTCAGGAATTCCAGTGTTCAGAGACACTTGAAGCTACAAACTAATTCCTTGCCTGGCTCGATGCATTTCCATCATCTTTCTGGATGAACAAAGTTGCTCAGCTGTGAATTTGCAGTTGAGGCTGTTATAACTCGTGATGGAATGGTATGGGACAGGGGAGCTGCGCATCTGATCATCTTTTAAAGACTTCCTGGGATGGCAATTCCACCCCTTCTCTGGTACCTTTCAGTGAATAAATTTTTCCTAATATAGGAAAGAGGCTGCTTGCTCTCATCCTGTTGCTTGTTATTTGGGAGCAGACCCCAACTGACCCCCACCTGGCTGCACCCTCCTGTCAGGAAATTGTAGAGAGTGAGAAAGTCCCCTCTGAGCCTACTTTTCTGAGTCCCCTCAGCTGCTCCTGGTGCTCCAGCCCTTTCCACAGATCCTCCCTGCACACACTCCAGCCCCTCAGTGTCCTTCCCGAATGCCGGGGCCCAGAACTGTGTGGCAGCAGCCCTCTTGTTAGAGGGTAGAAATGAGCCCAGACACAGACTCCTTGTTTATCACAGCATGAAAAGGGCCCTGGTTTATTCCTCTTTACCCCTCAGCCACCCTGACTCCAACCATTCACTGACTTTGCCTGCACCAAGCTCCTGCTGGAGGTTTCCCTTGCAGCCTCTGACTGCTGCTTATTTCCTGCTGAACTCTGACTGCAGGGATCAGTTTGCAGCCTCTGACTGCAGCTTTTACCCAGCCAGACTGTGACTGCAGGTTCCAACAACAGGCTCTGACTGCACACCCAGACTGACCTCACTGCAGGGATTCTCTCTCCCCAGGATCCTGCTTCATGATCTCCCCCTGTGCCCACCAGCAAACCCACTCCCTTTTATCACATTTATCTTCATTGGATACAGCTGACTCATCTGGGCGAGGTTGAGGTTGTATTGGTAATTAACACAGCTGTTACTTATCAGGGGCCAGGTCACCTGTATTCCCTTCTCCTACAGAGCCGGCCACACAATGGAGGTGCCTCAGTAGTGCCCAGCACAGAGCATGGGCACTGCCCTGGTCCTGCTGGCCACAGTGGTGCTTTTTTGCAAGGTATGTTTCTAAAACCTTTCTGTGATTCTAAGAGGAAAAAAAAAGTGCAATTTATTTTATTACTTAGCAACTGATCAAATTTAACAATGTGTATATAAAGACAAATCTCAGTAAAAGCATCAGCAGAAAAACAAGGCAAAGAACATTTTTCCTCTGTGTATACAGCTCGCGGCTGAAACTTTGCAAATTGCTGGTAACTGTATCAGCATACGATTCCTTCATTTGCATTTGTACTTCAATTAATTTTATAATTTAATTTGTGCAGTTCTGAATATTTCAGTGTATCTCAGCGAAGGGAGAATCTTTTTCAAGGAGCACAGCTGTTCGGCTTCAGTAAGTTTCTCCAAGTACAAGTGCTATCAGTATTTCTGCTTTCAGAATTATTTCTCTGTCGGTGGGTGTGAAGTAGCACCATCATCATTCAGATCTTTCAGTCCCTGCACCATCAGATTTGGGATGTTGTAGTGCAAGCAAAGTGTCCCACTAGCAAACCCATAGTATTTCCTGGTGTAATTTCTTCACCTGTGTACATTACTACTTCCTATTTTGCCTCTCTGTTCCTGCTCTTTTACTTCACATCTTGCTTTATTTTATTGTTTAGTTAAATTAAATTTTGTAGAATTCATACAATGTACTCAACAGCTTTTTGAGTAATCCTGTGGAAGGAAAAGGAGCATTGAAGACATTTTTAATTTTACTATCACTTTCACTCCAAGGTTGGAAGAGAAGTAATCACTAGATAAATATCATGTTAAATAGTTTTTCACACATGTTCACATAGTTGTGTGTTGGATGTAAACGATCCCAGAGTTTGTGCTGGCTTGTCCTGAGCCAAAATACAACTGGCTGCCTGGCTGACTTGGAAGTTACACATCTTCAGGAGGTTTGGTCTTTGTTTGACAGCTTGATTCTTGTGAGGCAGTGCAAAAGTGGTGGCAAAATCCACTCATTATTGGGGATTCATCAGTTTACAGGGAAATCGCTGCTGTGTTGGAACAGTGTAATCACTAGACTGCTTCACCTAGTTATGAGTTTATTAAGAAAACATCCAAGACAAAACATCACAAGGTCATTGTTTTAGTATAAAAATCTTTAGGGTGCAGGTTCTTAGACCCAAACATGCCGCAAATACAAACTCAAGTATGGTGCACAGACTTGTGTTGTGTGTGCTGTACATGCCTGCATGTTTTTCCTGTTTTCTCACACTTGGTTGCCTGTGTTTGTGCTCTCAGAGGGGAGCCAGGATCCTGTGCTGTGCCGTGCCAGGTCCTTTGGCAGCCCTGGCACCCATGGTGGCTCCTGGTGCTCTGATCCAGGCTGGCTCTGGGGGTCCAACTGCATCAGCTGCTCCCTGATTAGTAAATTCCCATCTGTGCCATTCTCTCCCATTGCCTGTATTGTGCACCAAGTCCTTCACTCAGTTCTGTTGCAACGAGGGTGGCTGCAACAAATCTTTGAGTGTCCTGACTTCAGGGTGTGTGCAGCGTGAAGTAGGAAAAGGGAAGTGGGAACGATGGAGTCCTCCGAAAAGAAAATTTACTTTAATAAGAAATAAAAATAGGGATGTTGCCCAGAGGCTGAACACAGTACAGGGATGAACTCCAAAGACCAGAAACAAGGGAGAAGTAACAATATTGTCTTGGGGGTGGATCACTCTGGAAACAATACCACACATGAAACACAAGTAACCAATAGGGGAGAAGGACTTGGACTAGTTAACATAATAACTCCAAAGGTTCTTGGGAGGAGATCTCAGGCTCACCCTGAGTTGGATGAATGTTTCCCAGGGCTTGAAGCCAAGGCCTGGCCAGTCAGGGGTGAAGTCCTGCTGACCCTGCTTCTCAGTCACACCTCCCTGGCAGGCCCCTGGGCTGGCCTCCACAACTCCCCACTTGCCGTTTTACAAAAAATAAAGAGCAAAAAGTATTCTTAAAAACCTTAAATGCATAACTTAACAAACAGGGTGGCAATGCTAACATAATTGCCTCCTGAATCACAGACTTCTTGGGGGGAAAAAAAGTCTCTTTCCTTGGTGGTTTAACTTGTCTGCTGCCTGACAAGTACCTGCCCCTTGGTGGCTTGAGCCCTGTCGGGAGCACTGAGTGTCACAAATGCAAAGGGGTTCTGTGCTGCTCTGTCCTTTCTGCTTCCTTTTTACCAGTGTGGAGCTTGCTCGTTCCTCATGACTGATGTGGCCTGATGAGACATGCCATTTTTTATTTTAAAAAGATAAGCTGTAGGGCAGATTAGGATACTCATTCTTGCAAGCAAGCAAGAAAAGCCAGTGGATTCAACCCAGTTTCGGTGCCTGTTGTCTACATTAGCACGTTTTGTGGGTCAGTAGGAATGAATCTGAAAGTGTTGGTGTTGCTAAGTTAAGTAGTGGGTGTTGTGCCAGGGCACTTTGCTTTTTTCCTTGCTTGCAGTAAGATGAATACCAGGAAAACTCCTCTGTTTTGAGTTTGCCTGTGTAACGTGCTCCTGCCTCATGTTGTCCACCCAGGGCTGTGCATTCCCTTCAGAAATTCACTTCTAATTGGGGATCCTCTTTGGGCTAGCACCCCTTTTAATACGTATCTGAAAATTATTTTCAAGTTTTTAATGCTTTTTAATATAATCACAGTTTCCAGTGTTGTCAGACTTTTAAGTTTCAAAAGTCAGCAGTGAAAAGCTGTGTTTTCTCTCAAGCTGAGGATGCTAAAATGTGACTTTGAAACTAATGATTATGCGTTGGTTTCCAATTGCCAACTGTGTACCTTGCTGCCCTGTGAGATTCCTGCAAGGACAGATGGGTATGGCTAACAAGGAGATTAAAGGAGTTAAAGGGATCTTCTGTTCTAAGTTCAGAAAATGGATGTAGCAAATAACAGCCTTTAAAAGACAGAAACTCGAATGTTCATTTAAATTAACAACTCTTGGAGAAATACTGCTTTCCAAAAGTAATGAGAAGGGCTCTTTTAACACTTAATCAGACAAGGTTGTTGACTCGTAAAAGAAACCATGGCAGCTGCAACCATTTGGAGATTTCAAAAGGATATCAGTGAAGGTCAGCACATAACAGACTTCCTCTGGTCCTGGCTAGAAAGATTTTTCACTGAGGGGTTTAAATTACTTTTGGTGTCATTAAGAATGTTGTTTACGTTCGTATCGTTTCTCTAAAAACATCAGAATAGAAATTATATGATTTTCTGAAACTTAATGAAAAAGGCACAAAGCTATACAGAGTTAAAAAAGAAGAAGAAAAAACTATTAGTAAAAGGTATCTATGCCCAGGAGTGTTCCTTGGTGTGATGGGATCCAGCAGAGTTGGTAGGAACTGAGAGCCATTACAGTAAGCAAGAAGGAGCTGGATTTCTAAGCAATAATGTTTTCCTTTTCAAATAAAGCAGGACAAAACAGAAGACTGCTGGCTCCTCTCAGTGTGAGAAGTCAAATATTTCTATTTATCCTTAGTACTGTTGTAGGCTGTACACTGGGGAGAGATCCACAGTAGGTAATGTCTGTGATCCTCTCTGGAGAGAGAATAATAATAGTAACAATAATAATGATACCCCTAAAAATAATAAAATAATCACACCCCTCCAATAAAAGGAAAAACATAATTGAGAAGTAGTTTGTGTGTTCTTTTTTAAAGAGAGAGAATTAGGAAATTAAGACTGAAATTGCACAGGGAGAAAGAGAAGTGTCAAATACCCAAGGGTCACACAGGTGTGTGCAGGGTGTGCACAAATCCATTGAAACCTGAGCAGCTTTGCTCACCTGAGTGACCACATTAAAGATGATGTCTGCCAAAGGCTTTGATCAAAGCTAAATTTTCCCATTTTGCTCTGGAGTGTTTCCTTCAGTGGCAGCTTTTGAGCAAGGTCCATTTGCTGCAGCGTGTAGCAATTTGTATGCCTCAGAGCATCTGATGGGAGCATTCCCTCGGCAGCAGGAAAGCAGAAAAAACACCTCAGAGCTGCAGAGTGGCACTGGTGTTCTTATAATTCAATCAAGGAGGTCCCACTTTTGTCTGTAAGCAAGCCAAGGACTTACTCCGAGAGTGATGTTTCTTCTGGAATAATTGTGTTATTACTTGCAACTAGCATTTCAGAAGTATCATGATAGTATTACTACCATATACTAGTAATGGTTGTAACTATCACTTATAGAATATAAGTAAATTATTAGTTGATTTGATAGAGGACTGCTTTGGGCCTGTCCCATAAATACTGTTTGTATCTGAGAAGGACTTTGGGGTGTGGAGGGTGAGAAGCTGGACATGTGCACTCACAGCCCAGAAACCAAACGTGTCCTGGGCTCATCCCACAGCGTGGACAGCAGGGGAGGGGGAATTCTGTCCCTCTGCCCTGCTCAGGTGAGACCCCACCTGCAGAGCTGCCTCCAACCCTGGGGTTCCCAACATCAGGATGTAGAATTTATCCGTGGGCTGGAACCTCTCTGCTCTGGAACCAGGCTGGGACAGCTGGGGGTGTCTACCTGGAGGAGAGAAGGCTCCAGAGATAACTCAGAGCCCCTGCCAGGGCCTAAAGGGGTTCCAGGAGAGCTGGAGAGGGACTGGGGACCAGGGCCTGGAATCACAGTACAAGGGGAATGGCTTCCCACTGCAAGAGAGCAGGGAATTAAAGATGGGATATAAAGATGATATTCTTCCCTGTGGGGGTGGGGAGGCTCTGCACGGGGTGCCCAGAGAAGCTGTGGCTGCCCCTGGATCCCTGGAAGTGTCTAAGGCCGGGCTGGATGGGTCTTGGAGAAACCTGGGATAGCGAGAGGTGTCCCTGGGTATGGCAGGGGGTGGCACTGGATGGGCTTTAAGTTCCCTTCCAGCCCAAACCATTCCATGATTCCCTTCATTTGTATCAGAAAGGGTGAAAGCAATTCTCAACCCAAAAGCTTACCCTGATTTTTATATGCAGTTTTTTTCTCATTTGCAAACCAGACTATTGAGCTGGGGAATCGTTGGCTGCTAAGTGACAGTTGTTTCCATCTCCTGCAGTTTCTATATTCCTTTGAGGCAAAAGTTACACGGTGGAATTTGGTCTTGATTTAAATTATATACACACGGGAACAGGCTGGTAGATGAGAAATTGCAGTCTGGGAGTGTTAATTTGTGGTCTGCACAAAGTCAGTGATACTGGGGCCAAAATAGGATTCTTCATATGATAATTAATATGTCATTGTTAGGATGGATTTCTAACACTGTCTTTGCTTTTTAAATGAGGAGGGCAGAAGAAGGGAAAGGTGAGGGAAGGTTTCATATTAATTTAAGTATATGTTGCAGCACAAGAGGTACAAAGGTTTCATATTCAGCAATAAATCATTATAATTATTTTTATTTAAAACCTAAAGGAACAACATTTAGATTGTTGTTTTGGGGTTTGTTTTTGCATTTTTTTTTCTGTGTAAACTGCTGTTCTTCCTGAAAGTTTACTGCAGTTTGTCTAAATAAAATCTGTCAGCTGTTATCCCTGAGAAATCTAGAATGTTCTCTGAACAACAAGAAGCCTGGATTTCTTCTGGTATATTGAAATATGAATGGAATTATTTTTACCTGACTTTTTTGACATCCTTGAAAAACCCGGCATCTTGACTCTCCTAGGTAAGAGTGAGAGTTGAGTGCAACATTAATTCAGAATATTTCCATATTGTCTCACTGTTTATGTATCTCTTTCCTGCAGGAGTGCATGCTTTGAGTCTGGCAGAGTAGTGAGGGGTTTATGCTAAAGAACAGTAAAGTTATTTCACAACTTTGTCTTTAGCCCTTTACTGGATCCCCCTCATTTAATCTTTCATTTCCATGAGTGCTTGCTTCCTGCAGTCTGATACTGTTGTAAATGTTGGCTGGAATGAGCTGTCAAGGTGAATAGACCACGTTCTGTTTCCACCAAAAAAAAGTATTTTTCTTTACACCCATGGAACTTTTCTCCACCATCTCCCCAGGTTTTTCCCTTAAAACCAAAAGATTTTTCTTTCTGTTCTGTCATCATTCCTGATTGACACAAGACATCCTTGTGCTGTTCGTCTCTCTGGAACCAGACAAAAAAGCAGCTTATTCAGACACAAAGGGCTTTGCTGTGGCTCAGCCCAAAGCCAGCAGCAGCGGGACCATCTTTACAGTAGTACTTTTTGTACAGAAAAACCAGGATGGCATCCAGGTGTATGAGTGAGGCTTCTGGCTTTGGTCCTCTTATGTCAGCAAAACACAAAACCTGAGCAAACCTGATTTTTAATATTCAAAAATTAATGGTTATTTCGAAGAACATGCCTACAAAACAGGGATGTGGTTTATTTGCTTTGATCATAAACCTAGAGAAACTCGGGGAGTGTTTGGTGTGAATATTTCATTGTGGTTGTTGTGAGTGGCAAAGGAACTTGAAGCCCATCTTATCTAGAATTGACCTTACAGACTGAGAGTGATGAGTACGTTGAAATTCTAATGTGTAGCCAGCAATATTTGGGTGTTACAGCAGGTGTGTTCCTTTTCCTTTTAATTACACGGCTTCCACCCTCGTTAATATTCTGTTATTGACAGATGAATGGTGTCAGCTGTGGTAAACTTAATCACACCGTGTTAAAAATGATCAGTAAACCGTGCTGAGTTTAAAGGGTTCCTGCACATTAACCACTTAGACAAAAAAAATGCTTTGAGAAAGGGGAGATTGGACCTGGATTTTTTTTTTTTTTTTTTTTTTTTTTTTTTTTTGAGTAGGCACAGTAATCAAAAGAAATGTGTTATAAAGTCAGGATAAGGAGTCAGGTTTATCAAGAGGAGATTATGAACTTGTTGCAGATTTAGGCAAAGCTGTGTTTACAGTGGCAGATTCTGAGGCTTAGTACAAATATTAGCCTAAGTATTATTAAGTTAATAGCATGGCATTGCTACTTAGGCTTTGCTTGAAAGGTGGATGGGTTTGAAGGAAAATAAATCAGGAAGTTCTCTGCTACTGTTGGCACTCTGCTATTAATTTTCTTATTAATTATTTACGAAATGCTTTTTTATTTAGATGAATGACATGTTTTCTTTTTAAAGCTGGTGATTAATATCAGGTTTGAGGTAGTGACAGCTGGGAGAGGATTTCAAAGCCGTGGTTTTGCAAATTAAACCATTGAAGGTATTTGAGGACTGGCCCCTCAGAAATGTCACCCCTCAACACCAGTCACCTTTAGAATGTGCATTTCAGAAAGTAAGTATTGCTGAAAGCACTGAGGAGATAACTGAGATGGTAATTATCTTATGAGGAGTTGTTTGTAATAATTTTTATAAAGAATTGATGATCGTTCCTTTGAAAAGCACAAATGTCTTCCAGCTCTTCAGGGAAGAATAAAAAGTTGGGAACAAACTCAGGCCTGCGACATTCTGTGCCTGAGTGAGCAGTAACTGTGATTGCTGCTTCTCAGTGAAAATTGTCTCTTCCACGCTGATTATATCACATGTGTACGTCCTGCATCAGGATGAGTTAGAAAGGATAAATAGTGGGATTTTTCCAGTAATATCAGTATCTGTGTCCTACTGATACTGCTATTAGCAGCAATGCTGAGATTCTGCAAGGCTCTAATTAAACCCAGACAGCTCAGGTGTAAAATGTAAGATTGATTCAGCAGTGTCCCGGTGGGAAGTTGATGCTCTTTTGTTATGCTGTGGTCTGGAACAAGCCGTAATTCTGTCGCCAAATGGTTGTGTGTTAGGATGAGCTATTTTATGACAGTTTGGCTCCAAGCAAAGCTATAACTCTGCCTATGTTGTGGGAAGTAGATTGCATTCAGGAGCCCTTCCTCGATCGACACGCAGCCCTATAAACGCTTGAGCCTCCAAGCCATGTTCATCTCAGTCTGTGGCTGTTGTTGCATCATGATGAATGTGGTGTTGTTCCTATGGGCATTTTTATCACTCATTTCTGCTCTAGAAAAAAATATTTTTAATTTTTTTTTCTTTTTCCTCATTAGCTCATTAGCAGTTGGAATATGTACAGTCTTAATAAACCTCCTTCAAAGGTTTTGCTTTGAGATTATCTCTCGTGCCCCATGGATATACGAGGAAGAATTGTCAGATTTTGTACTTGCAAAGTCAGTTTGGAAAATAACAAGATTTCAACAATAACTTTGCACTCTGAAGGAGGAGATACAACCACTGTAGGATTTAATATACATATATAGATATTTCAAAATAACTTGGTTGAGACCCAGATCTCACTGAGCTTTCTTTGCCCCCAGCGTGGAGTTTTAAAAAACTGGAGACAGTTCTGATGACTGTTTTCCAGGTGGAGAAACTGAGGTTGGCTCAGTTGGCACCTGGTGCTAATAACTCCAGGGTTGTGGCTGTAGTCCCGGGATGGGACTTGGTGATCCTTGTGGGTCCCTTCCAACTCAGACTATGCTGTGAAATCAAAGTCTGTGAGATCAAGCTGGAGCTCAAAGTTTAGCAGTCACACTGTAGAAGCTGCATGTCCCAGTATTAACTCTGTGCCCCTGTTTTAATTAACCTTGGGTGTCACAGGGAACATGGGCAGCTCATACTTTGTGCTTTTTAAGGAACGAGTTCCCATTTCTCCTCCCCATCCCACTGTTCCTCACTACCACTCTTTTCCATTTATGAGCTCCATGCCCACCTCAGCAAGGTGCCCTCCACAGTGGCTGTAACGTAGCTGCGTCTCTCTTTGCCTTGGCACTTCTAGAAGACAGCTTTGAAGAGAAATTTTTAAATTTCTGGCATACTCCTCAAAATAAAAACCTCTTTAGGTGGTTTATACCCGTTCATATGGCACTCAGTGGGAGATGGTTGACTGGGAATCCCAGGAATAGTGTGGATCAGGGCAGGACTCAGTTGGATGTGCCTGAGCACACAGCACAATGACCAACCTGTTTCATTACAGAGCAGTGGGTTCAGTGGCTGATCATCTTGTGCACCCCCAGGCACTGATTTGTCCCAGGTGTGTTGTGCTGCTGGCAGGGCAAGGGTGTAGAATGGATGCAGCCACCCAGAGGTGGGTCAGGATCTGAACATCCTCATAATCCAGAGGTCTCGTACTCAGGTGGGACACTGCTTGTACATTTTATAATTGAATAGCTGCCATTTTTCATTCTGCCAAGAATTAATTCTGTCATCCACATAAGCTGCTGCTATTAACTAGCTGGTAATGGCATCTAACAAGATGCTTAGGAGTCACAGGGGAGAAAAACAAGACTCCAATTTTAACCTGATTGACTGAAACACTTGAACATTGACTGGAAAATCGTAATTTTCTTGTTGTCTTCGATCTATATTAGACAAAGATTTAAATATAGATAGCCTATACTGTAACATTTGGCTGCCTTTTGGTAATTTTCAAGTTTTCCTTAAGTATGTTGATCTGTAACACATAACCTTGCATTTCTCCTGGTAACAAAATATTCTGAGTCTTACCCAGCCCATCCCTTTTTATTTATTTATTACATATTTTTGTTACTGAGATTTCTTCTGAAATATTATCCATAGGACATAATTAACTTAAAATATCCCTTGTTCTTCTGTGTATGTCTGCTTGGTACCTGTACATTAACAGAATTGTTGTCTGTTTTGTGCTTTTCATACACATGGCCAGAACCTAAGCAGTGTTTCAAGGCTTTAATAACTATGTTGGAAAACAGAGGAATTAGAGATGGAAATGCCTGTGTATGGCTTTGCTCATCCCAGTTTAAAATTGTTCCTTGTGTACTAGCATTCTGATGTGAATTGTTGTAGCTTTCACAGACTCTGATAAAGAACCGTTAGCTATCAGAAAATTAACAGGTTTTTTCATTACATTAAATATAAGCTTGGGCCTGGCTTTTTTTTTTTTTAGGTAATCTTACATTACTCTTCCACTTTTGTTTCTAGCCTTGATATGGTGTGTTTCATACTCTGTTCCTTTTACACTGTCCTCTTTCCTCTTCACTGACAAAGGGGGGCTGATGGTTTTCAATGTTTAGGGGTTTCCAGTACTCAGACTTGCCCAGATTTAAACCACCACCTTCCTGGTTTCCCTTCATCTCATTCCCACCCTCACAGTTTGTTGTCTCAGGAAATCACTGCTGCCAGAGGTGCTGATCTGGGACACTCTTGGGCCTATGTCACCTATTCTTCAGGGATTCCAGGCCTTCATCTCTTCCTCCAGCACTTCAATGTTCTGCTCTTTGTTTTCTCCAAGCTCTGCTCTATTCCCATTGCCTCTGTGACCATTTTCTCCTTTTTGCAGACATTTCCCTCTTTTTCCCTTAGTGTACGGCATATTTGTTGCTGGTTTTGAACCTAAGGGGATTATCTGTGTGAGCAGAGGAAGATTTGTGCTAATAAATATTTGTAAGAACAAAATCATCACCTGTATGGATCAGGTTCTTAAAGGATTAGGTTTTAATTCAAAGTTTTAAAAAATCAGAACTACCCAGTCCCTAACCAGATGCAGTTGGAGGGAAGTTCTGATTGCAGTGTAGTCAGTGGGAGCTGGGGCACAATTTCACACCCTGTGTTTCTTTATAGTCATTTGAGAAGACTCACAAAATTATATCCAAAGATTTTTAATTAGATTTAGCCAAGGCTCAGCCACACTACTGTAAGGGTGGTGGTTGAAAGCAGCACAGTCTTCCTAATCCTCATCACTGAGTGGCATCCCTGCCCGTGGCATGGAACGTTTCTATACTCCAGCCCTTCTTTTCCTGCAATTTGTCCTGTATAAATATATCTTGCAAGTCCTTTCCATGATGATGGAATATAATTTTTATTTACCATTTTGAGATATCTCAGAAAGTCTCATGAATTTAGCTGAACTTTAATATTAATGAAACAGACTGTAGCATTTGTAATCCATAATTTTATTTGAAGGAGTTGGTGTAAGAAGTGTTAACATTTATAGGTGTGAAATTTCTGAAACGAGTTGTTGTTTCTTTTTTTTCTGCCATACAGAAGTGCAGTGTTCTACTTGTGTTACATGGTTTTAGACCAGAAAATAACCTCATGTCATTTCTGTGTCAGTATTATGAATGACAGAAAGTGCCCCAGTGTAAAGGGAAGGGAATTTAACCATAAATAAGCCAGTAGTTTTCTCTTAATGAATCAATACAGTTTCTTTAAAATGTGGCATGCCGAGTGTTTTTTCAATAGTTTAATTGGGTTTTATAAACTCTGCTAATTCATTCTCTCTTAAAATACCTTTCTCTTCCATGGATTCTCTTTACAGACCATACAAAAAGGAAATACAAATTAAAGTAGTTTTGTTTTCTACAGCAGTAAAAATGATTTTGTGTGACAATCAATTTACTTGTTCCTCTTTTTGTTTGAAATGGAAACAGGTTCCAGGCCCACCTCTTTAAAGTGTGAAATGTGTTCTGCCTGCATTACATTCACTGTTGAAATGTGGGTGTTTGTAGGGGGAACCAGAATACCAGAACTGAAAATAAAGCTCCAGGGAGAATTCTGCTTTCTGAGTCTGGTTTGGTTTTGTTGCTGTGCAGGACCGGTCCTGGTTTTGAAAGCAGTGAATGTGGCTGTGTATTCAAACATCAGTGAACAGATCCACCAACAGCCCTGAGTAGTTTTGCACCTTGTGCATCACTTTGCAGGGAGAGACCCTCCCTCAGTGAAGTCTGGGGGACCAAGAACGTTCTACTCTGGGTAAAACCGGGAGCAGGAGGGACATTGGGGTTTTTTATGACAAACCATGTGTCAAGCAACCATTAGCCAAGATGAAAGCTATTTTAGAGCAATGGGGTGGTTTCTGAGTGAGCTAGGAATGCCATTTTTATCCAGGGCATGGATAAAAATGCAGTTCCTTTGCCCAAGTCATTAACAGTACACCAGCATGAGGGGGTATGGGGTGGCAGGGGGAATGAAGAGCTGTGATAACCATGTCCTGTCTTATATGTTGCTCTAACTGAGGTTGAGGAAATGGTCTCAAGTGTTTCTTAAGGGAGACTGCAGTTTAGCCATCAAGAAAACATTGGAGTCATCATCATACTGTACACCCTGAGAGTGTTATTAGAAGCTTTGTGTTTCTGGAAGGTAACAGTTCTTGAATTGATGGAGCTTTGCTTTTATGAGTACTGCCATCACAATACTTGTAAAACCAGTGAAGTGGCTTCTGGTTTGCAATGAAGTGAGAATTGGATTCTCAGAATTCTCATTTTAGTTAGCAGAAAACTGACAGAAATGTTCTAGTCTTAGCACTGTTTTTCCAGATAAGATATTAATAATGTGATTATCTTTTCTAAAAGATGGTAAACAGCCTCAGCCACAGCACTAAGGCTGGGAGTGCCCTTCTAACTCCATGCCAGCTGATCCCACTCCTGGAACTCAGGAGGACCCTTGGACCATGGAATTTTTCATCCTGCTTTATTGACCATATCTCTCACTTCTGGCTGTACAAACACAGGAGGTTTGCCCTGACCTACAGAGGCTCAGAGGGACAAACTGATTGTCACTTACTGTAAAAGCCTAGGCTGACTCTGAATTTACAAACTCTTCCCTCTCTGAGTGTGGAAACACGTGGAGGTTCTCAAACCTTACTTCATCTATGGGAACTGCAGCAGCAGCTTTCTAGGAATTGCCTGGCACTTGAAGGCTCTGAATGAAAGGTGTGTGATCCGTGTAAAACATGGGTTGCACTTTTGTGGAGCTGTGCTGCCCCTTAGGGATCCTTACAGGAAATTCTGCCTCTTGGAACACCAGGGAAAGTAGGTGCCATTTATAACAGAATTCCATGTTTTCCCTTGGGACCTACCCCTTTAGCAGGAGGCTCCACATCCTGGCCGTGGGAAGTGCTAATGGATCCTCTGCCACTGATGCACTCAGGGAAGAGTTCTTCTGGAAGCCTGACACTGTGTGCATTTGATCTGCAGCTTTGCACTTGGGAGGTGAACTGGGGGAATGGGCTGAGGCAGCTCTGCTGCTGACAGTCCTGTGGGAATCTCCAGTGGAAATGGGGAGCTTTTGTCTTTTGGGAGCAGTGTCAGAAAGGAACACAATGTGCATTTTGAAACTTGTATTACTGTTTCATTTAAACTGTTTATTAGAAATGGTCCTTGTTGATGGTTATATCAAAGCAAACATTTAAACTGCCTCACAGTATGCTCAAAACACACAGAGCTGATTTGGAAGGGTGGTGCCTTGACTCAGTAGTGTTCATCTTAATGTTTGGGGAACAGCAGCGGATCCTATGTGAGTGTGATGTGAAATCCTTTATTGTTACCCCTCTATGGCAGTGGATGTCAGCTGGGCTGCTTGATTTGCTGTCACTGATGTTCTCTGCCTCCCCTGCTAGAGATGAATCACCCCAAACTTTATTTCTCTTGTCTTCCTGACCTGATTTCTCTACCTGATACAGCTTGTTCCTCTCCACTGGACCTTGCATCCCCACCCGTTTGTTCCCTAGCACTGCGGGACACCATCTAATGCTTTCATTACTCTCAGGATTCTTTTAAGGACAAAACAAACTTGCAGCCAGACCTTTCAGATAGAGATGTATTTTTTTTCCCCTCTCACATTTTCAATCCATCCTATGCAGTACTGTGCTTACAATAGAATAAATTGTCTATTGTCTCATCCTACTTCTATTTTTTTATAATATTTAAACATTTGCAGGTATAAGTACATAGGAGAGAAACTGTAGGGAAATTCCATTAACATTTTCTGATATGTAATTTGTTTCCTATTAACCTAGGGGAAGAAATTAATGAAAATTTACTGTGTTAAGCTGAGAATTAAGTTTTCTGGAAATTAAGCATTTGAGGTTTTTTAATATATTTATTGAATATTTAGGACACCAGCCTATAGCTGTAGGCACTGGGGAATAGTTTGAGAACACAAATTTCTCTTGTGTTAAACATCTCCTGTCCAACTTGCAATTGTATTTTTTTTAAAGTTTACAGATTACCAAGAAATTGGAAGTGCTGTTGGGAGTGCCTGTTCTCTTGGGCTATAGCCAGTTGCAGGAAGCCTGGCCCTGGAAATCATCCAGCACTGGCCAGAAGAAACTGGGTCCAACTGGTGTGAGATACGAGGATGTTCTCTAGTCAGCCCTTGCCAGGGTAGCAGATTCTTTTCACACACAGGAGGTTTCTTGCCCTGCAGAGTTCTGCTGCCACTGTGCTCTGTGGTTATAAACCTTCTTCATCCTCTTCCTCATCTCCAGCCTGGAGGGAGTACTCTCCCAGCATGTCATGTGCAGTTAAACTGTTTCCTCTAAGTAGTATTGAGGCAGTTTGTGTGTCAGGATCTCTGTGCCACCTTCATCGGGCGCTGGCCTTAAGTGTGTCAGTGATCAGGTATCAGGAATCAATAAATGATGAGGGAAAATGCCCAAGAGGCCTTTTAGGGGCTGGAAATGACCCATACATGTGTATGCACCTTGCTAAAAAAAAACTTCCTTGCAGAATCCAAAACTTCACATTTCTGTCTCTTTTTCTCTGACAGAAACATGTCAGTTTTGAGAGTATTCATGTGTTTAGAATGACGAGATTCTAACAATCTTCACTATGTGCATAACTAACATTTTTTACTAACATTTTTACATGTCAGAACAAGCGTAGAGCTGAGGCAAGAGGGGGCAGCTCTCAGGGGTTGCTGAGGCTGGAGTTGATGGGCTGAACTGAACAAAACACAGTGGTGCTGTGTTTTGCCTGAATTCAGGCAAGGCTTGCTAGAAAATAGATTGTTCTTTGCACGTGTGTGGTGTGTATATATGCACATACATACCAGATCGTTTAATCAGAGTTATGAGCTGTTACAGCAGTGTCAGAGCACAGCAGACAGAGCCCTGTTGCATCTCTCATTCTGAGGTCTTTCCCTTCTGGGCTCGTTTATCACCTGTGTCAATTGCTGTGAAACATGATTCCATCTTTCCAATGTTTTTCTGTTAGGTCTACTTTCTCCTCAATTCTTTCTTGTTTAAAAAAAAAAAAAAAGCTGTCACGGTTTTGTTTATTTGAAAAAATGCCCTTTTCGCATTCCTTATCTTCCAGAGACTCTGTGCTTGGGCATCTGTCAGTGTGTTCTTTCTGCATTGATTGCACATGGATTTCGTTCTGGATTTGAAATGTACTTTGTCTTCTCTACCCCAATGTGTGTGTTGTAGCTGCCACTTCTGCATCACGGAGTCATTGCAGAAAGAATGTTTTACCACTCTTATTCTCACCCTTTGGGCTGTGGTGCAGAAAACGCTTGCTCTCCAACGTTTCTTCCAGGCTTAGCCATTAGGACATGGGAAAATGTGAAAAATGTGTGATCCACACACTAACATGGCAGAGGGAAACAGCAGCATTTGTTTTTCATAGGATTCTTTATGCTGAGCTTTTTCACTTCAAAGGGAATTGTAAACCAACCAACCCCTTCATCACTTGATCATTTATCATTTGATAATTTGAAGGAAACAGCAGAAAAGACCTGGCTTGCAATACTGCATTAGGAGGCTTTTTAAAATCCCTGACATCCAATCTTGAGGTAAAAATATAAAATACTTCACTACTGATATCTTTGCATATCTGAAAAGGAGTAAAAAAACATTTTGGAAATTGATTTGTGTTATATATTTCTGCTTCACTCTTTTGGCGGAAGCAAAAATTTTCACCTCCTCAGGTAGGAGAAAAATGAAGATCAATAGGCAAAAGTTACTGAGCTAGAGGTGTGTTACCATCAATGGTAGCACAGGCTGCATCTCTGGTTCGTTCTTTTCTGGCCTGTCTTCTGCCCCTGCCTTTTAACTGTGGTAGGTAGCTGAGCAAGCTGGGTGTTACCCACTCTCTTGCTGCTTTTGGGAGGTGTGGGACCGGTTCTGAGTTTAGTAGGCAAATCCTGCCACCTGGTGATTGCTCATGCGCCTGTGGGGTTGGTGCTTGCGTGAAATTTGGCCCTTTGAAAGAGAATTTCCTGATGCTGCTTTACTTGTGCTCCTTTTCCCAGTGGTAGGACCTTCTTGGTACGTTATCTTGCACTTACTGATTAGCTTTTGGACGCTTCCCTGAGGGAGCTGGTGAAGGCACCTCACGCCTCACGGCAGCCTCAACGTGTGCAAAGACAGGGACGAGCCCTGCCAGGTCCTTACAGCTCGTCCTTTGCTCCCAGTGAGTATTTGTGGTGCCTGGGAACTGCAGCCCCCAGGCTCACAGCCTTGGAGTCTCACTACAATGAAAACTTGCTGCCCCCACCTCATCCTTTCCCTCCCTGGTTCCTTTTCCTCTCTCCATAGGAGCACGGTTTCTCTTTGCTGTGCCCACACAAATGCTGTTGCTGTGGGCACCTCCCCTGGCCCTCAGCCAGCTTCCTTGGACTGCACTGGCATGGGAACTGCGCTGCAGCTGCTCTTGACTGGCAGGAATGTTTGATCCAGGGTAGCATTCCTGATGAATGCCAATCAATGCTGTTTTTTCCCGTGCAATGGTAGGTAAGGATCCCTGAAGCAAACCAGCCTTTTAGACTGTTCTGCACCAGTATTCCTGCTCCTCCCTGGCCTCGTGTGTGCCACGTGGGGCTTTGGAAGTCTGAGTTAAGCCCAGAGAGCCAGCAGGGATGGTTCGTGCCTCAGTGCCCCTGGAAGTGCTCAGTGTGCTCAGCTGCACCCATTTGTTTGGTTTGGTTTTGGGAAGTGACACAAGGAGCAGGAAGCTCGGGCAAGCTGGAATCGCTTTCTGTGAACCCTGGGATGGCTTCAGCAACTCTCAGGCAGAGAAGGAACTGCTTCATTGAACATCAAGGGTTGGAACAAAATGGCAAAAATGATCCTGACTTTCCCCTGTGGAGTGAATCCAACCAGGTGCCTGCACTTGGAAAAGGTACGGAACCCTAAATTCACCTGCACATTCCAGGGCTCTGCCATGGCACATGGAAGGGGAAGGAAGGGAGCCTGTGCCTGTGGACTCAGAGCCACTGAGCTTTAATGGCCACTGCAGATAAATGCCTCAAAGGGAAGAGTTTTACCGCTTGTCATCTTCCTAGTATAAATAAGTTTTGGAAGAATATTTGGCTAAATCATGCTGGCTGAAACAATAGAAATTATTTCACCTTCTTTCCCTCACAGAAGTGTGTTTATGCCATTGCTTTTCTTAGAAAATGGAATTTTCCCATTATTTTTCTGTATAGCTGACTGCATGGCTCTGCATATTTTATGGCTTACAATATATTTGAGAAGATGAAAAATATGTTTCCATTGCTTAGTGACCAGGGGATGGTAGCAGGTGTAAAAAGAAAAGAAAGGCACGTCCAGTGTGTCCTTTGAGTCAAATGTAGGCATAAAATTTTCCAAGAGCTAAAAACCTTGGGAAAATTTTAGAAAGCATTTTATTTAGAGTTAAAAGTTGAATGGAATAGAAAGCTGTTTCAAAAATACAGAGGGGAATGGGTCAATAAAGTTGCTTGAATCCTGTAGGATGAGCTATGTCACCACCATGTGACAGGGAGGTTTGGTGAGTTGATCGTACTCTGATCCAGTGGGAAAAGTTGCATGGTTTCTCATGAGCTGGCTCTTCAATTTCCTTGAAATTCAAATTTTGATTTGCTGTAATGGATGCAGAAGGAGGAAGATGGTTCTTTTTGGAAACAAAAGTAAGAAAATGACATTTAAAATTTTAATGTCCCTTAGGGAAGAGATATCTGTGCTGTATTGTTCAGAGGGATATGTCTCAGCATGGCATCCACTTTTCAGTTCTGTCATAATCTCTTGAGGTTCTTATGGCCTCTAAACAAGGTCACTACATAGTGTGGGGAAAAACTGCAAGGATGGTCTTCCCTTGCTGTCTCTGGCTGTAAGTATTATGAAAAATACATTTATACAGTTTGTGTGGATACGAACAAAGAGATTTAAATTTTTAAGTAGCGTGTCTCTGAGAAATGCTAGGCAAATTCCCCACCACACCTGGGCTGGTGAGACACTCCTGTGGGTGCTCCCTGAGCTGTAACTGCTGGAGTTTCTGTACCTCCAGTGGTTTCCTGATTTTTTTATTTTTTTTTTTTTTCACTTGTGGTTAGCTAATTAATAATTTGTGTTAGTTACGGTGAGGGGGTCTGTGGAGAAGTGAATTAATACTTGGTTTATATTAAAGAGCGACATGATTGATGTGCTAATTACGCAGATACTTGTTCTCAATATTCTACTTTATTATATAGAAATATGAAGGCCAGCTGCAATAGCAAGCTCTGCTAATATATAAACACACACAATAACAAGGGCAAGATGAATGATTTTCCAGGTTCATAAAATGTCTCTTTTTTTTTTTTCTTCGCTGTGTACGAC
Organism: Sinosuthora webbiana; assembly: GCA_013397395.1. Lineage (NCBI taxonomy): Eukaryota > Metazoa > Chordata > Aves > Passeriformes > Sylviidae > Sinosuthora > Sinosuthora webbiana. The sequence continues at coordinate 620,089 of VXBN01012418.1, forward strand.
TCGGACAACACCTGGAATATCTTCTGAGTGGATAGGAGGGAGCTGGGAATGGGGGCCCTTGAGTGGTGGGGTTGATATCAGCTGCTCTCTGCACAAGTGGCATGAGTGCACAAGGCAGTAGCTAAGCTGAAGGATGTCATTAATCCTACTGACACCAAAATAAATCGGTGCAGTTCCATGTCCAGCTCTGCTTCGTGGGGCTAATTGTGTGAAGTTAATGCACGTAGCTTAAGGTTTGACTTCTTTACAGTCAGAACTTAAAGCACAATTCAGGATCATATTTTAAAGCAGCATAGTGACACTGCATTTCTAAATCCCCCCCAATTATTCATGTTTTTCCATATTTGCTCTTATTTGGAACCACTTTTGTAGAAAGAGCCCAAATACCTCTGTTCTGCTTGTTATATGTGCAGGATTAAGTATTAAATAGAGCAGTATAAAGCTCTGCTCTTTTATACGCATGTACAAACGTAATATCTGCTTTATTTATTACTTTTAAGAGAGATTTTAGCTGTGGTTTAACAGACTGACATATTTTGGTACAACTGTCTTCTGCATTTTCTTACTTGTAAAGCATTAAAAGCGAAAGTGCATTTATTTGTACAGGTTTGCAGGGGTAAAATAAACCAGACCCGATATATTTTAGAAGCTTAAAAACAGTTTAAAGTAGATGTTTCTGTAAATCCCTATTTTATTACTGGAAGTGCAGCTATTTCATGGAATAGCACACGGGGTATTGTTTCCTTTTTCCCTGCTGGAAGACCCACATAGTTGATCAGTGGCATTTACAGAGGGAGAATCAAGCACATTAAGCAACTGTTTGCACAGTGCTATATGCTGAAATACTAAGTCAGTCCAAATTCCCATGAACTTTAATGGTATTTTTTTTTCTTCTAAGCAATTCTCTGTACAAGCCTCATTAAATGAAGAAAGGATTTCCATTGATTACCTTAACTTTTAACACCTGGCTGGGAGGATTCAAGCATGAACACTGCAAAATTCTATTCGTGTTACATGCAAAGGAAAATTATATGTTGGGATGTGGAGAAATCCCAAACAGCCCTGAAAGCGTGACTCTTGCTGCCCACTTTGGAGCTGGAATCAGAGTCAGAGAAGGGTTGGGAGGGACCTTAAAGATCATTTGTAGATGATTCTGGTGGATAAAAATGGGTGTGTTGGAGCAGACCTGGCGAGGAGCCAGTTCCAGGGCAGGTGCTGCACGTTAAAGGTGTGGCTGTGTGATAGCACAGCACTACGAGAATTGCTGCTTTTTCCAAGTCTCATAGTTTTGCAAAACCAAACCCTGGAGTTGCTCTGGATGTTCCTTTTTATGTTCTTGGTGTGTCCTTACTGGCACTCAGAATTCCAGGGAGAGCTCAGATGTCTCTCCCTCGGCTTTGGGAGCTGAGCAGGAGAACCCTGCTTCCTGGAGAATCCTGATTCCTGGAGAACCATGGTTCTCTCTCCCTGGAGAGCCATGGACTGCCCCAGACTCTGCTTCAGCTTCCTGAGGACTTCTTGTCTGTACTGTAGCCACAGAGCTGTTCATGCTGAGGGTGCTGCCTTTTAAACTCCACGTGGTAGGGGAACAGACCAGGCCCCTTTTAGATGACTGCAGCTTTATAGAGTGGCTTCCCTAAAACTCTCTGTTTCTGTCCAGTGGACCTTATTATTTGTAGTTTTTTTTTTTTAATCCAAAACCATAGATTTTTTTTTTTAATTAGAAAATGGAATGTGTTAAAATTGGAGTTAATGTGACGTGAAGTATTCTGCCAAATTTGATGGTAATAAAAGTAGTCCATTTAATGGTGATTTAAATTCCTCTGTTTCTGCATCTGTAACATTAGAGTGGAATCTTGTCGGTTTTTCACTTTAAGCAATCTACTTTAAAATACTTACATAGTAAGCATTATTTACTGCTTTTAGGATTACCCTAAACTAATCTAAGTTGTGCCTCATTAGTTTTCCTATTCCATGGAATAAAAAAATTACCAGCATTGGTCTTTAAAGTCCATTTTGCACTTCTGCAATTACCATATTGATGATTGTTTTTCCTATGACAAATAGACTATGGAGTTCTGTTGCACTCTTGACTTCCTAGCAGTTCTTAAATTTGCAGCAGCAGTGAGCTCCATTAGGCAGGATGGGGGGTTTGGTCTGTAGTGTGTATTGGTCAAATGTAAATGGCATTATACAGATGTTGAAATTATAACATGTGAGAGAGCCACATGCAACTACACTTGATCAGCTATTTTGGTAAAGCTGATTGAGGATTGGCTTTCAGGTTGCTGAGTTTTAGTTAGTACAAAGAGGTTATTTTTAGTGTATTTAGTATTTTAGAAAATATTCTGATATTTTGAGTTTAGAGGAACTTGAGCTTGTACTTAAGGAGGAAAAAAAACCCCAACAAACAACTTGTATGGTCTTATTACACAGGTGTCACACACAGAGGTCCTGCTGGAAAATTCACAGGTTTGTCATCACCTGTGCAGGTAAACTGATCCCTTGAGAGGCTACCTAGAGCAGAGGCTAGACAGTGTTAAAGGAATAAAGTAGGTATTTATTAAAAGGCCTTCAAAGGATACACCTTGGGCAGTACAAGAACTGGGCTGTGGCTCCACCCAAGATGGACACCTGAGTCTTCACACTTTTATAGGTTTTGGTGCATTTACATATTGGGGTTAATTGTCCAATTACAGCTTCAGGAAGTCCCATCCTCCCAGTTTGCTCTCCTCAATTTGCTGCTGTTTGCAATTTTTGGGCCTGAAGCTGCAACAGTGTCCTTGGTTCTGGGGCTGGAAAAGGATTGTTTTGTCTGACTAAACTGTGAGGAGAACTTGCTAACACTTCATATGAAGTTCAGAGTTATATCCTAATGCAGTACAGCATCTGAAAAATATGAGAGCTAAAACTTAAGGCGTCAAATCAGTGAGCATCCCAACATTCCATCCAGAGATTTCATCCCTAGAGCAGCTGTTGGCAACCTTCTATCCCCAGCATACCAGATCCTGGTCACTAAATAGCCACTGCCTTGGTAGAGACATGCAGCAGTGCAGATGAGCTTACCCTCAAAAGGAAACTGATTTGATTTGTGCTTCATCAGAACCAAATCTTGCAGGTCTGTCCGTGAGGCTTTGCTGACTGATCGGTGCAAGCTGCAGTGCCCCAGTTCATCCACCACTTTCTCTGAGACATCGTGAGCTTTTTAAAGGATAGATGGCATGATGATAACATTTCCTGTGAGTCTGGTCTGTCTCATGTCAAAAATAAGCAGGCACCCCTCTTCTCATCCATAGTTCTCTGGCATCTTAAATGAAACGCTGATGTTTAAACGTATAAAAAATTTACTTTAGACATATTAGTCTCTGGTTTTGGTAGTATTTGGTCAGATCCTTCACTTTTTGTGGACTAGTATTTGTCTCCAGGCCAAAGTTCAGGAATATGGGCTTTTTCTCTTTCACAAACAGTCACGTGACGCACACGCAGTGGGACACATGTGGTTGTGGCAAAATGAAACCGAGGGGTTTTCAGCTTTTTTGGGTCTCACAAAGGATATGAGGAAACCATGTATCTGTTTATAAATGGGCTCTGCATTTCTTTCCTTGGGAGTGTTGACTTGAAGTCTCACAGCAATTTTGTCCCTACTGTTCCTGCTCTGGAAGCAGGACAGTATTTTGCTCTAAAAGTATGTAATTGTTGAGACTGATCTTTATCCCTTGCCATAGCCCAGTGTGAAGTGAGTGAAGACTCATTTGGAAGTAGGATAAATGCAGCCCTTGAGGTTAATGTTGCTGCAGCTGCTCAGCTGTGTGCATGGTTCTGTGGTTTTCATAAACATCGTCCTTGCAGGAGTTCAGATGTTCAGCACTGACAACCCCACCGAACAAAATGGTCACGAGGAGGGTTGGAAAGTCTCGATACAGTGTGGTGGTGTGTTCCAGGAGGTTTATGGAGCTCTGCCAGGGGAGGATTAGGCTGGATGTTGGGAAGGGGTGGGTGGTCAGGCACTGGACAGGTTCCCCAGGGAATGGCCACAGCTCCAGGAGCATCTGGACAACACTGTCAGGCACAGGGTGGGATTGTTGGGATGTCCTGGGCAGAGCCATCACTCCATGATGCTGGTGGGTCCCAGCTCTGGATACTCTCTTGGCTGACAGCAGCCAGCAGCTTAATAGGCTAAATCCATGGCACAGCAGAACATTTAGGATGTTGGGACCATCCTAAGGTTTAGAACCACTTTGGAACATGAGTCTGGAGTCTGTAAATGACAGGAGGTGGTGCCAATGCCAGCAGATGGTGAAAATGCTAACAAAGGTGAAAAACTGAAATCTGGAATCCCATCATTTTCATTTGGACATGACTCAGGAAAAGGTGTTTTATTCCAAATATGCTTTGAATTGAAAACATGTAGCTTGCACGACTTTGAGTCTTCAGGGGTTTGTTTTGTAGATATCAGTAAGTCATGGAAAACATTACAATTTAAACAGAATGAAGACACCTTTCAGGTAACTCCTTTCAGATAACTCCTGCAACTTGGCTCTAAGGCTCCCATAGGTGTCAGAGAAACTCATGAGTACCAGCAATCATTTTTATATGTAAGTGTTTTTATTATTCCAGACTACTCTTCTGTCAGTATTCTTTAATGCATCTTTATAAAGGCCAGAACTACTTTACTTAAGCATTTCCAGGGGCTGGTCTGGTATGTTATAATTTTTTTTTTTCTCTAGGAAGAGGTAAAGGAATATGCAGCAGCTGGGAGAGTCAACCATGAAGATTGTTCTATGTGTGGTCATTGTTCATTACAAGGAATATTTTCAGGCCTTTGTCAAAATGTAAATCTCTAAGTAACAGCACTTGGAATACGTCTTCAGCTCTTTTTTTGCCTCTGGGAGTATTCCCCAAAATGAGTCTCTTACTTCTTCTATTCCAACTTCTTTTTCTCTGTGCATGCTGGAAGTTGAAGGAAATTCTAAGATCTGTTTCCAGTTTTCATAAAGTTATGTGGATCGGGGCCTCCTCTCTAAGGTTGTTTTCCAGGTTTGAAGAACTTTGTTTTCTACTTTCTTCCCTCTAATGCCTGTGGACAGCAAATGGGGAGGAAAGATGGGAAGAGAATTTCTAAATGTGCCAAATCCTTTGTAGCAAACATTCTAGAAATTCCATGGTCTTCAAGGGCTTGGCTTTGCCCAAGAGAGTAATAATTTTCTGTGAGCGATTGTACATAATTCCACAGCAGAGCCAGGAACTGCAAACAAAAATATGATTTGATTCTCCTACAGCAGCATTGCTTTGTTCAAGTCTCACCAAATATTCAGAAATCCTTGACCTCTTACTGCCTGTGCAGATTAATCCATAGGAGGTCTAAGGATTGGCGTGGTAGAATATGGAAGAGTCAGGCTGTAATTCTCTAAGTCATCGTTTTCTTAGGGGTATTTTCTCTGATGTAGTAACTAGAGTTTAATATGCAGCTGGCCTGATTTTAAAGTAAAATTCTACAAAATTAAACCAAGGTAATTAACTGTCACAACAATTTAGCAGAGGAAATGGTGGCTTTTCCTGTATTTAGGGTTTTAAAACGTATTGTGTTCCTTTCTAAAGGGTGATTTTAATAAAAACCAATGCAGTGGCTTGGGCCAGGAACCTCTTGGTTGAACTCCACAGGCTGCATTTAAGTTTGGGAATTTGCTTAGGAAATCAGTTCTGTTCAGTGTTTTCATTAGCAGTGAGAAGGATGGAATACAGAGTAGCTTATAAAGTATGCAGATGACACCAAGCTGTGAAGATCTGAAAATGCTTTTCTGTATCAGATCAGAATTCAAAATAAACTTGGCAAATTGCAGAGATGGTCTGAAATCAGCAAGATGAACTCAAATTAAGTGAAGTGCCACGTGATATATTTAGGAAAAAGAATTTAGATACACAAATTCAAGACAGGCAGTACCTGTTAAGAGGAAAAACAGGTTGTAAACGAAGGAAATTCAATTCTGGAATGTGTGAAGAGGGATGCTGTGTCTGTAATGTTGGGTAATTATGCCAAATTAGGGCTGGTGAGGTCTGAGTTGACATGCTGTATCCACATTTAGTTATGACTTCTAAAAAGCCTCTGGAAAACTGCATCGCTCAGAGAATTGAGCTTGCCTAACTTAGGATAATTTTAGTAACAACCATCTGATATATAAAGATTTTAAGACAAAAGGGAGAGGGAAATTTTCTCCATATTCCTGAGTGAAGAACTAAGGGAAACTTTTGCTATTTGTACTCACAGTGATGAAGGGTTGTGTTTTACAAAACACTTTTTGAAGCCTGAACCCCAGAAAAAGCCACCTAGAGCTGTTGTAGAACCTACTTTTCAAGGAGAAGCTCTACAAATCTGTGCTGAGTGTCCCTTCCTCAGCCCAAGGTGGACAGAGCAATGTCTTTCAGCACATGTGTCTGTAACTCCGTGCAGGAGATGAGAGTAGAATAAATAGCTTGAAAAGATTTTCTCCTTAAGTGTCCTGGAGAAGTGGAATGGCTGCTTTTAGTTGGGAAAGCTGTCCACCCCATGGGGCAGACTCAGCACAGCCTTGTGGGGCTGCTGCTACTTGGGATCATGGACTAGAGAATTTCTGAACCTAAAATCCATTTCTTTCTTGTACGCACACACCTGGTTATGGAGATCACCAGAGGAAGAACGTGATTCATAGCTGCTGACTTTGCCTCTTAGTCCTGTAAAGAAACTATTTATTTATGTAACTTTCTTCCCCCACAAGAGTTTCCATTAATTCTGTTGATGGAAGCATTTTTCAGCATTACGATAGTGAAATAAAGCACAGAGCATTAAACCCTTCTCTGCCTCCAAAAGTGAGAAAGAAACACTGGCAGGAAACTGACCGTGAAAAGGTAATGCTTTGGTTTCTTATTAATTTAGAAATCTCAGTTAGTTTGATGGTCTAATTGCAAATTATGTTTTTAAATATTTTCCTTTACCAACCTTGGTAATTCAACAGAATTTACCAACTGGCAAGTTTCAAGTACTTTTTCTTCCAAACTCTTTTATAACACAACTCTGCTCTTAATCATCTGTGAAAAAGCTGCCATGCAACGGAAGACTGGGAATTGCTAACAGTAATGATGGAAACTAATTCAAACCAGGCCACAGGTAGAAGCTTCTGTGAAAGCAATCTGCATCTTTTCAAGCTGGCCAAGCTTTTAGAAAAGAAGTCTCTTTCATTCCAAAGAAAGCCCAGCCGTTATCTCTCTAAAAGGAGGCGACAGGGAACTATTGAGTAGGGAAAGTTTTAGCCGAGTTTGCCAACATTGCCTTTGCCTTTGCTTCTCTGCCCGTGAAGTGGTTCACAAGCAGAGGTGTGCAGTGTGAAAACCCACAGGGGCACTTCCTTTGCCGAGCTTTGCCCATGGTCTGACCCTGGTTTTCTGTGTCTCTCCCCTGCTGCTCTGGAGAGCTGTCCTGAGGGCTGTGATCCCTTCTGGAGCTGGCTTCCAGAGGCTGCAGATCCGAGCTAATCTCGTTACAGTGCTATTTTGGAGGCTGTGATTTCATGCTCCCAGGGGGCTGCCTTCCACTAAAAGAAGTGATGCAGCATTTTTCATAAAGGGATAGTCAAAGGTGAGTGATGGGCAGGGTGAATCATGGCATAAATCATTTCAGGCACGGAAGTGCAGCTTTCACTCCAGAGGAAAGCTATTAGGAAAAGATGTCAGTGTTTTAACTTTTTAATTGCATCTACTTGTTTGTTGCTACTCTCATTCTTTTTGCTTTTGGCTTAATTATTTCTCCCTAAAGTATGCTGCTTACCTAATAAGTTGACTAAGCTTGAAAAATTGATTCAAATACATACTAAATAAGAACTTGTGAGCTACAGTCACAACGAGCAACTCCTGAGTTTGTTGGTTTCTTTAATAGCACCCTCAAGTCTTACCAAAAATACCCCGACTATTCGATCTGTGCCTTGTGCTGTTCACAGCTTTGACAGCATCTAAACTTTATGACAATTTAAATGAATTTAAAAATCAAGCCAAACCCTGCCCCTAGATTTTGCACTGAAAATAAACAGTGATTCTCTGTGTGGAGGAGAGTGGTTTGTTCTGTGCCTGCTGCTCTGGTTTAAGGCAGGTTAGAAGGGAGATGTTTCTGTAATGTGTAACAGCTGATGCTGTAGACTAAGTGATTTTTTTTTTTTCTGTGGCCAGCAGTAATTATCAACAATCTTGTAGGCACAATCAAAGGAATGAGTGAGTAAAGATTCTCTAAGAAGTAATTTAGATTCATGCCTGTTGTTATTTACAGATATTCTAGATGAAAAGCTTAGTGTTCGGGTGCAGAGGTTTACAGTATGTGAGACTATAATGATATAAACACTTTGCATGTTATTACATAGGTTCTAGAAAAATCCTCTTGCCCTGATGTGATTAAGGACTCAATCTTAAACAGGATTATGGATGTTTTCAAGTTAATATGCTGTGAAATTGGCAGTGCTCCTGGTACTGCATAATTCAGGAATATGCCTGTGTCTTTAAAGGATGGGACCTCTGAAAACACGTGTGGTTCTCCAGCACAGTTGTGACTTTTTCTCAGATTTGATCCAGGGCCAAACTTTGTTGTTAAGAAGAAGATAATTTTATATTGGCACGGCATGTGCACAGTCAGATGTAATGCAGTAAAACCTGGGTAGGTTACAACACTCAGTTAATGCAAATTGATGCATTTTGATAATTGCACATGGAGTGGATAAACAGAAAGTGCTCAGAGAGCACCACAAAAGGGATGTTCCAGATTTATCACAACTGTGTCTGTATCAGATACTTACAGTGATGTCTTTAATTCAATTATTTTTGGAGGCACTTCATATTGTAGGGATAGTTCACTTCCTGAAGTGTTTTTTTCTTTTTGAGAGGAGAACTGGGTTTGCCAAGTTAGGAAGTGTGTGAATTTATTCCACTTCACAGGAGGAAATATGTTTGCTGCTGCTCTACAGCTGAGAGTGAAGATTCTGTGTGCATGGGAACTAGAATAAGTACATAAACTCGACTGTGAATTAGGAAGTTGCTCAGCCTCTAGAGATACAAGTTCAAGGCTGTGGAAGACTCTTTTCTCATTATTTTCCAGGGTGTACCAAGGTCTGTGGTCAGTCTAGAAGGGTAACTTCAGGTATGCTGAGATTCTAGCAAGTTTTCTCCCTCCCAAATCCTGAGTCATAGGAGCTTGGGAAGCAGCCAGGAATTTCACCAGACAGGATAGGGGTTTTTTTTGAAGCATTTTAAAGAATTGCTGTGACTGAGATCTATCACTGACTTCCAGATGGGCATTTCCATAAATGAAACAAAAGATAGGAGCTTTGTGCTCTGAGGATTTTCCCCTTTTTACATTCTTTTATGGTTTGGGTTTGTTTCCTTTTTTTTTTTTTTTTTTTCCTTTTATTTTTGGTCTGTTTTAGCTTTATTTTCTCTATTCAAAGCATTTTCCCCCCTCTTACCTTTTGTCAAGAAAAGATAAATTTTAAGACCTTGAACAGGAATGCAAGCTATTCAGTTATGCTACAGCTGCATAATAAAACCCTGGATTAAATGTCAGGGTTATAATTATTACCGAAGAATGCTGTCAGGTGAGATCAGGTAACTCAAGCCAAGATAAAAAAAGGTGGTAGAAACGACTGTATTAGAGAGATGATATTCAAAGAAGGCACGTTAGGATAAGTTGCAACAGGCAAGACAATGGTTAGGTTGTGCAGTTTACACATCCATTGCCACAGGAGCTGTTCCTAATGCTCTGCTTAATTTGTCCTTTGTCTCTGCACAACGGGTTTACGTCCAGCAAAATCGGGCAGGGAATAAAATTTTGGCTTTTACAAACTCTGTAGGTTTTTAGGGTGCAGTCCAGCAATATAACTAAGTATGTACCTGTGAACAGTATCACTGATTTCAGTAGGGCTGTTGATGCACTCTTATCTCTATATATTTGTTCCTGTCTGAGGCTGTAACCAGTATCCAGTCCTCTGGAATTCAGTGCATATCATGTCCTTGCATCCAAAACCCGCCCTGATGGCAGAGAAAGAAATATCAGCAATTTCCTAAGAGTTTCCACTATAAAACCAAGTTTTTAGCCAGTTGTAACTTCACCCAAATGTAACTGTTCGGCCTACAATTTCCTGTGCTAGGTAGGGTGAGCAAGGCTGATTTTTTGTGTAAGAAAATGTTGGCTGAAATCTCTCTGTCACTAGGAAAAATGCATTTGGGTTTTTTTTTTTTTAATCTTGCAGGAACTCTGCTGCTCTCATATTTTGGAGCAAGAAATGCAGCAGAAGAGCTTTCTGATCTGAAAGCAGCTACTGGCATTAACAAGAAACCTCTTTGCCAGTACCTGAGAATGCAAATAAATTTGATCAAATCATGAAGTTCTAAAAATTATGTATCACAAGCAGTATTCAGTACAATGCTGTATTAGGATTTGGCAGCTGAACGCTGTCTATTTTGAGAACATATTTTTCTGCATAAATCCTGTATGTGAAACCACAGAAAACTGGATTTTGTCCTTGTTTCTGCCACAGAGAAACTGCGTGAGGCTGGATAAGTCACTTAGGAGTACAAACCTGGTCATTCATTTTGCATTTTTCATTTTCTGAGTGCTTAATTTTGAGACAATTAGGTTTGGTTTTTATTTCACATACAAGCAGTGTCAGTTTTGGAATGACCAGTCCCTCTGCTAACCACGATGGAACCCATCTACCTGGGTGATACCTGAGGGTGTGCTGAGAGCTGGGAGGGCAGGCTGATCATGGCATATTGGTTCCAGTGTTTCAGAAACCCTGATGCCGGGGAGTTTTCCTCCACATGGATCTGATATCTGCCCTCCCTGAAGTTAGGGGCTGTATTAAACACCCAGGTGATGTTCCCCTGGCAGCTCTGGGTGCAGCACTTTTTGACCTGAAGGGTGATTTTGTGTGTGAGGTGGTGAAGCGTGGAACGTCCTGAGACTGAAAGAATTTTGCATCTGAAGAATACTGTATTTTTATTTATGGCTCAGTCAAAATAAATTAAAATAATCGATGATTGTTTTGAAAGCAAATTACTGGGAGTACTATATATCTACCATGGCAAGTGCTGAAGAGATGAGAATGTCTTATAATGCCAGAGTGAGTTGTGTAAACAAGGGTATTTATATACTCAACAGCAGCAAATCTCTGAGAGGGTTTTTTGTTGGGTTTTTGTTTTTTTTTTTCCTTGGCTGAGTCTCCACTGATCCTACTTTATCCCAAAGGAGGAGGAGGAGAAAACTAATGTTCCTATCACACATGTTCCGTTATTGATTTCCATTCCAATCCACCCAAAGTCTTCTGTGCTGGAAATAATTAGACCCTGTGAACAGAGATGAAGCAAAAATCTATACAATGCTGGATTGCCAGAAATGAAGACAAGGGTGCCTAATTAATGCTGCATATAGAATGCCTTTTGGATGAATGGGCTTCCCTTTCTCAGAAGCAGCTCAACAGCAGTTGTGTCACAAATTTGCTGTTAATTAAATGGTGTTCACTGTGTGCCTGTAAAAATGGCACGGAGTAAGAAAAACATTGGACGGCAGCAGCATTTTACAGGAGCTCTGCAATTTAAAGGAAAGACTGTGAAAAACAAATTTACAGCCTTCGTATGAACAGCAAAGTATTTTCTTCTGTATGAAAGTCACTTTATGGATTTTCCCAAAGTTCCATAGGGATGTCTGGTCACTGCAGAAGTTTGAGCATTTCAGAAGTTGGACTGGAAGTGTGTTGGGAGGGTTGAGGGTAGGCAGAATGATCCTGGGAGCTGAGGAAGGATGGGTGAGCTGCAGGCTGGCCAGGGCATAAGGGTTGTTCAGGAGGAGAGTCAGGATGTAGAGGAGGACACCAGGTAAAATTTTCTCTGCATGAAAGGTGAGCTGAAGGCGGTGTGAGGCTGTGTAATGCACATTGGGAACTGAGAAGGCAGATCTTTAGGAAGAATGTAAGAGAGCTGATGGAAAGGCTTCACAACAGTCCTCGTTAAGAGCAGAAATATCTGGAGGGGACCTGAAGTGTCTGAAGCAGGTTAAGAGAAAAATGGTTTAAAAATAAAGAATGGTTTAAATGGTTTTATGTACATGCAGATAGCAGCAGTGGGGTTGTTGGTGCTTCAGAGGTCCCTGTAGTAGAGGAATTCTGGGACAGCTCATCCTGTAATTTGCAGGCCACTGTTTTTTTCTCTCAGCCTTTAATTCTTTTATCTTTGTTCCCCCCTTGCTCTTCCAGGTATCTGCTGCGGCCAATCTAAGTGATACAACTGCTCTCTGTGCATCTCTGGAGAATTTAAATAGCAGCTTTCCCTCCTTCTCTTTTTTCCTATAAATGCAAAGGAAGTTTATCCTCTTTAGGAAAAGATAGAAAACGTTTTTTTCCTAAGAAACTAGAGAATGAGAATTTCCCAGGCTCCTTGCTCAAGCAGATGGAGTCAATTGATGAGTCTTGCAGGAATCTTCCTAGGCTGGGCATTAAACTGCAAGAATAGATGTTTTCTGATGAAATTCTAGTTGACATAAATATATTTTTAGCATGGATTTGATAGAGGGAATTATTTTTCCCAGTACAGTAGATGCGGTGGTTCTGGTTTAGGAATTTTATGAAATAATTTGGATGCAGGAGAAAGGTACCAATAAAAAAAAGAGATTTTTATGACGTTGTGCCTTCTAAGTCCTCTCTTTTCTTCCCATTTGGGTGCTTAGCATTGTCTCTTTCTCTCTCATTCTGCTTTAATAAGTGTTTTTCTCTCTGAGCTGTTGGCCCTGATGCACAGCTGAAATAGGTGCTCACACAGGTAGTGATTCCTCTCCCCATTATTGCAGTTTGATTCTGAACTCCAGATTTAATCTGCCTAAATAAGCCACTCCTGGGACTAAAGTCAACTAGTAGAACTTTCTGATGTTCAACAAATAGTAGGGCATTACAATGATTTAAATCAAATAACCAAATCCATGTGAAATACACTACTTGTTATCTTTCCAACAGATTGATTTTCTTCCCTGGATCCATTTTAAGCTGCACTGCAGTTGCTAAATCAAAAATAAACTGAGTTTTCAGTCTGGGGACGTGTTAAGTGTATGATTTCCATTACATCGCAGCGTGCTACGTATTAAAAATGAAAACATGGAACACATTTTGAGTACAGAATTAAAGTGAATTTTCTGACCTAGTCCCAGTGAATGGACTCTAAAGTGCTGGCAAGGACTGTAGCTCCTGGACTGTAATTATCATTTGAGTTATTTCACAGTGATAGGAGACTTTACACCTGTGGGCACAAGTGGGCACCGGCTGACATCAGTGGTTTTTGAAATTATTTTGGGTAATTACTTTGCATAAGTGGGAAAGCTAATCATGTTGGTGCAGCTTGTTACCCTCTTGCATGTTTGTCAGAACATAGCCTAACAAAGTATTTCAAAGCACTTTTTGAGCGTTAAGTGGAACTTCAGGAGGGTGTGAAAACAGTTCTGGTTTCACAGAAATCGGTGCTGTTCTTTTTTCTTCATCAGCAGCAGCAGCTCATCTCCAGAGCACGTACTTTGAATTCTCATGAGCTTAGGAAGCATCACTGTTTGCTCAGTCCATCCAGAATCAGACTCCTGGGGCTATTGCCCCGAGTTAAATGGATCTTACGCATTTCACATAAAGTGGAACTGGTACAGAACATAACCTGCCTCTCTCTTCTCCTGCAGCTTGGCTTTACACCCCCGAAAAAACATCGTGCTCACCGGGGGCGATGACCGCCTGTGGAAGACCTGGGGCTTCCCTGATGGGAACATCCTGCTGACAGGGGAAGGCCACACGGATTGGCTCTCAGGCTGCTGCTTCAGGCCCAGGTCAGTGCCCACAGCCCCTCAGCTGGCCCTGCTCCCTCCTGGAGCTCCTTCATTCCCTCGCCTGCTTTGCTGCCTCTCTGTTCTCGGGGGGACCCCACGCTCTCTGCTGAATTCCCAAACACGCAGATAAAATGTTCCTCTGCCTTTTGCAGTGTTGACTTAAGACTGATTGCTTATAGTATTTTGTACATCTTAAACTCTCTCCCTGTGGCAGTGCACATAACAAGGAGTAATAAGCTTTTCAGGCCTTGCTGTATTCATTTTCTCCCTGTTCATGCACTATGGCAAACACAGTCCCATTATTAATAATACTGAAAAGTTGACTTCTTGTATTACATGTTATTTGTCATATGACTAAGAGTATCTGGGTTTACCTAGAGAATAAGAATATGAGCTTTCCTGTTCTTTCATCGTATGGATTCAAAGCTGAATTAATAAATGAAAGTGAACACTGAAAATAAAAATTAAATATTTAAGTTACAAGGGTCATGGAAATAGGGCAAACATGAATTAGATTTTTTGGTCTTTCTGTTGAAAAATAGGACACCATTTTACTCTCAAAACTAAAATCCATTTGATAAGGCTGAGCTTCTATATGTTGAAATTGCTTTGCATCAGATTTGTGAGGCAGCAGTTTAAATAGAGTTCTTTACTGTTAATATAATAAAGGTCTGCCAGGCTATTCACCTGAGGCTCAGTTATAAAAGGAGCATTATTAAGCCTTCAACCTTGTATTTTCATTGTGTTTATTTTATGAAGCAATATTAGCTCTCTTCTTCGTGAGGAGGAAATGCATCCTATTTAATTTCATGGTTCCTCCTGATCTCTGAGTTTGTAACGAGCTACCAAAGGCACACACAGTCCTCTTAAACACAAGAAAATCCCCTCCTTTTTGAAACCTCAAGAACCAGGAGTCATGCTTTCTGGGATGAATTAAACATGCACTTCCTCTTCTCTTGCATCACTTTCTCCTAAGAAAAACAGTTTTTTTCTTAAGATGTTTGTGTTTTCACCGTGTTCTCCTTTTCATGTGTATATCCTTAGAAATAATTACGTATAAAAGAAGAGGATAATATTTAACTTAAATAATTGCATATAATATAGGGGGATCGAAATGGAAGGCTCAGCTTCTTGTTTCAAGGTGTTAGGAAAATTTGTCTATTGCTCCATGGCAGAATTTCAGAGTTTGTGAGTGCTGGACATGCTTTAAACTCGCAGATAAACAGAATTCTGCCTTCTCCTCTTACCTGTTGTGAATGTAAAACTTAGCATGGGGGAGAAGAAAGGGAAATACAATTAGAAGAGCATGTTATCATTTATAAAGCTGCTGGGCATACTAATCAGATTTCGATAATGCATTGTTACCATGACACCCGCTGACTCAGAGACTCCAAACTATTTTCTCATTAGTCTTTGACCAGAATACAGTCCTTTCAATAGGCTTTCCTATTTCTCATTCAATTATTGAAATTAAAATGAGTTGAGGTACATCATTATTCTCTTGCAGTATAAATTGACTCCTGCTGAATGCTCTGGAGTGATTCAAAAGCAGTGCTGTTAAAATATTTTTTTCTGTTACTGCATAAAATATATAATGTAGCAGAATACATTTAACCATATTTTTAATTTTTTAAATTTTTTTTTCTAGATAGGAGATTTTTATATATCCATTTTTCCCAGAAGCAAAACCAATTAAGTAAAAATGAAGAGTTTTAACAGATTATTTTTTTTTTCTTTTTTCTGGAGTCAAACGTAGATAACTTCTAGTTTTGTTCCATTTTAAAGTTTTGAAATGATGTTCACCCCAGAAGTGGAAAAGAAAAATATTTTTGTGCTACTGGGCTATTAAATGGTGACCTGGGTAGAACTTTCATAGTTCTATGGTCTTTCCTGTTTGTCCTCTGTGAGATCACTTGTCCTCTGTAAGATCAGGTTTAGAACAACCTCCACCTGTGGTGTTCTGTGAAGCGTTCAGTGTGCAGCCACACACGAGTCTGCTCTCAGATCATCTGGTACAGCATCCTGCAATAACCCACACCCTGACACCAGGCACTAATGATTTGAGGAGAGCTGTGATGTGCATTTAACTGATGTTCCTGCACATACAGATGGCTTAAAATCCCTGGGGGTTTATGTGCTCACAGAGTATTACTTGAGTAGGGGTCTTTCTCATGGTTGTCTCTGTGCCACCACCATGGAAATAGGGCAAAGCTGCCAGTATCGCTGGTGGCTGGGAACATCTAGAAACATGAAGCTTAAGTGCTGCTGGGTTTATATATCCTCAGTGTCTGCAAGAGCCATGAGAGAACGTGGTTCTAGGAAGGAGCAATGACAAGGTAAAGGTGTGTTTTAGGCTCTGGCCCAGGCGTTACAGAAATGAGGGTTGTCCTTAGGAGCTTTCCCAGGACTGACGTTCCACAGTGTCCTTAAGCGTCATCACAGAGCCTTAGGGGCAGTTACTGGATGCAGAGTCTTCCCCCGCCCCCGACAAATGTGCTTCATTCCACTATGATTTTTTGCTGAAAACCACCTCTCTTGTGATCAAAGCAGAGTGAGGGGAGACTGTGCTGGGCTCCAGGGCTGCTGCTGTGTCACTCCTGGGTCAGCACAAAGGGTCTGGGTGCCCCGTGTGTTCTCCCTGCAGTGGCTCCCAGGACAGGGGATGAAGGGCAGCAGCCTGGCTTTGTGCATGCAAGGAGAGCAGAGCAGCTCCCTGCAGATCTGAGAGTGAAGCATTGCCTTCAGCTTTTAAAATAAAAGTGTAACTTCAAACAGGTCCTGTCATCTGCAGCGTGCGGCAGCTGGGAGGAGGGAGGAGAACAGTGCTTCCTTCTTTGAAACTCAGGTGACACCTGGTCAAACTTCAAAAAAAACCAGTGTTTTTACTCTGGTCTGGCTGAACACTGCTTTGCAGATGAATTAGCTGTTTCAAGCTCCTGTCACCGCTGAAAAATTTAATGTTTTGCAGCTTGTCTTTTCTAGATGTAAAGGAATGAGGGAGTCAATGTCTCCTGTCACACTCATACACAGGCTTCGTGGTAAGAATCTGGAGAGCTGGGGAAGAGCTGTGTAGTACACCTGTGAGTGCCAGGTGACTCAAATATTTGAAATAGCAGACAAAAATCTGCATCCCCTGCCAGTTTCCAGAACAAGTTGAGGATAATAATGCTGTACTTTTGAGAACCATGCTCTAATCACATGAAGATATTTCATGGCATGTACTAGACTTGTTCATCTTTGTTACCAACTTTCCTGGGTGGCTAATAAATCAAGCTCTGCAGCATAGCAGAGTTGTGTGTTAATGTCTGACAAAATCCCAGTGAACAGTAAAATACTGTATTCTTGCCCTCCTGATGGTCTGGTACAATATGTAATGCCCTTAATATATTCAAAATATTTATGAGGTCAACTCTTCTAAAATGTTTGTGGCCCTTTTCACGCAAACGTTGTCTGGTTCTGTGGAATACAATGAATTTCTGAGTTGAAGAGAAGTACAAACTGTAGGTTCTTGAAGCTGTTTAAAACTTGCTCTGAAAGTTGTCAGGTCGTCAACTCCTTTGTAATGTCCTGTTCCTTAAGAAAGAAGCAGATTTTCTGGTGTTCTCTCTGTTGCTATTGCAACTCTCACACTTATTGAGGAAAGAAATCAAAACTGTTATCAATTTATTATTATTATTATATGTAAAAATTGCTCCAGCACTTATCTTTACCTATGTGGATTCTCTGTAAGTTCTATTGCTGTTGGAAAACCTGGAACCAGGTATCGCCTCCTCAGTAATTGATTAAAAAAAAAAAGGAAAAGATAGAATAAGTATGTTCATGCATCAAACATGCAAATAAAGGCATGTAATGTTTGATACCCTAGAAGAAAGTGCCATTTTTCAAGCAAGAGAAATATGAGGTGTTGGGCTGAAAGAACAACCAGTGTTCCTCCAGAACAGAGTGGTATTTCTCCCAGCTGAAGGAGGTGATGTTTCTCAGATGGAAACCAGTGCATGGATAGAGGAGAAAGACATCCCTGTAGAGAGGGATGTATGAATATAGCAGAACATGGAGGATGGATGTGAGGAATTGGAGAGAAGTTGAATGAGCTGTGGAGGGAATGCAACTCCAGGCGGGCTTGAATTCACACAAGAAGCTTTTTGGGGAATTCTGTAGCACATGGGAGCAAGGCTCTGGGAAACTGAGCAATGTGGTGGCCTCTCAAGACCAAGTCCAAAATGTTGCTGACAATTCAGGGTAGGGGAAAAGGACTGGGATAATGGTATTCGCCCAAAGTTTTCAAGAGCAGTGTCTGATAAATATGAAATTGACTATGTTAGACTCTGATAGAGTGGAAGCTATTTTCTCATCATACAAAAGTTCTCAGAAAAGTTCTTATAAAATCTTCTTAAAAAGCAAATTCCTGAGCAGAATTAAGTCAGAATAAATGTTGAAATTGAAATTAATTCTTGCTCAGGTAAGCCCCTAATTTTATTTTTTACATTATTTTAATTTCTTTTTTTATCTTATCATTCATGAAGAAGCTGTCCAGAGATGACTTTGTGTGGAAAAAGGATAGGCTGAAAAGCCCAGCAGAACAGTCATGGAGGAAGGGGGAGGGAGGGTGTGGAGAAACCTCTGAGAAGTGATGGGAGCAAGGGCCAAAACTCAGGAGGGAGGGCAGTCCCAGGAAGGAGAGGCAGCTGGGTTGGATCCAGCCAGGCTCAGATGTTCTGAGGCAGCAGGCACAGACTGACACTGCTCCTTGCTCACTGGATCTCACAGGACTCTGTGCTTGGAGGGAAACATTGAGGAGCCAAAATCAGACTTGACAGCTTGGCAGGTCCAGGCATCACTTGTGAATTTCTCAGTGCGCCTTCACAGTTTGAGAGCCCGAAGTGCTTTGATTACCAAGGTGAATTACAAGGTCTGCTTCTTTATTCATCCCCCACCTCTGCTGCTCTTGGCTCCCCACAGACTGTGCTGCTGAGGAGTGTCCCAGTCCTGGGAGGTGCTGGTGCATCAATCCACACCAATCTTCTTGACAATCATAATGTCCTCAGCTACCAGTGTGTGGTGAGAAACTTCTGCAGGGTACGAAGGGAGTCACACAAAATTTGATACTAAAGATAAGTGACTGCTTTCTTAGTTACAAATTGCAAATATCTTTTAAATAGGTAGGATGGTACAGGGCCCACAAAGCCTCAGCAAATGAAAAGCACTTGATGACATACAGAGAAGAGTAGGTTCTTTAGTCACAGTAGCAAGATAATTTAAAATATTCTACTGACATCAAATATATTTTGCCTTGTACTTTAATAATTCCTAATGCCATTCTCCAATTCTTTTTTATTTCTATGAGAAGAAACAGGAATTATCTGTTATGCCATTTTGTTTAATGTACTGGCTTGCAAGATTTGATGCTGTAGTTATTTGGTGAAACTAGGGGGACTTACAGAACAAACAGTCACTGCTGAAGTTATGATTCCAGGATCTACAAGATGTTGCTACAATCTAATGTTTGTTTGTTTTAGTGAAATGCAGCAGCATTTGTCTGCATGGAAACTGTAATTTAACATTAAGCAGTGGGATTTGACTATGCTGCTGCTACTATACTCTTTCTTATCAGAGACCTTCACATATTCTTTTGGGCTCTGCAAAGCATCCATCCATGGCATGAAATTAAGCAAGGTTTGTAGTTGATGATTTTAAAGTGTTGGTTTTTATCACCCCTCCTTCAGAGGCACTGCCCAGGTGGGTCAGCAGTCACTCCAAGGTGACACTGTACATGTAAGCCAGCGGAACCAAAGGAAGCTCCTGGACATGTTGAAGCAGGAATAGGCTGGAAATTCAGCATCATTAGGGACCCTTTCAAACCCCATTATGGAATGGTTTCAGCAGTGGTATATGCTCAGGGACTCTCCTGTTTGTTGTGCTCCAGATTGCTTTTCCAGTGATGTTAAGAGTTTTGTGCACTTTTGTGGGATTACTGCCCAATCCCACAAAATTTACACAGGCCCTGGACCTCCCAGATAATTCCCTGTGCAGACACTCCGTATGGCTCTGCAATGTGTTTCCAGCTGGTCAGGTACTTCTAGAGGAGTGGAGTACTGAGCACAAGCTGCCTGGGGGGACAGGAGATGTGCAGCACATCCCAGGGAGATGTTCTGTCTGCACTTTCAGGGAACTGCTGACTTCATTATGGACAGCACAGAAATCTTGGAAGTTTGGTGATCAGGTTCCATTAATTGCACCTTCTGGCTGGAGAGTGAGGAGCTGAAGCAAGGCAGGACTCACCTTGGTGGGTTGAGGCTGCTCAGGGGGCTGCTGTGCACACCTGGGAGCCAGGGAGGAGGAGGAGGGGAAGGTCAGCCTTCACCCTCCTGCCTGGCCACTGAGCCAGCCAGAGTGACAGTCCTCCCAGGGAAGGGATTTGGAGATCACTGGTAATAGAAGGTCTATGGACAGTGAGCTCCAGAACACTTTTCTCTGCTGGCTTTGGAGTTGTAAATGCTGAGTTTCACACTATACATTAAACAAGGCTGAGACTTGAAAGCCACCAACTCCCCTCTAAGCATTAACATAAAAAAGAGTTGTAAGACTTGAGTTAATCACAAAGGTCTCTGTTGGCTATCAGTGGAATAGAATTATTTTGATTTGTGCTTTGAAATAGTCTTTAAAACCTAATTCAGGTCTCACTGCAGAAACAGATGGGTTTTATTTATCCTTTTGCTACTCTTGATAGCTATGAAAGAAACATGAGATAGTCTGTATGTTCTACTTAGGACTTTTGAACACTTATTTAATGAAAAGGCATAATGATTTAATTTTTTAGAGGATGTTGAATTCCTGCATAGTTCAATAAAGCTTTTAGTAACCAGATTACATATTAAATTTGCCAGTGGTAAGAAACCTCTTTTGAGTGGCATGATTAATTTTCAGTCATCTAACTGGCTTTATGTAACACATCATATTTAGCAGTCGAGACATCTGTTAAGGTGTTTTATGAAACTGAGCTAATACAGGAGTCAAAAGAAAAAAAGTTGTATTCATTTATTCTTCAAGGAAAAAAACTATTTCAGAAGTCTTCTATTCAATTCCCCAGTGTACAGTATTCACTGTGTGCTTGGTGTTTTCAAGCATAGAAAAATTTTAATTTCAAAAGTAGCTTTATTTATTTCAAAATCTTTGATAAGCTTCATACTTTTTGTACAAGGAAACAGTCTCAACATAGCATCATTCTCTCTCAAGCTTACAAAGACTACTCTTTTTACCTCACAAACATGTTTGGGTGGGCATTAGATTTCCTTTGGGATTCTCAATCTCATTATTTTTATCAATAAAAAGCCTCTGCTGGACAAAGGAATAAATCACACATAAATGAAATATGAGAGATTACATGAGAAGCTCAGCTTTTGCTTAGTCTAATTCAATATCTTTGGCCAAACGTCTCAATGTCAAAGGCTTTATAAGTATTCTACAGGATCAGTCTGGCAAAGAGAAATCAATAACCAGGTAATGGATTTGATTAAAATTTTTCCCCTTCCACCCACTCCCACAAGCCAAATGTTTCTACCCATACTAATCTCTTCTGGCACTGTGGAACTGTTGGTCATTCTCTGTGGGATTTTGAGATGTAAATATATACATAAAGTACGTTTTCATTTCAAAGAGCTCTGTTCACTATTGGTGAATATCTGTGTCAAGAAAAAGCAGTGTTTGTATCTCATTTTCTTTCGAGAGGTCAGTTCTGCAATTTTGGAAAATATGGACTGATAACAACTGTAACTTTGCTACAGATTTACATCCTGATTTGTTGTTCAGAAGTTGGCTTTTTTCTGCTATTTCTGCCAAGATGAGGAGAATTTCCTCACACAGACCAAGGTTCCCAGCAGATGTCCAAACGTCTGGAGATTTTCTTTGTTGCCAAATCCTCAGTTGTCTGCTTTACCCCAGTGCTTCTCATCTTCTGTCTCTGAGGTGGTTATAGTAGCAGCCCATGTGCCATCTGGAAGGTTTGCCTTCAGAAACATTCATGATTAGGCCACTAAAGTTCTCCAAGGATGGTACCTCTACTTTAAGTAAGTAGTGTTCCCCGTCAATGGAAAGACCAAAGAATGTTCCTATTGCATGGAACCTGAAGAGTCTATCATTATATTGATTTTAGAAAGCAAAACAGTGTGTAATTCCGTAGTGTGGTTACTGAATAGGCTTCACTTTTCATCCAGAATGACCAGGCTTGAATGAAAAACTGCCTTTGGCTTGTATTTCTTAGTTGGTGAAGATAGTGACCACTCAGAGTTAGTGATTCACTAATAATATCTCCATTACAATAATTCAGTGAGCGGCAGGACGGAGAAGTGCTGAGGACAGCTGGAGACAGGAGAGGGAGGAAACAGTTGGCAGAAGCAGCAGTCCTCCTGTTGAGCAATTCAGATGTATATTTGAAATAAGTACAGGAAGAAAATCCATCGTCATAAATGCTGCCCGTTGCTGAAAGCACTCTGACTTGGCTTTACACACATCCTGAACTTCAACACCAGTGATTGAAAACCTGTTGATAAACCAATGCCATTTCTACTGATTAATTTGCAGCCCCTCCATTACAGATGCACAACATCCTTTTAAAGGTTCTTTAAAAAAGACCTCAATCTTCATACCCACAATGTTGTGTGCCCTTGGATACATTAGAAATCCTAATGGGGATAAAAAGTTAGCTAGTCTTTGTGTCCTATTATTTAATTTCTTATTTAATTACCTTATCTTCATAATCTATCATTTAAATGTTATGCTGGCCCATAAGGTGAATAGTTTTCAAATGTTCTGAATGCTTAGCTTACACAGAAATGACGTTATTTTCCTCAAGTGGTGATCTTGTGTGCTGCATTCTCCCGTTATCTGAATTTTAGACCTAAAAGCAGACATATTTGATCTGGGGGGCTTTAAACTAATCTGATACTAGGTTGAAAAGATACTGTGATTATCAATTCCACAACACAGGTGTCAAGTTTAATCTTTCTCTTTCTGACAAAAATTTATTTACTTTTATTAATAAATACCATTTTGATGTAATTGTTTTGACTTAGAAATTGTAAGGAAACTTTCTGATCAGCAGTGTAGGTAACCAGATTTGGTGTTTACTTGAAATAAAAAAATAATTTCTACATGATAGCCACTTTGATAGTGAAAGAGTAGAGGAATAGGCAGTTGAAATCTCTTCATAGAGTATCAATAAAATGGGATATTTCTAAACCTATTAGTTCAGCTTCAGTGAAGCCATGAGTGTGTTCTCTGAAAGTTTTGCAGAGATTTGCCTGCTCTACAAGGATCTCTCGGTTTCTTTTTCTGCATATCTGCCTGATTTTCAGTCCCTGCAGCTCTTGCTGCCTGGGAGTCACCAGAAGCAGTTCAGTTTTGCTGATTGTTTATTCAGGCTGTGAGAAAAAAAAAAAAACAAAACAAACCCTGTTGTTTACTTTGGCGGGTCCAGATTTTGAGCAGTTTAGGTTTTCTCCTGGCTCCATCAGCGTTTTGTGCCGTGGGGCTGGGGTTGCAGAGGGAGCTGCCGTCTCTCCGGGGCTGGGGGGTCTCCGTTCAGTGCTCTGATCCCGGGCGTGTTGCTCTCGCCCCGTTCGGAGCCGTTGTACGCCTCAAAACATCTCTCTTAATGGAATCTCTTGTGTTATGTTTCTCTGAGTGCAATTATAATCTCGATGCCTTTAACATCCTCGCTTTATTATTGCTTTCTTCTGTGCAATAAAGGCAATTGTATTTTCCCTCAGGTCTGCTGCAAGGGTTCTAGTGGAGTGGCTAAGGAGATATCTGTGTTTGTTATATTGTTAAAATGAGCCTTTCCTAAAGTGCAGCTGTTAAAATAACAAACATTAGTGTTGGAGTGACTAGAGAATGGCAATTCAATTGAGGCAATATCTAAGGTATTTGAATTGGAAATAGCCCCCAAATATTTAGAGTGTTTAGAAGATTTTGTCTGGAGCACAAACTCCGGGTATGAATTGCGCAGTCATTTATTGTGTTTTGTGTTTCCCTTCACGCTGTGTGGCTGCAGTAATTTGGGGAATTCCAGGTACAAAGCAGTTGCAGTAGCACAGGTGGCAGGAGAAGTTGCCCAGCGAGGAATGAGCATCAGGACTTGCTTGAGTGCTGAGGGACGTGGATGTGGAACCAAGTTCTTCTTTTGTGCCTTTGTGTCTGAGTAGTGTGTATATAAAACAAACGGGGACCGGAGGGAGAAGGCCACGGTGTTTGTGTCCACAGTTTAGATTACCTGTGAGAGTTGTTATGTTTGAAGGGTTTTCTGGTGTCCCCTCTCTTGAGCAGTCAGTGTTTAAGCTGTGTGGCCTCGCGGATGAAAGTTCAGTTTTCATGTAAAGCCTTTCAGAGAAAGGATGGAAAATTATATTCACTTTACTATTCTGCTTTCTCTTGTATCAGCCCAGGATTCTGCTCATGTTCAGCATTTCCATTCCTCCTCCACTCGTGGAGTTAGATTGTTATTGATCACTGTCAGCATTAACTCACTCCCTGTCCTCAGGCTGTGTCCCTGTATCCCCAGGGCATGGCTCAGTGAGATCATCACCTGCCCCAAGTACAAACACTGGGCTCCTGCACTGTCCTGTGTATTTTCTTGGCCTTCACTCTCAGGACCATTACACAGAGTGAGTTAAATATCCTTCCAGGGGCCTGGGAATGTTCAAATCCCAGTGCAGAACTTTCCACCGGCTGTGAAATCTCTGTGCACTCACTGAACTCTCTCTGCATATGAATATGCAGCTTAAAAATGATGCTTTGTACAAACATGCAAATGGGATTAATGACTGTGGTTCATTACTGGCTATTGATTGTGATTAGACATCACTGGACCACCGTTGGGGGATGATAATGGATTTAAAATGACTGAGCCACAACTTTGCATTTCAGAGGAACCGAGACACAGGATTATGGCTGTTAATATAGGTCATAAATCTGTTCTGTACATGGAATTCATGTATCTGAACTCCTTCCAAACTACATTTTTCCCTACTTCAACAGCATTACAGTTTGAGGATTTGGAATCATTCCAATGGAGGAAAAACGACCCAACTGGATGGGATGGGTGTTGAGATGAAGTATCACACTGTAATGGCACACTGTTTAATGTATGTCATGGATATTGATTGGTACTGTGCATGATTTTATGTGGGCTAAATACATTATTTTAAAAACTTAACAGTGTACGGGAAGACTTTAGCTTACACTGGATTGTTTGAGAGAAAGTGTTGGAGAATGGTACAGAATAGAACTCATTTCTGGAAAATGTGGCAGTTTTGCAATGTTTACTCATTATATTTGATTTCAGGTAAAATAGTTGCTCTCATGAAGTTAATGGAGGAAAATTTACTTGGCAGTAGGGTACAGGAAGGTGGTACAGCTGGACCCAGGAACACTGCCTTCAGCATAAAAAGCCTTCATAATTGTTGGAGATATCACTGGCCAGGCTCCCACGAGCTCCCTGCTTCCAGCTGGAGGCCAGGATTCTCCTACCCCTTGCTAAATAGGTGTCTGGTTTTGCTGTGGGGTGCTAGATGTGCATTGGCAGGAAGCTTTTAGAAAAGGCATCTTTTTTTTAATGCACAATAGTTGTAAAAAGGGAATTCATTGCTGTCTAATTTTTGCCTAGAGCCCTTGCATTGTGTAGTGCCTGCTGTCTTCCTGACACATATTTTGCTACATCTAATCTCCAAGTATTGTAACTAGTCTGTCTTTTGTCTTTTAATTTTTATTCCTGACCTGGTGTTCTTCACAAGATTCCTAAAAGCCAATTTTACATGTACATAAAGCTGCCTTCTACCAGGCACCTAAATTATTTTAGATTCTCATTTAACCACCTCTAATTGCGTGATACTGGGTGGCAGCTAAGCCATTTTTTATACATCAGAGAGTCTAGCCTGCAGTGAATGGGACCACACTCAATATTTTTTGGGGTGTACCAAGCTCAACTACTGGATTTGAATGGGGCAGGCCTGAGTTGGGGTCTGTGTGGTTTGTAACCTGCATTGGAGCAATCTGGAAAATAACAAATTATTGTAGCAAAAAGTCATGCTGACAAAGTGACTAAAAATCATTATAATGATCCTGAATGCAGAACTGTAGGCTGTGTTCAGAGTGGGCCAACACTTTGGAAAAAAGGGATACTTGGGCACAGGAAGATGTTCAGGTAAGAGCAGTGGAAAAGACTCAGGTGAAACATGATTTCCCTGTGGGTGTGTGTGGTCAGACACAGCAGCTTCTGGTACCAGAACTCAGTTCAGAAAGGAAAGATGGTTTAAAGTGTGAAGACGTGATATGTTGAAACTTGTTAATAAGTGGCTTGAATTTGTTACCTTGAGGTTCATCCATTCCGTAACAGGACTCTTTCTGGTAGTTAGCAGCCTGTTGTATTTAGATGTTTGCAGATGTGAAACTGTCATTCTTGAAGTGGGAAGCAGCCTCAAGAAGTTCTCATGGAGAAGGTGAACCTCATTAAAACGAAAGTTTGCCCCTTTTGTGATGCCTAGTCCTGGTGTCTGTCAATCCAGAGGCACTTTGGTGCCAAGCCCTTGCTTTCCTGTTTGCCCTTGCTGTCACAGCCAGCTGCCAGCCAGGGGAAACGCTCCTCCTGGCACAGGTCAATGCATGAGCAGGAAATATCACAGAAAAATCTCCCAATTAGGTAATGGAGAGTGAAAAATTGCCTCAAGTTTTGCACTTGGCGTAGGACACATTGACAGGATTCTGAGGATTTCCAGCCAATAGCCTTATGGCAAAGGATTTTGCAGGAAGGTTGTGTTTTTCTTCCCCAACAAAAAGCCATGTGCCATCCACCATCTGCTGGTTTGCTGCCATGCTTCCTGCCTTTGGAATGGTTTCTTTGGCTTGTAGAATGTCAGTTTATAATTGATTTTAGATTTTTGAAATTTAATTTGTTTTTTTTTCTCCTCAGCTTTGATGATAAATGAGAAAAGGTAAGGTATTTTTCTATTTCTGCTGCTGAGTAATCTGGCATTCACCTTCTGTAAAAATGACATTTCATGTCTATTAATAAAGTCAGTAAAATTTGGCTTAAGATTATTCTGAAGGATGACACATACTACAGTTACTACATAAAATGTGTCTTATACACATAGACCACCAGGATAATTAAAGCTACACTCAAAATGAACCACAGATCAAAAAAAACCCTAGGGGTCTTTAATAAGAAGTGTCACTGTAAATAATTAATGAGTCTCCGAACTCCAGCAACAAAAAATGAACTATAAGTCTGTTTCAAGGTTACAAAATCTTAGAAACAAAATCTTTGCTGCTGAGTGTTTTGTTCAAACACAGACTAAGAACATAAGGATGGCTCCCCATGCCAAATTTTTCTGGACCATCATCCTGTTCCCAGCAGTGAGTACCAGGGAATGTCTCAGAATGGCTAAGAATAGGAAAGGCATTTGTGAGGGTTGGTCTTAGTACTCCCCTGGACTCTATTCTTATGTCAAAGTATCTTGAGCCAGATGCTGTTTCCATGTAATCCTTGGTGTATTCCTCTTCCAAATCTTTGTCCCATCTTTCTTTGGACCCACAGAGAGTTGGATTCACATCGTCCTTTACAGAGGAACAGTGTAACCATCCTGCCTGGTGGGCCGGAAAATCACCCGTTGTCTTTTCAATCATTTTAATGGGAATTTTTTAAATAGTAAATTGACTCCAGCTTTTTTTAAATTCATCCCAAATTTCACCACCTCTGGTGAGAGGAAAATGAGGGCAGTGACAAAATAGGAGAATAAAGAAGAGTTGCAATGACTGCAGAGCTGAGCTGATGTTTGGCATTTCCATGCACTACATTGTTTTCAGCACCAACTGGAAAATGGAGTTTTCTCCTAACCAAAGGTGGGACTCCATTAGTAGCTGTCTACTTTCCCAAGTGTAGTTGTCTGGGTCCCTGGTTTTAACCTTGTTTCCAAGTAAATTAGGTTTACAAGGATGTATTTCCCCCAGCCCCCTTGCCCATGTTCCTTATGCTCTCTTCTACTCTCTCTGGTAACTTTTAAGTCACAGGGTAATTCTGGCAAAAATTGGAAGGCAGAAGTCTAAAGGATTGATCAGTTCCTGGTATCTTTATTTAATCAGCTAAGATGATGAAGGAAGTAGGCAAAAGATGCTTCCATAGGCATTCAGTGTTCATTAGTTCTGTTCTTCATGGAATAACTTTTTTTCCTAGGCATTTTCTTTCTTTATCTTTCCTCTTTGACCTAGCAGAAAATGTCACCAGAATTCAAGTAAACTTTAGCAGTGTTTGCAGTTCTTCCTTTGTACTTTACTGTGCCTACTGTCAACCTGTGCTGATATTGCAAATAACAGAGAGGCTTTTAGAATTTTGTCTTTAGAATAGTTGCATGAACAGAGGTAAATAAAAGAGACATCATTTTTCCAATTAACTGGTTGGAATATTGATTTTGAAGTGTTTTTTAACTGTCATGGTGAAAGACTCTTACCCCTGTAACGTTTTGGACTGTATGTTTAAATTTTGCTGTTGTGTTGCTGATGCTTGTATTGTTTAAACTCCAGTCAGATGCTGCCTCTTGCTGCAGCTTTTTTAGGACACAAAACTTGAACACAAGTTCTGTTTGGCTTAGTTTTGTTTTGAGAACTGTTGTTGGCCACAGGGTCTTCAGAGGGAACCTGAACAATCCCCTGGAGCAGCCTGAGGTCCAAATCTAAGTCCATTGTCCAGAAATATTTGAAGCAGGAGCAGTATTTGAACCTTGTTGGCATTAGGAGTGACACATTTTCAGGGGAGCACTGTTGGTGTAGCTGTTGCCTTCCCTTGCCTGGCATTCCACAGAGGCAGTCAGCCTCCTGAAATGCTGTAAAGTAACTCTGTGCCAAAGGCTCATGTTGTTGCTGAATATGAGTCTTAATTATTCATGTGTCTACAACTGGGGAAGTGTTAATGGAGAGGTGTCTTTGTAGTGAGAGCAGTGAAGCTGGAGGGAGCAGGGATGGGTAATGAAAGGAAATGTGTGTGTGTGTGTTTAGAATATGGCGGAGGAAAGATTTAAGGCTTGAGAAGTTGATGTTCCATCCCATTTTGTGGAAGGTGGGATTAATGTTTCCAAAGTTTTTTCCACTCTAATTGTTTCTGGAAGAGCGGGTTTGCAGTATCAGTTAGGAATACCAGAAATCAGCTGTAAGGTGGAATTTTATGTGCATTTCATGGTTTTAAAAATGGTCTGTCCATAGAGGCAAGACAGGGCTTATGGGTGCCATGGGTTCTCCATTGCCTAGAGTTTTGGAAAGATTCTTCTACACAAACACTTTAATCAATGCAGGCATGTTTCATCCATATAGTCCTTTGGTCTGATGGAAAGTATAAAAGACCCCCAAAACCAAGCCACACACAAGACCATACACACCCAAGTGTTTGGGACCCACAGAGCACCATGCACAAAGGTGCTGCTGCTCTACTGAAACACCACATATCTAAAAGTTGGCCAAGTTATTTGCATGTATGTGAATGTGTTTGAAGTGACAGAACAAGATAGGATTTACCTTTTTCTTGTCTCCTAATACCTTGCCTAGTTCTTTGATGCGTTTGTTAAAAAACAAAGTGTTTTATTCTCCTCTGGGTTAGATATATGCACGTTGTAAAGGATTTTTTTGAGCTTTCCATGTTAGTGATAAGACTTAAATTCAAATGGAGTTTATGTATATGGCTGCTGAGAATTAAGGCTGAGGTTCTAATGTCATATTTTCATAAGATTTAATGTCAAAATCAGCATTGATTATTTTTTAAATCAGTCATATGATAGAGGACTGTGTGACTGCCACACATGTTAAACTGGCAGCCTAAATCATAAAAACAGCTGCTTTTTCTGATACATTTGTTTCTTCACCCCATATGCTCTTATAAGGAAAAATAGCAGGGTACAAAAATGTTGCAGCTGTGGGGTAGCAAAACATTACCGCAGAATTTGGAACGTTTCTTTTTATCTCCCAGGACTGAAAAATGCTGCAAATCACAGAAAGTGTGTCATTATTGATCAGCTGTTAAGTAGATAGGGCTTTTTCTTAATAGCAGCATTTTGATTTAGATGTCTGACTTGGCTTGACACAGCACTTTCCTGTCCATGATGTGTGTGTCTGGTGTGAATCCTGGGGTGTGCTGAGGGTTTCCTGACCACAGAGTGCAGCCCCTGTGCTGAAGCAGCCGTGACAGCTGTCATTCCCAGCAGCACCATTTGTGCTTCCCAGAAATGTTAGGGTTAAGTTTCCACATGTATAATCACAGATCTCCAGCCTTTAATGACCTGATGCTTTTTATGCACAGAGAATATTGGGGAACTTGTGTTGTAGGGGCACTGGGTCCCTCTGTTCCTGAGAACATTTGCCTTACTTCCACTGTCAGTCTGTCCCTCCAAACGGCTTCCTGCTGCACTTTTGTTTCCAATTTCCACTACCTTTTGTCCTTTGAGCTGTAAGGAGTGCTAAACCTCACTTGTAGCTCTTTCTCCTGCTGCAGATTGCCAAATTGAATCCATCTGAACTACCTTCCTGCTCACATCTGTTTTCTGAAAGGTTTTCATCACTGCCTGGATGGTGTATTCTTGAAATTCAGCCCAAGAAAATAGTTCTTTGTGTAGCATTTTGGGGGATTATCTATTAAAAAATGCATAAGCCATAAATCTCTTTTTGTGGTTCACAATAGTGGCAGTGCTTGTTTCCCTTCTGAATCAATTGCAGATTTCATCAGTCCCACTTTATACCTGAGTCTGAATTTGTTTCAAGCTCTTATTTTATAAGTGTATAAGGACTATGATAATTCATCATTTCTCTAATTTTATCTACCTCCAGAACTGAGATCTGGCTTATTAAAACTGAAGGTGTTCTGTTAACAAAAGCACATTTATACCTGACAGCTCGACAAAATTAGGGTCTCCTCCAAACCCCTACTCAGACTTCAAGCCTTTATGCTCTGCTATATGTGACAAAAGCTTCAGGATGATTCCTGTGCAATGTTGTAAAAAAATGTTGAGAGATTAATCTCTCAGGGCTTTGTCTTAGGCATGGGGGTGTAACTGCCTTAATGAACATTATAATGATATTTTTCACAAAAAATAGCAACCTAAACCGCAAGTGTTAAAAATAGTCAAAAAATCTTGGGTAGGTGATCCTTCATAGTGCCAAGTTGCCCCTTAAGATCTATCAGGTAAATGATGCACATATTTCAAGCTGTCGTAGCAGCTACTTTTACCAAGCAATTCAGTGGACACCTATTGGAAAAGAGGGAAAGGGAGAATATAACATAAAAGGGTTGACACCACAGGTCCCAGACCTTGTTGTTTTTTTTTTAATAAACTGCAGCAGTGAATTAAATATCTCTGAGTGTATTCTTACTCAGAACTTTACAGTAGTGCTTAGGATCAACCCTTGAGCTGTTTTCAGTTCCCACAATTTTATATCCAGAGATTTGGAAGAAGGATTTTTACTCCCTGAGATCGGACCTTTGCCATTATTCAAATAAAAGAGTTTATTCAATCCTAAGGGCAAGGTCATCTTATTGAATGTTGCTCAGGTAATGGCAGAAATAGGTCTAAAAACCTTCAGCTTAACTATTTTTTTATCTGTATTTTTGTGTGTTATCCCCAAATATTTTTCCTGGTTTCTTGTTTTTGTTCAGTATGAAAACAACTGAAACAAATGTTTGCTTAGAAAATGAAAACCTCCCTTATTCCTGGGAGGGCTGCATTAATTTTTTCAGTATTTTAAAAGATTTTGGGATGAAGGCATTCTAGATGGATTGATCTAATTTTCATATCTTGATAGGAATTGTATTACAGCGCCAAATTACAGGATACATGGATACACTTATGGCTGTGAGGCCCTGGGAGCTGTGAGCATGGCTTTGGAAATTAAGCCTCAGAAATCAGTTGGGAATCCTCTGAAGGGCATATTGAGCACTTGATCAAGGGAGGTTCATGAATTTCCTGTACCTGGACTTTCAGCAAATCCTTCTTGAGGTCATTTCACAAAAACTCTCCAGGAAGCAGAACTGTCCTGAATAAAAAGGAAATTTATTTCATGAGTAGGAAAACTGGTGAAAGGATAGGAATCAAATGCTACTTTCAGAATGGAGAAATTAATTTCGGAGTCCCACAGGGATCTGTGCTGGGACCTAAGTTATTAAGATGATCTTGGAAATTGGAGAAGGGAGTGAGGTGGATGAATTTGCTAATTAGCCAGGGCAGTGAAAAGGGGCATGTGAAGAATTACAGGAGAAGGTTCCCGTATCAACAGCTGACTTGATGGTGAAGCAGCAGCTGAAAATCAGTGCAGGTGAACACAAAGTAATGCATGTAGGAAGACACGCTCCTAAGATAAGAATAGCTAATAGATAAGAATGTGTCTAATTATCAGTACTCAGGAAGGGGATCTCGGAGCCACTGTGGTCAGTTTGCTGAAAATTTCTGTACAGTAGTGCCAAAAATGGTAACTGAATAGAAAGAACACAGAGTAAAGTAGGAAACAGTGCCCTTGTGTACCTTCCTCAGCTACCTGTTCCTTCCCTTTCAGCTGAAAGGGTGCTGAGAGAGGTGGGAAATGTGCTCCAAGGGCTGGAATCACACCTGCACAAGGAATGAGTCGGAGTCTTCATCCTAGCAGGGGAACAGGACAGGGCCCTGTGCCTCCACGGCTGGTGGCACACTTAGACATGGTGACGCTGCACTCACTGTTTGCTTTTAATCACAGTAGTAGAATTAGAAGCATGAGACAAAATGAAGTAATTTAAGGTATTTAAGACCCCAGAAGAGCTTTTCACACAAGGTATAATTAAATTTTGGAATTCATTGACTTAAGAGATTGCAGGTGCCAAAGGTTTGCATATGTTCAAAAATCAATTACTCATAGGGGAAAAAAAAATATCCATGGATTCTTTTTACGCACAAAGAAATCCTGAGCCACAGGGGGTAGGTCTGGGAGGGTTTAAAAAGAGAATCACTCCACATACTTTTTCTTACTATTTTATTAAGAATCCCCTACTAGTTATATAAAATGTTACAGATGGACTCTCAGTCTGAAGCCATATGTCCCTGCTTAAAACAAACAGAATTATACTAGTTTATATTTGAGATTTGGCCAAAACAATCTGAGATGAACTCTGTGTTTTTCATTTATGTAACGTATCAATGACCCCAAGAGATGGTGAAAGCGTTGAAGTGTTTATACAGAGTTAGAAAAAACAAAATTAGGATGCTTTAAAAAACTAAATATATGCTGAAAATTGTATGAATTTGGAAAATTACAACATGAATCTGTCTTACTGTATTTTGAAAGCAGTCCTCTGGGCTTACGTATTTTTACTGATGAACTCATAAATAAGCCACAAAAAGTAGGAATTTATTTCAACGCCATATTTGCTTTCCTTTGGGGGACAGCTACTTCCTATCTCCCTTTCTTTTGACAGTGTATCAGTACATGGCTACTTCATCTGTAACATGTCGGAAAACTGTGCAGAGCAAAAATATGAACATTTCCAAAGATCATTGTTGTTCATACATATTTTATGTTCATATGCACTGGTGAGGCCACACCTCGAGTGCTGTGTCCAGCTCTGCCCCCTCCGTTTAGGAAGAACATTGAGTGCTGTGTCCAGCTCTGGGCCCTCCGTTTAGGAAGGACACTGAGTGCTGTGTCCAGCTCTGGGCCCTCAGTTTAGGAAAGACATTGAGTGCTGTGTCCAGCTCTGGGCCCTCAGTTTAGGAAGGATGTTGAGACACTTGAGCACATCCAGAGGCAGCACCGAGGCTGGTGAGGGGCTGGGAACACAAACCCTGTGAGGAACGACTGAGGGAGCTCGGGTTGTTTAGCCTGGAGAAAAGGAGACTCAGGGGAGACCTTATCACTTTCTACAACTCCCTGAAAGGTGGCTGTGGTCAGGTGTGGTTAGTCCCTTTCTCCAGGCAGCAACTGACAGAACAAAAGGACACAGTTTCAAGCTCTACCAAGGGAAATTTAGGTTGGATATTAGGAAAAAGTTTTTTACAGAATGGGTGATAAAGGACTGGAACCGCCTGCCTGGGGTGGTGGTGGAGTCACCATCCCTGGATGTGTTTAAAGAAAGACTGGATGTGGCACTGGGTGCCATGGTTTAGTTGAGGTGCTAGGGTAGGGGTTGGACTCAATGATCTTGAAGATCTCCTCCAACCTGGTAACTCTGTGAATCTTAAAGTAAAAATCAATAGTTGCAACTTAACCTGTTTCTCTAAACAGAGTTGAAGTATTCTGCTTGAACATTTCTCACCTCTGTGCTGGCTCAGAGCTGTTTTTATTCCCTGGGCAGCGGCACGCAGCTGGTGACGTCGAGCGGTGACACCACGGTGCGCATCTGGGACATGTCGAGGCGCGGCTGCATCCTGACCCTGCGCGGCCACTCGCGCGCCGTGCGCGGCTGCTCCTGGCACTCCTGCGGGGACTTCGTGGCCTCTGCCTCCGTGGACAGCACCAGCAAAATCTGGGATGTCAACAGGTATGGAGGCCCTGTGGTCACTAATTGACGCCTTCATTAATAACCAGGGTTGTGTTTGAGCTGCCCATCGATCCGTGGAGTTCACTCGGAGAGCAGAGGGAGATCAAAGGCAGTGCTGGAAAAATCAGCCTCTAATGGGATTTGCTAGATAAAGGGAGCTAGGAAGGACTTAAATTAACAGAGTGCCAAAAAGGAAGTATTTGCTTTCACTTGGCATCTGTTAATCTTCGTCGCTGGGTTTTTTTAAGGTAAGAGCTTCATGGAACTTCAATATGTAATTTGAACAAGTAACTGAATGAAACTTTCAGTAAGTTTTCTGTGTACTGTTTCAAGCTCATAAGTACACAACACACTTCAAGATCAGCCAAGTGGAAATTTATTTTAGTCATTATCTGTGTTTCAGCAAGGTGACTCTTGATTAATAAATCAACGTATACCTTCTTTATTATCCAGGCAAATGCATTTTTATGAAGGTGTTTTTAGAAACACCTGTGTATTTGTGCTTACCAATTAATTATTAGTTCCTTAACTCTCTCCGGTTGTCTTCAGTTTTGATTAACTAGCACCTTGAAGAAATGGGATGGATTTATCTCTTTCCAAACTATCTCTCTATAAACTAGACTCCTGAATTACTGTACTGTAGTGGTCTGATTTTAAACAGCTGAATGTCGTCAGGCCACAGAGAAGTTTCCAGTCCTATAGGCCTTTTCCCTGCTTCTTTATTATCCAGTCCAATGGATTTTTTCCATTTCCTATCGGTCTTTTTCTTCCTTTGCATTTGAATGAGGTAAAATACCCCTTCATGATTGTTGGCCACTGCAGGGGAAGAATCTTCACTGAAAAAACAAGGGAAAATTTCTTCTTCTGCTTATTTTTCCTAAATCCCTCCCAGTCTACTGCAGTTGCAGTGAGCCCTTATTGGAGATTTTTCAAACTGTTGCAATTCATCCACATTCTATTGAGAGTTAATTAAAACTCTGTCAGTATTGGATTTCCAGTCTTGATTTCAAACCATGAATTGAGGAAGCATTAAATGATATTAAAAATATTGTTTGTGAAATAGGATAACCAACCAATCCTTTCATGATTTATTCCAAATTATTTTTTGGGGGAAAAAAAAACCAAACCAACTAGTTAAGGTTTGGCAAAGTTCAAGCCAGCTGAGAGGTGGCTTTTCTAATAGAAATGGCCAGCCAGTCCTGGGAACAGATGATGCTTCCACCATTGCTATCAGTAGTAGACATTAATGGTCAGTGTTTTCCTTAGAAATGGAAACAGCAAAAATCTAATTGTATTGTTGCCTCTTTTCTTAACCTGTTGTGTATTTCTAATGCTTTGATCGTCCTTTATGGCATATTCATGACCTTTAAGAAATAACACTAACAATAGCTTTAGTTTTATGTCAGAATGGGTTTGAATTTGCATAGACAAAGGTTTTGTTTGGACAGTTGAAAATGCTTTCTCTACTGAGGAAGCTTTTGTAGTCAGAGGAATCAAAGCAAGCCTTCACCACCAACCCAGGGTGCCTCCCACTCACACTCATCACCAACTCCCATTTCTGCCTCCAGCCTATCTAAGCTGTGCTTTGCCTCTGAAAATAAGAGAGTAACGTCCCAGCCATGATATCAAAGGCTGACTATCCATGCAGAATCATTGAAACACCAAAAATTATGCAAAATCTCAGTAGCCACAGGCAGCAGGAAGTGGTATAAAATGTGACATAATCTGATTAAAATAAGATGTATTCAGTGTGGAAAAAAAAAAAAAAGCGCCTAATGGGAGTCCTCACTGCTGGGTTTGTGGTGTGTTCCCAGTAAAAGCCATGTGCTGGGTGCTGTTTGTTGCCTCAGTGCATAACCAGGTGAGATCTGCTGTGGTGGGTTCAGGTGAATTTGAAGAGCTCTGTGTGGTGTAGGCACTCAGTATGAAACGAGGGCTGTGCAGAAATGACACCCTTCTGAAGAGTTCCTCTGCAAGGGGTTTTGTGACAAGATGTGGCTGTTTCAAGCTTAAGCCATCCTGGTTCTGGAGAACACTCAGCTGCAGCCGGGCCTTATGCCCATGTTGGCTCATTCAAGTGAAAGATGAGCCTGTGCAGGATGTACGGCAAGATTTGGAAAGGAGGGAAGGCTGTGGACAGATTAATGAGCTGGTGCTTTCCACTGGATTGTTAAATTGCTGCTGTTAGGTTTGGAGCTGCTCTACAGAAGAGCCTGCAGTGAGTTTGGGCTGGGAAGTGCTGCTTGCTGAGCTACGTGGCCCAGTGTGCAGCACTAATCCCAGCTGTTCCCAGGGTGTCCCCTGGAAATGTGCCACCAGCCTGGAGCTCTCCAGTGTGAATACAGCCACCACAGGAATGTGGGCCCTCCTTCAGCCTCCCTGCCAGCCTGGGGCTGTGTGACAGCGGGGACATGGAGCCAGCCTTCCGTGATTTATGATGCTTGGAAAGTTATTTTTCTCCCCATCCCCACAGAACAGGTGCTCAGCCAGGTGCCACCATCAGCGTTCTTCCTGTCCAGGTGCCACAAGCGCTGAGCAGGGGACTGAGCCCAAGATAACATTCTTGTGGGAGGATAGTAATCAGTGATCACAGTCAGTCTGGTGGGTTTATTCTTTCCACTAACAAGGAATTAAGATTTTATAAATGAGAGTTGTCTTTCTTCCTCAAAATTACATATTTGGATGGATGCCTGCTTTCAAATTGAATGGGCCTGGAAAGCAGCAGATTGTAGGGGAAGAGAAGCAAGAAGGATATCAGAGTCATCACTGCCACCTCTCTGAAAGAGGTATGTTTTAAATAAATGCTACAAATAAAAATACATCCATTTCTGTAGTGGGTGACAGTTGCCTTTTTATTTCCAAGCCTCAAAAAAGCCTCTTTTATACATTAGGAACACACTTCTCTATAATTGTTGCTTTTGGAAAATATGCATCATTCTCTGTAGTTGTAGACTTGGTGTCAAGAAACTGGGGAGGCTATTTGCTGTCTTTTAGCACCAAAATCCAAGGTGCAATTTGAACAATCATCAAAGACATTACTGGAATCCAAAGAATACAAGATGCAACATCTCTTTAATAAGAAAAGGTTGCCAGCGGTTTTAATACATTACATAATTGTTTGCCAATGATAAGGAAGGTTCTGGCTACTAAATATTTGAATTTTATTTTCTTAGAACATGAAATTACTGCTGGGGTTTTTGTTTGGGTCGTTTTTTATGATTCACAAATGTTTTTCTTCTGTGTATACTGAAAGTTTCAATCACTTACCAAGCCACAAATGACATTCCTACCAGGAGGGTAATGTGAGGTAGCTTTGTAGTGAGCAATGTCCTTCTGGACAACTTAGGTGCCTTCTATTCAAAGGTACAAGCTGAGTTTAAAAAATAAAACAGAAAGTGAAGAAACAAAAATCCAAGCCCCTTCCTTTTTCCCTGGAAACACAGACACAAGCTGAGACACAGCCATGATCTGAGTTACTGAAAGACTTGAGGGAGTCTGAGTTCTTTCGTTGGAACTTCCTGATGTTTCCTGCTGGGATAATTGGTTGCTTTTAAAGGAAATGGAAAAGAAAATGGTGTAACATTGGGACGGGGAATGCAGGGAACAGAAGGTAACTCATGTGCCTGCCACGGCTAGAAAAATTTAAACCAAACCAGCAAAACAGGGACATACCTGCTGCCTTCAAAATTATCCCCGCTTCTCAATGATTATGGAAATAGGAAGTTGGAGAAGAAAGGGAGAGGTTTATAATTTGTGGCCAGGATTTTATTCAGCAGCATAGCTCAGGTTGAAAATATACAGCCAGTTATGTTCTAGCGCAGCAGGCAGTTCCAGGGGTGTTTTCTCCGACTGTAAATTCAGCACTGTCAAAGTCATTTTGGCAGGATTAATTTCAATTATCCAGTGGTAAATATCATCAGAGATTTACAGCCTGATCTCTGATATGCAAATCAAACGGAGCATCATATATCTCATGTAAACACAGGCAGTTGTTTAGCTTTGCAGACATATGCTCGAAAGCGAACGTTAAATGCAAACATTGTTATTTATGCTTTGAGCTTGAGAAATTGTTTGCAGCAGTCAGAACAGTCAGAATTGGTTTTCTCCAGTTGATCCATTCCGCACTCATTAGACCAGTTCTCCATTTTTCTCTGCTTCCTTTCAGTAGTACAAAATATGTGGAATTAGGCCAGCAAGAAATGCAATTGTACTGTCCTTCCCAGGGTGAGGAAGTGCTTGTGAATTGGAGCCATTTCTAGCTGCTGTTCCACAATCCATCACTCATTTGTTTTCCTTTTCCATTAACATGGCAATTTTTGTCTACTCACGGAAACTTGTCCCATAATCAAATTTGATTTTAAAATTTTAAAACGCATGTTTACTTCAGTCTTCAGTCATTTCTAGTGTCTGTTGGTGCATTTGTTCATGTGCAAATTTTAGAAGTGACTAATTGTGATTATTGCTAATTCTCCTGTACAGCCTCCAGGATAGTGTCCTGTTACTGAGGTGTTAATATATTGTTCTAGTTATTTCCAAATATACAAAAAAAATATTGACACCTTTTGCTTCTCTGCAACAAGACCAGACATTTTCACTTCTTTGTCCAAGTGTCAGATGTATCTGACATTAATTGCTAGTTTATATAAATAAATTCTTCTTTTGCTCTGAAGCCCCTATTAAAATTCTCTTGTGACTTCTCTCCACGTGGTAACTGCTGTTTATAGTTTCATATCTTCTCATAAGAAGCATTAAATTTTGGAAAATTTACAGTCAGTGTTAAAAAAAATCAAGCAGGGATGGATTTTTGTTTAATTAGAAGCCCCGCATCAGCTATGGCTTTCCTTGGAATGATACCATGCAATGATGCCATGCAGTGATGGCACTGCATGTGTTTTATGTTCTGTGATGGCACCTTGAGTGTGTGCAGTGCAAGATATGGTTAAGTTCATTTTAAACTGCTGTTTTACTCTGTGATGATTTTTTTTTTTTTTTTCCCCTCTAGTTTCACTAAAGTGATGATTTGAGGTAGCTGGGGTTGCCAAGTGGACTGGTCTCACTCTTTGCTTTGTACCATCAGAGCCCAGGGTTTAGCCTGGCTTCTCCTGCCATCCTTGACATTCATACTCTTGTTTCTTTTTCTTACTTTTCCATTAAGCGATGGACAGCTTTGAAATGCAATGTTTACTTGCAGATTTGTAGGGTTTTTTTCACCACACCAAATGCATCCATATCAGTATTCTGAAAAATCACCTCTGAAGGAACCCAAAGATTTTCTAGTTTCAAACTGGAGCTGTATTTTCACAGCTAGGATCAGTGTGAGTGTGTGTAGCCAGTCCTTGGCCAGATACCCCTTTTGAAGTGACACTTGTCTGACTGGCTGGGACACAAGCCACAAGCTCATCTGGCCAGATCCCACGTTTAATTGATTCCAGTAAAAGTGGAGCTAATCTATTTTCAGAGAAGACGAATGTCCTCCAGGAAATTAGAAGGCAGGTAGAAGAACTCAGAGGAAATGTGGAAGGACCATTTTTGGGTAGTTTGTAATGTCTCTCCTGACAGCACAGCAGGAAATGCTTGCCATTTTGATAAAGGATAGTTCCCTTTGGAATCCTCCAAGGAGCACTGGAGAGACAAGTTGCTATTAATCCTTCAAATCAAAACCAGGCCTATGCCCAAGTCTTCCAAATTTATAATTATGCTACAATTCCATAACACATTTTTCAGGATCAGGAAAGTCTAAAATCCCGTTGTTATAATTCCCAGAGAACCAATTGTAAAAAATCAATTTGAAAATGTGAATTATCAAGGAAAAAATTCTATTCAAAGCAGACCTATTCAGTTAAAGGGAAGATATAACTAAATCTTCATAATTCTGGATAAGATGAAGCTTGAAGTACAAAACTTTACAGGAAGTTTAGCTTGAACTCCGTGTTGTAGACTTAAATCACACTGTGGGTTTAGTACAAGACAACATGCATCAGTGATGAGAAATGTTTATTATGGTCACATACTTGCAGGTCCCGAAGGCCAGAAAAATCTTAGCTGACTCCCATGGAATGCCTAAGCTGGGCAAGCTGTACCATTATTTACATCTGGTGAAATAAACAAAGAGGTGAAGGGCTTTACTCGAGGCCATAGGGTGAGTTACAGCTGAAGCCATCATTAAAACTCTGACGTTCCGTTCCTTGGGGACATTAAAAATCTGTCGAGATCAGTTGTCTTCAAATCTTCCTGCTGGGTGGGAAGAAAGAAAATCAGTATTGGATTTTCAGTAATAATACAGATCCACGAGAAATAGATGTTTGTGTGATTATTAATTACTGTGTAAAACATGACAGGAGTTGTGTAACTTCTGCTGAAATATTTGTACTGGTGGCTGTTGGCTGCTGGTCTAGATAAATCCATGTTCTCTCTGGCTTTTACTGGAACCATCTGTGGCAATTTAGCCTGTGCACAGGAGGCATATTTATAGATCTTAGTAGTTAAAGTGATAATTTGTCTTTTTAATTCAGAATATTTTGCCTTTTTTTTTCCTAAAGCTTTGAATACACAGAAAATGTAAGTGCTTTGCTTTCTGATTTCTGCTACTGGTCTCGAACTGCACAGCACAGGTTTTGATTAATGGAGGGGGTAAAAAATCAAGTTACTACTTTATTTTTTTTTAAACTGAAGCTGAAAATGGAGCTGCTTTCTAAAATGCCTGAGTTTTGCAGATATTTCTAAGTGGGCTTACCTGAAGTCTACCGTAATTAGCTACATAATATTTCTTTTATGAAAAGATAGTTGAGAAATTGCACTTGATTTACATAAATGGGTGTATCATTTTCTGGTCTCGGAAGTTACTTTGCTTCCATTGTTTCGGCATCCAGTAGGGCTTGGGAAAAACATACTAGATGCTGTTGTTAGGGTTTTTTAATGTTCTAGTTCTCCACCTTTAGGCCAGGTTTCCTAAATTATGTGTATGTGGCTGGGAGGCTCCTGTTGGGCAGCAGGAAGCTTTATTTGAGCTGGTGAGGAAATGTGCTCCTCTGGGAGTTGAACACCTTTGTGCTTGGCGTCCCTCACTTGTCCAAACACCACCTCGATTCCCTGGAGGCTGCTTCAGGAGCAGGAGGAATGAGGGAGGTAAAACTGAGCCTTCCTTCTACCAAATCCTACCCAGAGCAGCTGGCAGGTCCAAAAAGCTGAGTCTGCTGGGATTGTGTGCACTGGAGGAAGCTCAGGCACCGGTTTTTTCTCTCTTTGACAATGTGCAAGTTGAATTCTTAGTCTTATTTGCAAGTGCGCAGATATTATAACCTGCAAAATGTTAGTCAGATCTTGACAGGGTGTTTCCACTGTCCTACATTCAGAATTTGAATGCAGAGGATCAGCACTGCAGGCACTCAGCACAACTGAAGTCAGATTACAGTTTTCCACTCCACATCCAGGCTCATTATCCAGTTGTTTTCTTTCTCCCTCATGTTACAGTCAGTCATTACTGGCAGGCTTTTTTTACCTGAGCTGTTTTCCTAGAAATACTGACTTACAGTATCTCCACCAAACCAGGAATTAAATGTACCAACAGAGTCATTCCTAGAGCAGTGAAAACTGTCAGATATGATTACAGAACTCAGGGAGGACAACAGCTCGTTAAAATGATGTATCTCCATCACTCCCACCTCTTGTCAGTAGCAGTTAGTGCAAATTTTACACACACAGTCTGTGATCCACGAACAGGTGGAGCATTGTCACCCAAAATCCCCGTGTGCTGCAGCACAGGGAATTGCAGGTTATTTCCCTACTTGTCTCCCAGTGAGCTAAAAAGAATGGGGATATATCTTACAACTCATAAGCAGCAATCCTCTGACAGGCATGTCCACTTATCCACCTGAATGTGATCCAGTTTTAGCTGCTGGTATCACTTGGTTTGGAATTAGATGCATCGGTCGTTTGATTTCGAAGTAAAAGTCTGCCGTGGTGGATGCCTTAATACATGTATATTCCTCTTGTAATTTCTTTGAGTCCTTGTCCTCTGGCTCCAGGCAGTCTTCAGATGTGCCTGTGTGTGATGCTTTTGGGTTTTATTTGTCTTCCTTTTTATTGTTTTCTTTTCAGGGTTCAGATGTTAGACAAGATTGTTTTCTCTCCCAAGTGCTGGAACTCTAGTTGTGCATCCTGTTAGAGCAAACTCTATTCATCTTTGATTAGCCTCAGCTGGAGAATGAACACAAGTCACATCTTAGTCCTTTAACAATTAATTCTGCATGCAAAGAAAGTGCCCTGGGTCTTTAATTGTTGTTGGAAGACGCTGAATTGTGTTTGCACTTCCTTAAAATGTAAACAAATACTGTTTCCAGCCCAAATAGTGATCTCAAAAACTTGGGGCTCATTTCTGTCCTCACTCTTTACACTTCCCTAAGTGGTTGGCTCTCATACAGGTAACACAGTTTCTTTGGTGCCCTGTGTGGGTTATTCTTTGAGACAGAGCTCCAAATCCTCAAGCAGTCTGAGAGCTGCAAGGTCTGTTCCCTTGTGATCCAAGTGGTTGAGCCTGTGAACACAGCAGATATGACCACTCTGACACTTCCCAGGAGAATAAGGGGGGTTTTGCCCTGATGGAGGTGAAGATCAGGGTGAAGCAAATAAAAATGTTGACAATTACCCTTCTGCACTTCAATATTTGTTAGTTTTCTGATGTGAGTTGAGACACATCATCACACAAAAATCTTGTTCTGGGCTGACCAATATCTTTCCCAGCTAGGAATCAATTCACCATCTGCAGGACAATTTTTGTGCATCTATTTACTGAACTCAGAGCCTGCAAAGGCGTGTGTGTCTGTGAGAAACCTATTAAATATGTATTGGAATTATCCACTTGATGCAAACCCAATGAATTTCTTTATACTTTAGTGTCTCTTTCAAGCATATTTCAGTCACCAACACAAACACTCTAGATAATGGAATCTTAATATGGAGACTGCAGTAAAATGTCAACAAAATTTGTGAATTATTTAATACAGAGCAGACGGTCACAGGGTGTTTCTGTGGCATAAAGGGCACGGGAGTTTGCTGCACACGGGGAACAGAGCTGTAGTCAAACTCATAGCCCTGCTCTGAAATTCAAGGGAAAAAGTAAAAATACTCTGTGTGATCTACAGTTACATTCTTCTCCTTTAAAAGCCCTTGTTTGTTTGTTTTGTTTTTAATATCGGGGTTTGTTTCATAGTAATGCAGGTGTTAGCTGATATTGGAAGGTTAAGATTGAAATTAGGGTTTGGGCACACTGCAATACTGGTGTGAAGTTAGCAGCTGGCATTGTGGGTTGATGAAAACCTAATTCTAAGTGTGTCAGCCTTCTAAGTGATCCATATCAGGTTATCAGTCAGGGTTTGGCAGTACTTTGATTACATATTCAGCACCTTCAACAATTGTAAACTGAGCTTTGTTATGTGCAGCTGAAGATTTTAGTAGTGACTTGCAAAGGCCTCTCTTTCCCTGGAGAACAGTGGATACTGTTCTCACCCAGTGACACTTATTTTG
Organism: Sinosuthora webbiana; assembly: GCA_013397395.1. Taxonomy (NCBI): domain Eukaryota; kingdom Metazoa; phylum Chordata; class Aves; order Passeriformes; family Sylviidae; genus Sinosuthora; species Sinosuthora webbiana. The sequence continues at coordinate 664,002 of VXBN01012418.1, forward strand.
GGATTAGACAGATGTAATTATATTGATATAAAATTGTGCTATTAACAGGGAAAGTTGGAACAAAAAGGAATGCAAACTGAAGTGTTCACATCTAGGAGAGGAGGGGACCAAATCACTCCTCTTATATTTTGTGCTTGTGTTTCAAGTTAATCTCTTCCTTCCTCCAGCTGTTGGCAAATGGAAATCCAGCCATTTCCCATTTTGGGAGAACGGGGGTGATGCAGGATCTAAAAATGGTGAGAAAGTAGCAGGTCAAAGTGGTGGGAGGTATCCCTGGGACTTCAGCTCTTCCCATTCTGTGTTCAGTCACTGATCTGCACCTGTAGCTTCAATGGGTGGACCAGGCTCTTTACTCTTCACTCCAGTAGATGCTTGTTAGAGAACCTCCAATGACACTGTTTGTGTTGTGGCTTCATGTCTAAGAGCACAGAAAATCCATTATTCCTAATTCCTTCCCAAGTTCACAAAACCATTGAATAGTGCTGCGTAACTCCTTAAAGCTGCCACCCTCTCAAATCCATTTTATTTGGACAAAGAAAGAAGCTCTGCACTGAAGAAAACCAATTTGAAAGCACACTGAAATTCATTTTCCTCACTTAAATATTGAAGTGCTTATGTTTATTGCATCTTAGGCTTGTTGTACTGTTTTCAGAAAGAATTTGCTTGTTTAATAGGTCTAAAGAAGTTCAGTAAATTTAAAATGTGAAGGAAAATAACATCTGACAAGAGTCACAGTGCTTTTTCTGCACATGGGTTGGGATTAAACATAAAAGAAATATATTAAAAATAAATTTAAAAATTAATAAACAAAAAAAAAATTAAGAGGTAGTGAAATTATGAAGTGTCAGTACTGCTTTCTCTATCCTATATAGAATTTCATCACTATAAGCTAGACCAGCGAATGGGTCCTGAGGTAAAATGATGGTGGAGTTTTGGGATTTTTTTGGGGTGCAGGGGGTTTGCTAGGTTTGGGTTTGGTTGGTTTTTGGGGGTCTGAAAGCTGATTTGAGTCAGTTTTATGGCAACTGTGTGGACATAGTTGAGCTCTATAGATTTATTCTGCTGGCCTCCTGTGTAGTTCTTGTTTCAGTTTTTCCCTTTTGTTGGTAATTTTCCAGCAGTGGTGGTGTTTTTTGGTTTTTTTTTAAGAAAGGCAAGAACTTTGTGCTAGTGCAGACCTGGGTCATCCATCATGCAATTTAATGCAGCTCCAGGCAAACAGAAGCCCGAGAGCCACTTCTTGTTCTCCTCGTCTGCTGCTCCCTGGGTCTGGGGACAGCACAGAACAATGTTCTCCCTGAGCAGCTTCTCCACCCCAGCCCTTCATTAAATACACCCAGAGCTGGATCTTTCAAAGAGCCCGAGGGGTTGGTTGAAACTATCTTGGTGCAGCTACGTTGGCATGTGGGAAAATCCCGTTATTTGGGTACCCACCAGCTGCAGGAATCTCAGACTCTGCCTTGTCCAGGCAGTTTGGAAATCTCATCCTGAATATGTAAATTTATAGAGAATATGATATGATAGAGCTTTATGGGATGGGCATGGTAGGCTTTGGCAAGGTGTTTTAGGCTTTAGTGTTACAGGAGTGGAATTTTTTAAAAGTGTGCTATTATCCACTGTTACAGACTTAAGCTCTTGTAAAAAAAACCAATTATTTCTTACATTGTCTGTGAGTTTTCAGAAGAAATAGATCAGATCAGCCTCACAAAGACAATGTGTGTTCCAGCATAACGTAACAAGTTGATTTGGTCTTCTGGTGTAAATATATTTCAAATTTTGTTTTTCATTGTCACATTTGCTATTTTCTGCGTTATGACTCACCAGTCAGTAGTTGTGCATATAATGTCATATTCTTTCTTTATTAACATGCTCGTGTAGAAGAGTGAAATAAATGATGACAAGAAGAGAATGAAAGAAATAACAAATGCTTCAGGGTGGTTGGAATACATCATAAAAGGGATCTAAATGTGGAGTGCAGATGGCTCATCTTCTCCACAATATTTTATTTGAACAGCAGAAGCTTAAAACTGTAAAATAACCTGTTCAAATAGTTCTCACATAAGCCTTAATATATGGACACAAAAAATTAAATCACTTGACAGTGATCCATCAAAACATATGTGTGCTGTTGTCTTTCAAAAGCAAGGAGGGATTGAGACATTAATCTGCATTTACTTGTTCAGGGCTAGCCTGAAGAGGCAGTAGTTTTAGAGGTAAAGTTTTTGTAATTAAAAAAAAAAAAAAGAAGACACAAATAATAAGATCATGGCAGTTTCATACAGAGTGTGGAGCAGGCCATGAGCTCAGCTCTGATGTCAGCTGATGTGGTAATTGAGGAGAGGGCACTGTCCCAGGGGAGAGGCTGTGTTTATTCAGCGGCAGAATTGCTGAGCAGCAAGCACACTCCTTGTCCCGTACTGTTTAATGCCTTCTGAAATGGGTTACAGCTCTTTCATTATTACCGAGCCCGCGCTGATCTGATTAGCTGGCACCCTTGGGCCTGGAGGGGGGAGGAGAGAATCGTTTCATGAAACAAGGCTCTGCTTTTCAAGAAATGATTTCTGATGCTGCCGTCTTCACCTGTCCAACAAAAAAAAATCCCCTGAGGAAACTTGATTTGCTGAAAGTGCTGAGCAAGGGCAAGAGTGATACAGGCTGCGTGAGGCCAGTGTGTTACGAGTCCCACGAAGGAGTATCAAGCTGTGAGGGTTGACCAGGAACCTCCCAGAAATGGCTTAACAATAATTAAGCCTAATAATAATTAAGTGAGACAGCTGATTTGGTGTGTTTTGAAAAGTAAACTGTTTTAATTAAAGAGAAAATAACAAACTATACAAAACAAAAGAATAAAAGCCGTGCACAGTGCAGGGAGGTCCCTTGCACCTGCTAATACACCCTAAAAAGCTCCAAGAATCTTTGTGCTCTCTATTAAGTATTCAAGGCTTTGGGAGGGGTTTTTTTTGTGCTGCCCAATAGAAAATATCTACATTTTTTGAGGAACAGCTGAAGATACCAACAGGTACTTTTGTCCTGGCACTGAACCTGTTACAGTGAGAAGAACATGGAAGTTTCTGGTTCTTCCTCCTTAAAAGTTCCAGGAGTTAAACTCCATATTAAAGTCTTTTCCTAATATGGAAACACCTGCTCGGGTGTGGGGGTGCACTGCAACATAAGAGTCAAAAAATAATGTAAGAATCACCATGTGCCTTTGTGAACCTGAGTGCACCTTGTTCCTGGCCTGAGGTTTGGAATTCTGGGATAGGTGGCTCTGCTTTCTGTATGTTGCAAGGGAGACACAGGCATTTCCAAAGGAAGAGGAGTTTGTGTTCTAGCTCCTGACTGGAGGACTGGAACATATTATTCCATCACTATGAAACACAAGAGCTGGCCCTGGAGAGGAACTGCTTCAGATCCTGTGGCTCCAAGTGCTGGGAGCACCGAGCTGCACAGAGCTGTTCCTTTGGCTGGTGGGATTGATTTTCTGCATGCACACAGACTTGATGGGAAAGTTAGAAGCCACAGCCACAAATGGATGGTTTGATATGTGGGCGTTGATTTTCCAGAGGCAGAGGAAAGAACTAAACCTGGATTTTAAAATACAGAATGTAGGGTGTGTGCTCCTGTATTGTGCTCAGGGTGGGTACCAGTGTGGGACCAAATCCCACTGGTGTGTTACGGATGTTCTGGGAATGCCCAGAATGTTCCCCTTAGACTAGTGTTAACAAATGTGTCATTTCTGACTGATAGCTGGGGTGAGAATTACTAATTAAGCCAGGATTACTTTAGATCATTTCCTGGCATCACTCTGTTACACACATTTTCAAGCAAGACCTTGTAATTGGCTTGGTCTGTTTTGATCAAGCTGATCAAAAGGGCACTTAAGATCTACATTTTGGTAAAAGCCTAAATCTTCTTCTGTCCCATGACTTTCAAAGTCGTTTTTTATTGACCCAACTCTAACCTTGGGGAAGTACAATCCTTGTCAAATGAAACATAATCCAAATTTGAAACGTATAAAAATGCATCTCACTTCTGAAAAATTTGGATTGTAAGTAACAGGCTTCTGTTCAAACTAAAGTTGCTGAAATAAGTTACCAAAAATGATTTGGAACCCAATTTCAGTGGAAAGTGAGCTTTTGAAACAGCTGTTGCCATGAGCAGAAATGTGCCCTGTGCTGCCAACAATCATCTGTTGAGCTGTGAGATTTTAAAGATACCTTGATGAGCTACAGCCAAGCCTACATAGTAATAGGGACCAAAGAATGTATTACAATCTTACAAAAAGACCATAAACCATTCTTAAGTACAGATTTTATGTCTTACTGTTTTATCTTTCCTTCAAAAAATTAAAGCTTCACACCAAAACCCCTTCATCTGGAATCAGAAAATAATACAAATAATAATACTTCTCATAGAACACTAGATTTGTTCAAAGGAATGCGAGACATTAAGAGACTAAATCTTCAGTGTAATAATGAGCAGATTCATTATTCATTTCTCAAGCCAATAAAAAGGGAGATAGATTATTGGCAAAGTTTTCACGCCTTCTAATGAAAGCCTAAGTAGAATATTATTAATTCAGTAACTTGGGCTATTGTCAATCATATTTAGTATTCTCAATGTTTATCAAAATAGATCCTGAGTTTGACTAGTATTGGAATTGATCAAACACCAAGAGGTAATTGATGATGTTTCTTTTTTGTTTATTTGTGCCGGAGAGTTCTAACCAACCGTGGCACTGGAGAGAGTCTTCCTTCTGTAAAGCCCTGTCTGTGTGCACTTGATACAGAAACGTGGTAAAAAATAATGTTCTTACTGTTTCCCAGGCTGGCATCAGGCAGCCAGGCCTGTGTCCAACACCACAGCAGCCAGGGGTGGCCTCAAAACTTTGTGCTTTTTGTCTGAGAGTGTTTTTTAACTCAGTGCTGCGTCTTCGTGCACTGATCAGTGTCTGTCTGGGAGTGGAAGTTTCCACATGCTCAATAAACACACAGCTTCTACTTAAATACACACAGTAGGGCTCTGCCAGAAAAATAAATACAGTGTTATAATGGGCTGCTTTCCCAGTAATACATATTGTGTTACATAAATTACCAGGAATTGAGGCAAATAAGCACTTTAATCCCAAAGGTAAGGCATGAAGTTTTGCAACCTTTTTCTCCTGCATTCACAGCACTCTCTTTCAAGGACTGTGATTATTTGGCTGTTATCTAATTTCACTGCAGAATAGAAGTCTGACTGGAGCATTGCTTTCTGCTGGTTAATTATAAATTTATTAGGGGAATTTTGCCAAATGTCCCTCACTATTAGACCTCACTGAATCTGAAGTTCAAGCTATCAGACTTCACTTAATGCAATGCATTGCCCTCCTTTTCTGTTCTGCATGTGCTTTTTTGTATTTTTTTGTTCTCAGGTACATTCAATTTTCCCTTTTCTGTGTACTATTTGCCAAAGAGGCTCTTTCAAGTTATAGAAATGGGACAAAGTAATTTTTAGAACAGCAAAATATGTAAGGAGGCAAGGTCCCTGGAGATGAAATGAATTTCCAACACAATAAAACAGCTTTCCTGTCCTGTTTGGGTGCTGCTGTTGACAAAATATCTTGTTAACAGCACACCAATGTCTCGGGTAGGAGGATGTGGTGGGAGCACCACGAAATGGGAGAGTGTGAAGTGGGAATGGAAGGGTTAGACAAGCTTATGGGCACACTGAGGGACTTGATTTTGGCCACCTCCCTGCTGTGGGAAGGCTTTCACCCTCCTGAGGTGCTCTCAAGAGTGGACCCCAAAATGCGTGAGGCGGGGCTGGGAGCACTCCCTCTGCTCACACCTCGTCAAACAACGCCCACTTTTAAGGACCTTCATGTTCAGGCACTGCCCTTCAGCCTTCTCTTGGAGTTGTGCTAAAAGTGGAGGCTTGCAATAAGTGTGAGAAGAATTTGGAGCAGGCTGGGGGGTACCTGGAGGTGTAGGTGCACAAAGCCCAGGGTGTTCCTTACTCCAACATGGCCAGCAGAGGGTTGGGACTGCAGTTCCCTCTTGCAGCAGGTGGAATCTCTTCAGTTACTAACTCCTGGTGGCTTTTATTACAGTTTCCAGCAGGAGCTGGAGCAGAGCTGGGGAGGGTTGAGTCTTTACAAACTGGTGTTAGAGGAAAGCTGCCGTGCTCATTTCGGCTACTGAAAAGGGACGGGAAAAGAGCCTTGCCTGACCTCAGAGAGGAAATCTGCACTCAGAAAAGTAAACTGCTGCAGCCTTTCAAACCTCACCAAGCAAGTAAAAAATGTCACTGTTGGCTTTTGTCCTGTCAGTGGAAGGACACAATTTGATCCCGTTCAGAAGCTCTCTGTTTTAACAGTACGACTGTTGGCAAGGAGGTCTGAGAAAAGGATGTTACAGGGTTTTACAGTGAGCTTGCAAACGTGCTGAGTCAGATGAGGAATGTTTATTTATATACCTAGAGCAAACTAATGAAACATTTATGTCATGTTTGGGGTTCTTCCTTGGCTAAGCCTTCCTAGTTGGGAAGCTTTTGCTTTGCTTTTGGCAGGAGGAAGACAAGGACAGAGGAAGGGGAAAATCACACCCTTGCACTTACCAGTTAAATCCATCCCCGTTCAGAGATCAGTTTCCTTTTACATGCTCAATTTGCTGTGCCCCAGAGCAACGTGTGAGCTGTCAGGCTCCTGTGGTGACAGACCTGGATCTCATCCTGCTCCTCCTGACATCAGTGGCAGAGCTTGTGCTGCTTCCAGCAGGAATGGGACGTGCTCACGGTGCCTGTGTGGTTCAGCCCCTCATGCCCGAGCTCAAAGCAGCCCCTGATGGCAGTGATGACAGCAGGGTTTAATACTTAATCCTGCTTCTGGCCAATGCGAACTGAAAAAGTGCAAAAATTAAAATTATCTGACACCAGATTTCACCAGATTGAGAAACTCGTGATTAGCTCTGCAAACTGATCCTTGCCAGGGAAACCCTGACTCAGAGCTTTGTTTAAATCAGAGGATTTCTCCTTGTTTTGCAGAGTACTCAGTTCACAGAGATTAAAACGTTCCACAAGTGCTAAATATGAAAATAAATTACACAGAGAAGGATTAAAGTTGTATTTTCCTTCTAAATGTTTCTAAATACTGGAGGAGGAATGTTTGCATTGTCACAGAAGCTGCAGTAACATCTCCTTTAGCACTACATTTTCCAAGTGCCAGACACTGGTTTGAGAGAGGGCACAAATGAATGCTCACAACTGGAAGAGAGCTCCATTTTATTAAGCATAAGTAATAATTGAACAAAGTGTTTCGCATTGACAGCATTGTACTGTCATGTATCTGTTCAGAGACAAAGGTACTTTCTAGAGTAAGTGTCCTCACATGTCAATGTCTCAGAAAATGTGTTACATTTAGTGAAATAATGGGTCAAAAAAAAAAGAAAAAAGAAATCACTGTCATAAATGGTGGCAGGCACTTTTTACTGAAATACTGGTAGTTATACATTCTTGACATGAATAATTGGATGTGTCATATGTGAAGCTACCTAGGAATAAAATAGAGGTCATAAAATGTAAAGACATGATAGGATGCATTTATAACAGCATAAACCAAGCTGGCATTTTAATGTCTTAAGCCAGCCCATTTGCTATCCTTGGCCATTGATCTTGGCTGGGAAAGTTCTATGCCAAATCTAAACACATTCTGGAGATAGAGCCATATGATGAGAATGTGATAGGATTAGGTTTTGTTAAAAAGATTCTGCTTTTGACTGTTAAAATTACAGCCCAGCAGGAGTACTGGAGGCTGGTTGTGGTGTGTCTTTACAAATCTTCCTCAGAAATACTGTGTCCACTTTCACAGCAGGTGGCTTTCTGGTGTAACTTGCCCTGAAAATTGTGATTGCAGCTCACACAGAAGAATGTTTCTCAACAGATGTGAGAGAGAGTTGAGTTTAGTGTTTGCTCCATGGGATGATTTTGAGAGAGCAGTTTTGGTGAAAGGTAGTACAGTTTGGGAGTTCCTGTTTGGGAATTCATTACTTAATGAATTCCTCTGAAGGCATGGAAAAAGGTGAGTGGGAGAGGCACTGACTCCAAAGAACAAGCTCAAAATCTCATTAATTTTGATTGGCTGTATAGGTAGTTCTAATCACCATGCTTGAACTGAGATTCAATATAGCACAGAAATAAAATAAGTGATGATGACTACCTAAGTATTCACTGAAGTGATATCATCCTCCACTCCCCCAATTTTTCCAACTAGAGCTGAACATAGAAACCACATGCTAAAAAGAAACAAAACAAAACAAAACAAAAACAAAAACAAAAACAAAAAAAAAAAACCAAAAACAAAACAAAAAAAAACACAGCCAAGAAAGGGGGCAAAAAAATCCCAGTTCCATAGGATTGCCAGCATGCATGTGTGGGGTGTTTTTAAAAACACTTAAGTAGCAGAAGAATTGGCCACATGCTGTCTGCCTCGTGGCTGTGGTTTGCTGCGTGTCTGGCAAGGAGAGCAGACTGGGCACTGCTTTGAGTTTTACTGGGACTGCAGGGCAGGAGAAATCTACCCACTACCTGTGTTCCCTTTCAATTACTGCACAGTCGATGGAATATCTGACTGCTGCATTTTTTGGCTGCTGTTTTACATTTGTGCAGAGCCTGGGAATATTCAACTGAAGTCTTACGTAAGTGGAAATCTTTCATATCTTCTGTTTTCAATGCAGTTTTACTGAAAACCCTGTGGAATTTGAATGAACCATTCCAGAATGTGATTTTCAATAGAGAAGTCTCTAAAAAAGAAATCTTCCTAGTCTGTTGAGGTAATGATATCAATATTGGTATGGTTAATTGAAGCAAACATTCCTATACATCGGTGTGCTTCGGGATTAGTGTCTGTCCATGTTTGTTTGAAACTCTCAGGAAACATCCAAACCTGGTGAGGTAGAATGAAGGCTGATTTTTTGATGGACGTCATCACCTCATCTGGATTTAAGGGAGAGGAATTGACTGCAGAGAAAAAGAAAACATTGAGGATAATTAGTCCTGTACTAACACAGGGAAAAGATGAAGGTTGAAGTGGCGTCTGAGTGAGGTTTAGCTCAGTGCAAAACACTGAGCCACTGAGCAGCGTTTCTCTCATGGCATCATTTATTGAGAACCTCCTGAGGCATCAAGATTTGTGCAAGTGTCTAACCTGCTGTCATACATGATCCCCTCTGTCTTCTGAACAAGGATATTAAGAGGCTGTGAGGCTTATATCCATAAGGCTCTGTGTTCACAGTGAGAAAAATACTCAGTGGATGTAGCTCCAGATTTATTCTAATGTAGATAAACTTGTGCCATAGATAGAAACATGAGCTTCCATGAAAAAACAGGGTGATGCTCTACCCTTCATATCAACTTTTTTTTTTTTGTGGAAAAAGAACATCTAGATAAATTGTTGCCCTTTCCGACTAGAAGATAGCTGGTACAAGACAATCTTGCTGAAATTATGTCTCAGCTGGAAGGAAAGATGAATTTATTTTGTGTAGCATTGGGAAAAGGTGCTCAGAAATATTCAGTGAGCCAGTTATCAGAGTGGTAAATGAGATCTCGAGAGCCAGAGCTCATCAGTGTGCAGTGATAGGGAAGTGGGAAGGTGAGAAGCTGCATCAGGGCTGGGTGTCTGTGCTCCTGATGGAAAAGTGCAAATCATTTCCTTCCCTTCTGCTGCTGTCATGGTCCATCACTTCAGTCCATTTTCACCTTGCTAAGGGATTCTGAATGGGCCTTCCTGCTTTGGCACCTAATTAATCTCTCACAAGCCTGTTCTTGCAGCCTGGCTGCCTGGGATGGTCCAGATCCTACCTCAGTGCCTGACAAACAAAATATCTCTTTTTCCTTTACCCGCCTTCCTTTTCCTGTGTTCTTTCACCCCAAGCCCAGTCAAGCAGGTTGAAGAGATTGTTCTTCCCCAGCCTTTGTAGAGGGCATAGGCACACCCTGTCATTACAGGAAAATATCCATTTTCTTCCAATGGAACCGCTCTCACACTGTGGTGTGGAAAGCTGTCTGTGTTTTCAAAAATGCAAAGTGCCCACAAAAAATGCAGCAGGATTTTCCTTGTCAGAAGCTGTTCAGCAGCTCAGAGCCTTTACGTTGGAACACACAAACTGGAAGTGACTGGGTACCTTTAAAAAATGGCATACCTAGGTACAAATAAAAGTGTAAGATCCGAGATGGAAAAGGCATCTTTGTGGTGTAAAACATTGCCATGAGACTGTGAGACAAAAGAATTATTTTACTGACATTATTTTACTGTCGTATATCAAGAGATCATGAATATCAGATACCTTGTGCACCGAGTTCTAACAGCCTAACACTTTATGTCTAGTTTAAAATGAGTCCTTGTGACAAAACAACACATGTAGATAACACTGGGTAGTGTAATATATTATCTATAATAGAAAAACATAGATTCTGTAAAATGATACCAGTGGAAACTAATATTTCTTTGAAATCTATTTCCTGGATAATATTTCTCCTCAGAAGCTACTTATCTCCCTTCTGCTCTGCCTTTGTGGGGACAGCACAGGCATGGTGTACAGTACAGGATATCATTCCAGCCTGGCAAATGGAAAAGCACTAAAACAGACCTGAGGGGTCCTTGTGTTGGATCAGTGCTCAGGGGAGTGTCCATCCCAACCTTGCAGCTCTCCTGGCCTGCCTCCCACTGCAGGCACTGATCTCCTGTGCTGCTGGTACAGAACCAACAAGAGCTCTGAGAGTCTTCTGGGGACATACAGGCAGGGGGGGAAAAAAAGGAAGAAAAATCACATCTTTAATTCCCCCCTGCTGACAGCTTCCTTAATAAATATTGTAAAAAATTTCTCTGTTAAGAGCCACCCAGTAATCTAATTTGCAAGCCCCAGTGATATATTCAGCAGCCAGCTCCAGGGAGGTGTGTTTCTGCTGTCAGAATCACATGAGCAGGGAATAAAATTCTGAGCTCTTGCTGAAGGCTGCAGTAATTTATGATGAGTTGTTGGCTTTTATTTTTTCATACTATTTTTGACTCAGCTGAACAAAGAGGATAGAACTGCTACTGAGTTTACATTTTTACATTGATTAGTTTTTTTCTACAGTATGCTCCCCTATCTGTGTGTTTTCACGGAATATAACAATACAAATACTGCACGTTTGAGTTTTACGTGTATCGAAAGAAATCATGGAGTGATGCCGCTGTTTAGTAATGAGTGATGGATCCTGGGTTATTTCAATCATCCCCCCTCCTGACATGCTCCTGAAGGAGTTAAGCCTTTGACAGTCTGCTGTGTTTAAGTAATCCCAGATTTGTCTGTCACCTTCTGTGTTGTCTGGCTGGTGCATCCTTGGGCTCTTCCTTCTCTTCTCCTCGGCTCCAGTTTAAGGAACATTCTGCTCTGGTGTGTACACAGAAGGCAAAGCAAAACCCAAAAAGCTTTCACGAGGTTAGAGCTGTACAGCCAAGGTCAGGCTGTGAGCGAACTGATTCTCCACAGCAGTGTCTCTGTGGTTGAGTCCAGTTTCCTGCAATGGGAAAAGCTTCCTGTCTAGAGTTCCATCTCTATCAGGTCCATCCCCTCAGCTGAGAAGGACCAACAGTGTTGTCTCAGAAATTAACTCAAAGAAAGCAAAGCAAAGAGGTGAGAAAGCCAGCCCAAAGCCTCCAGGGTGTTACTCCTCAGCTGGAAGCAGGTGCAGTGGCTAGGTGTCTTCAGCCTTGAAAGAACTTTCAGAACCACTACACAGGTAATTCCATCTGAGCTTTTGGTTCATGATGAACACCTCGACTCTTGGGGTGCACCTCTGTTCCCTCACTTCTGCTTTAAGAACTTGGAGCTTGCAATTGCCACTGGTGTGGTTCATCCATAGCTAGAGACCTTTCCTTCAGGGAAAAGGGGTTTTGGGTGTCTACAGGGACAAGACTTTACCCTCAGTAAAGAGCTCCCAGGCATCACTTGCTTTCTCTAAGCCTTTGTGCAGACCTTGGGAGGAAAACCAGGTTGCCAGCACTCACTGGCTTTCTTTGGGGTACACATGGGGACAGTCCAATAGATCTCTCATATCTCTCTTTTTCCCCTTTGAAAAAAAAAAAGGAATTTGATGTCTATAAAAGAGAAATGGTGCTGTCTCTATCCTACCTTTTCATCCACGTTCCCTTTTAGTTCTGCATCAACAAGGTTTTTAGGATGCACCCAGCAAACGCAAAATGGTGCTTTCATTGTTCCTCCTAAAGATTCAACATTTTAAAACCCACTTCTCATTCCTTTATTCCTGCTCCCGCCTTCATTACTGGGAAGCAAACACTAATGGGTTGGGTTTTGTAACAGTGCTCGGGTGAGGAATCGCTGTCAATGATCACTTTTTCAGAGAGTAGCTGGGGAGATGCATGAAATGAGTTCTTCATTCACCTAAAATTGCCTGTTGTTCATATCACCCTGAGTGGAGGGTGCTGCATTGCTGTTCTCTTCTGTTGCAGTGAGAGGTGCAGGTACACCCTGCGTGGCCATGAGAAGTCAGTCAACAGCATCGAGTTCCTGCCCTTCTCCAGCACCGCTCTCACCAGCTCTGCTGACAAGACCTTGTCCCTCTGGGATGTCAGAACGGTAAGCAGGCTTGGCCTTGGTCTTTCCTGAATTTGGGCAAAGTAGTGAGTGACATGTGTGACATGAGAAAAATGAAATCCAGTGTGAAATCAAAATAAGAATTCAGGGTGATGTGCTAGTAAAATATTCACTAACACACTTGTCATCTTCTGACCAAAAATGTCACCATATAACACTTTTAGAAGGATTTGCCTCCCCTCCTCCAGAACTCTGCTGATTCCTCGTGGAACATGCATTATTTTCTCCATATTATATCGCTGCAGGTAGTGACAGAAACTCTGCATCTCTTCCTTTGTTCTTCTCTACCTTCTTTCTTTGGAATAGGCAAAAATTGATTGAGTACACTGGAGAGTGTATTTGTCCCTGCTGCTTTGCAAACCAAATAGGCAAATCCTGTCCAATTAGAACATGAGAACAAGTCATGAGGAATTTTTTCCTCTTTCGTTAGAAAATCTAGTAATTATTGCTGTTTCTGTGGTATGGAGCAACTTTTGAAGTTGTCAAATTATTCCTTGAGTCGGTGTTGCAGCCACTCTGCATTTCTCAGACAGTGTAAAGGTACAAGATTCCAGCCTTAAATGGAGAAGGTTGTATTCATGGAAGGGATTTGAGAGGAAGCAGGCAGAGCTGTTGCTGTGGATTAAATGGTGTTGTTATCAGAGCTAGACAAACACACGATAGGAAAAACTGCCATGGTAATGACAGCAGAATACTTGAGATGCTCATTAGGCAATTTCTATTTATGGATCATAGAAACAGACTGAATAGAAGGTCATTTAATAATAATAAAAATCCTGGTCAGAAAGCACAATGAGTTAAAATGAAACTAGTCAAGACTCATTATTCCTAAATGCATTGGTTTGTAGGAATATTTGATATCCAAATATGAATAATTCAAAAAGAGGAAAAAAATTATTGAAATACAAACAAAAGTGAAATGCTTAATGGAAAAATAGATTTCTGCTTTGTTTCGTTTTCAATAAATCCTGCAAGGAACTTTATCTTGCAAATATCTCAGTAATCTCCTGCTCATAGCAAATTAACAGAGTCATCAAGGAGTTTTCCTTTGACAAACATAAGGAAAAAGCCTCTATTTGCTCACCAGTATTGTTTTTTTCAGCTATTTTTTTCAGCTTTGAGATAGGAAGGACCATTTGTGAAGAGAAAACGTTATATATGGCATTTTGTTGTGTATTTATGCTGTTGAATTTTTTTCCACGTCCAGTGGGAAATCTTGCAGGTTTGGGATAAATGCCCACAGTGGAACCTCACTTGAGGTGGTGAGACCCCTGTGAAGATGCCACCTCCCTCTAAACGCTGAATGACATTAAATGTTCCCTCCAGAAAGAAGATGAATTATTTTGTCCCATTAATTGGGAATAGAGTATTTTCTCACCTCTGGGAGATCGATTAGCACTAGGGAGTACATTTAAGATACTTTTAATGAAACACGAAAACCACGCTTGGGTTTGTTTTCTCATAAATCAGATTCCTATTGCTAATCACATCTTGCTCTTCAATCATTAAGTGCAGTCAGCTCTTTATTATTAAAGGTAATGGATACAGAGAACTGTAAGTGAGAGTAGTGTAAGTTGAATGGACAATGAGCTCTGGATTTGGGGCAGGATGGAACATAAATCTTTGTCATTACTAAGCTGGAACTCAATTCTAATGCAGCCTGTAGACTTTGGAAACACAGGGTGGTTTTTTTTGGTTTGGTTTTGGTTTTTTTTTTTTTTTTTTTGTTTTTTTGTTTTTTTTTTTTTTTTTCCTGGATAACAAAAAGATCCATCCAGTGGTTATGTAAAATCTTCATCAAATTGACTCTAATTTTAAACCTAAGGGGTATGTTGCCTATGGGAAAGTGAGAACAGAGAAAGATGAATTGCACTTGTGGCTCTTTCCAAACACTGAGGGGGGAATTACGGATTGGGTGTTGGATTTGGGCAGGAACCATGCTCCTGATGTGCCAGACATGCAGTAGATCAGACGTGGAGTCTTGGGTTGCAATGCAAGATGTATTCTATTCCCATCTGTTGAAACCAGTTGAAGAGGTGTTTCTCTTTATCTTGTAACTCCGGGAGGGAGGGGGCAGGTGCCTTCTGTTAATGGGCCTTCTGTTATCTCTTATCTGGGGCAGTGTTCTTATCTCTTCCACAACCCATCCTCCCTCCAGGGGATTATCTGCTGTTACTTGAGGCTCAGTGCATGGCTGATACAATTACATCATCCCATTGGGAGATGCTCCACCCAGGGGGAGGAGCCCAGCATTCCTACCTGGATAAAACCTGGGATTCAGAACACCAGGACAGCCTGTGTGCACTGGATTCCCAGAAGAAGTCTGCACTAATCTCACCACCACTGGACCCTTCTATAGGACCATCCCTGCTCCAACAGGACCACATCCATAATTCTGGGGAGACTTGATTGGACTGCTCCCAACACCCTGACCAACAGGGTGTCAGGTCGTGTTCTGACTCTGCCAGTGTTTTTCTTACTTTGTTCGTTTGCTTTTTTGTACTACTACATTTTTAGTGTTTCTGGTAAAGAGCTGTTATTCCTATTCCCGTATCTTTGCCTGAAAGCCCCTCAGTTTCAAAATTATAATAATTTGGGGGGAGGGGGTTTACATCCTCCATTCCAAGGGAAGCTCCGGCTTTTCCCTGGCAGACACCTGTCTTTCCAAACTAAGACATGTGGAGACCCAGGCTGCAGTTCTCTGGTGGGAATTTCTTGCCAGTGAAGCTGATGGCTCTGGTGCCAAGATAAGAGGAATTTATTCCTCCTTGTGCCAGTTTCATAGAAAGACAAGCCTGTTCTGGCTTCTCCCCAGAACGATTCCTCGCTGACACATCAGGGAAAGCATCTCCACTCATGAATTGCAGAGTGTGTCCAGTGATGAATGTGAGAGCTGCAGAAAAGCCTGTGACCCCCCGAGTACAAGTTCCCCTGCCTGGGTTAATTCCTGCCATGATGAGGGACCTGCCACTCCTCTGCATCTCCCACAGCCTCACGAGCCATCGCTTGAGGCTGCTCACATTTCTCTTGACACCATTTGAGCCAAGCTTGAAACTCTGCTCTTTTTTCAGACAGATGAGATACCAAATACTTATACACTTAAATAATTAAATAGAAGGGAAGAAAAAAATACTCACATTTTTCATTCTACATGCTTGAAACTTATTGATTTCACAACCATCCCATCTGCTTTCTGATTTTTGAAATGTCAGATCCTATAACTGGATATTTTCAGTTTTGAAAACTGCCTTGTGGAAAACGGTTGTGGAGAGACCGTCATTTTAAAGGCAGCTTTCAGTAGTAATGCCCTGAGGAATGTGTCCAGCGAGGATTTGGGAAGAATTCTGTGTGTCTTTAGCAGGACAGGCCCATTCACGTCAGTGACACTGTTCGTGTGAAGGAAGTTCAGCACATGCAGAGCTCTGTGAAAAGTCACAGTCATGCAATGCTCTATTTCTATTTGACTGTGTGAAATAACAAGCATTTGAGAGATTGTTTGATAATTTGTGTCCATTTTGGTCTCTATTGCTCACTGATATTCAAGTTTAATATTTTAGTTATCCGGGATATATTTCTTTATGCAGTGCAGCTCAGTGATTTAAGATGAGACCTGCTTTTTCTGCATTCTGTTTGCAGAAGACTGCTGCACAACACAAATAAAAGGATTCCATTTCCACCCCACTATCAAACTAATACCTCTGACATTCAAGGAGGAAGGCATCAAGGATGACAACTTTTTCCTATCTGGGTCAAAGATGACTTGAGCAGGGATGAGGCAGCAGAACAGTGACCAGATGCCAGTTCTGGCTCTGCACATCAAATTGTGTCCTTGTCAGTAATTTGTGGGCTGAACGGCAGAATCAAAAGTTTGAAGCTCCAAGGTAGTGTGGTCCTTGATGAATAATGCAGGCACCAATCTCGTAGGAAAAAGGAAAAAAACAGAATGAAATTGCCCAACATCCTGCCTGAACAGCAGCCAGAAGCTCCCAGTAAAAACCTGGCTCTGGCCATTTTCCTCCTCAGAGACTCCTGCCGTTTCCCCTTCCCCAGAGCAAGGGAGGGCAGTGGGAATGCAGGCAGAGCCTCCTTTCAGGCTCCTGCAGGGATATCTGTGCATGGTTGTGGAGAAACTGCATCTCTCAGCCCCTGGGAATGATTCCTGAGTGTGCTGCACCACACTTCATCCAGCAGGGCAGGCTGGGGCTCTGGGGCTGCACCACACCCACAGGAATTCATTAGGAAGAAGTAATCAGGGAAAAAAGGAAGAGGCTGCTGGGGGCTTCTGTAGGGCAGTGTTCTGTCTTCAGAGGTGGCATTGGATAAAAGGTTCTCAGGCACAGCCCTTTTTAGAGCAGCACTTGTTAATAAATTGCAGCTTCTGTGCTCCAGTGTCTGCTTATCATGGTGTGCTGATGGCTCTTGAGCATGAGCTGAGTTTGATGGAGTTCCCACACAATTAGGTGTGTGGAAACAGCAGGGAAACCCAAATGAATGTCCCACCTGGTGGGAGAAGCAGCAACACTCAGCAACCCCAGCAGTATGCTCTGAGGAGTCTTACAAATCAAGGTTCTGCCTGCTCTGTTCTTCCTTGGCTTTTCAGGATCTGCCCCACAGAGGTCCCAAAATGATCCATCTGTGCATCCAGAGAAATAGAGGAGTGAACCCCAAGAGTGTGGGGGTGGTCATTTGCATTTTTTTTCCTTTGTGAAAGGGCTCTGGCTGAAGGCAGGTGGGTCATTTGAGGACAGTGACCATTTCTGAGGGCTTTTCACTCCGTGTCCTACCGGAGAATAAATAAATCCATGCACAGGGCAGTTTCTGAGCTGTTGGCTGAGGTTTCCAGCTGTGCTGCAGCATTTTAATGATGAGCACTTGGCTGCCTGTGTGTTTCATATGGATGTAGAATAATTACAAGGATGCTGATCTAAGCTGCAGCCTTGCAATTTTCTCCTTCACAATGCAGCCCATCCACGCCCACCCTGGGATGTCTTTGGCCTGGGACAGCCCTGCTGAGGTTCCTGTTGCAGCTCAAAGTTGGTTAACTTCTGGTTAAATTCAGGGAAATTGTTCCAAACTTAAAATTTTCTTAGATAACCTTTTAAATTTATTTTCTTCTAATGAAATTATCTTTTAGACCACTTATTTTCCAGTGTTTATTCTATCACTATTTAGTAAATTCTCAATTAGCAATTCCCTTACATATCCTACTGTAGTTTAGTTTCATGCAGTGAAATATAAGTTAGCTTGTAGACTTTTCGCTTTTCAGTGTGGATTTTGTCAGAACCTTTTTGTCAGTAGACTTAAAAGCACATGGGAACACCCAGAACTTTGCAGGGATTCTACCTATCTGTGGTGGGGATTCTTTGCCTTAGTCCCTTTGGAATGGTCATTCATGAGGCAAATTCAGGAAAAATGACAAAGTATTTAAGGATCAGGTGTATGAGAGAAGCATTAAGCAGCCAAAAGGAAGAGATTTTGCAAAGCAATCTGGTTGTCTTTGTAATTTTAGCCTATTCCAGTTGATTTATCCCCAAGTAAACACCTTAGACACAAAATTATCAGTCAGAATCTCCTCAGGGCATTGGATTTGTCAGTTTTATTTGAACCCCTTTGAACTCCTGAGGAATGAATTCACGAGCTGAGTGGATAGACAGGATGGGTCATTTAAAAAACCTTTGACAGGCAGTTTAAGGTCCAAATCAATCCTCTTCAAAAGTAGGTCAAAGATTGAAGTTGTCAGTATTGGAGACAAAGAGCTCTTCCATGCAAACTCCAAATCTCCTGGTGCAATTGAATTATGTTGCTGTAAATAAGGGATGTGCAAGGATAAGTCCAGTTCCTGGCATAAAGTGTAACAAATTCTGTGTTCCTAATTCTGTGCATTTGTAAATAATGGGTTCATGTTTTAAAACTCCCTGTCTTAACATGAAAAGGAATTTGAGTCACAGTGAAATATGAAATCAAGAACAAATAGTTATGAATACAGATTAGGCTTTCTCCCAGAAGTAGTATCACAAAAGACAGAAGTAAAATTCGAAAAGGTTTATGTTAAATGTGTTTGGGATGCTTTCCTAGAGACTTAGTGCCAATTTTTTAAAAACCAGAAGTACGATTGAGGAAAAAAGTCAAGATTACTTTCTAATAATGAAAAAGAATTGGGGGGGGGGGGGGGGGTAAGCTTGATTTGGTCAGTGTAGTTCTTAAAAATGCTACATTATGACTTTATATCGAAACAACTTCAGTGAGAAAGGCGAATTGCAATAGAATATTTCAAATAATGAACATATAAGTGCAACTTGGATCAGTTGACCCAGATGCAAGCAAGAAAATACCCAAAGTTCTTGTTTTGCTGTGGGTTTTCTTTCTTCCTGGGAGGCAAGAAAACCACTGCCCTTCAAACTCTGTGTGGCTGCTGTCCCCAGGATCCCCCTCACACTGGAACTATGTATTTCCCTTGGACTTTTTCCTCCTTTGTCTTGTCTTCCAAATCAAACCGTGAAATGGACATTTTGACAAACTGTGTAATCAGCTGATCCCACAGGCGTTTTTTCCCTGTTAAACTAGGTTTAAATCAGACTAAACCTTTAAGAATCAGACAGGTTGTTCTGCAGAGCTCAACAACTAGACTTGATGATCTTAAAGGTCTTTTGCAACCAAAATGATTCCATGATTCTAAAGCCCCAAGTGAATTAGTGGCCCTTAGAAGGTTATAATTGTTTTATTAAGCCTTTGCTGTTTGCTGATATCCCCAGTCCTGTCCAGTGGATGTCAGAGTCCTGTTGCCAGTGGGAATTCAACCCATTAATGATTTGTCTTCCATTGCCTTTCCCCCAAAACATAGAAAAGCTACATTTTTAGTTTCAAGGGGAAGTCTTTAAGAGGACAAGACAGTTCTGTGTGTCCAAGCTTAAATTTCCAGCTTGACTTGCAGTTCGTGTGAAATGTATAAATGGCAGTGAGGTTAGATTAAAGTAACATTTTCCATCATGATATTTACACTGCTGCTGCAGAATCACAGAATCTGCTGAGCAGGAAGGGACCCACGAGGACTATTCAGTCCAACTCCTGGCCCTGCCACACCACTCCCAGCAATCCCTGAGAGCATTGTCCAAATGCTCCTTGAGCTCTGGCAGCCTTGGGGCTGTGACCATTCTCTGGCGAGCCAGTTCCAAGAGCCCCAGGATCCTCTGCAGCTGGATGATTTCCTTCCTGTGCAGGCATGGTTTCCCCAGGGGTTCTGCAGGAGTTTCTTCCAAAGTTTGCACCCTCCAGAGCAGGCTTCTTGCAGTGCAGCCCAGCCTGGCCTTGGCTTACTGGTGTCTTGGAGCAAGTGTTGGCTCTTTCCTCTCACCACTGCCTTTCCCAGGGCTGGATCCATCCTGTGATGGATCCCTAGCAAGGTATAGCCGTGCCTGTCCTGGAATCCCTGCTTGCTGCCACGCTCCCAAAGCTCCCAGCACATGGATTGCCTCCCCTGCTGCAGCCCTGCAGGGCTCAGTGCCTTTTACCAAAGCTTCTGCTGTGCCTCAAGGCTCCCTCTCCTCCCAGTGCTGTTCTCCTCAGATCCCAGGAAGGGTGATGGGGAGGTGTTCCCAGCACTCAGCTGGGGAGATGCTGCTGGGCAAGGCGTGTGGAGTGGTGGAGCCCTGTGCTCCACAGGTCTGTGATCACAAAGGAGGGACACCTGCATTCCAGGCAGCAGGCCCTGCAATTCCCACTGCACTGGCAGCTCCCTGCGCTGACGGGGTCACAAAATTGCAAGGGCAGGCAGAGAGAATCAGTGGAGGGAAGGGGGGGCATTAATTCACCACCCATGGAGGCAGGTTTCATCAGTTTTCACTTGCTGCTTGTCTTTGAATATCAGCAGCAATTAGAGAGCTATACATAGATAAATTTAACCTCTTGGAAGTCTGGCCGTGGGTTCCAGTAAACACTGTGTGGCTTCTGGCACAGGGTCTGGGGGAGTGCAGAGGGAAATGAAAATGAGGGAAAAGGAGTGAGGGAAGCAGGTTGTGCTCCTGCCTGGGCAGGTGCAGATTGACCCAAATCTGAACTTCTTACCAGCTGCCTGTGCCCATCCATAATGTGTGGGCAGGATATATTGCAGTGAGAATGAGTTTGATTTCCGTGTTGCCAATGTCACTTTGAAACAAAATGAGAGTAAAGTTCTTTCAAAGGCTTTGGGAAAGGCCTGGCTGCAGAATAACATTTGCATTGACTTCTTAGTCCTAAAACTCTAATTAAATTATTGATTATGAACCTGGCTGCTTTCTTAATAGTTCCTAATGTAACAATTAAACCAAAGTAAGTAATTAAAAATGAAAAGATTGGTCCACAAGTGCAATCTTCAAAAGGTCATTTTCAATTTAATCACTTTTTTGAAACAGGCAGGAATAAAACAAATGAGTCATTAGCAAAAGAGCAATTTAGTGTGTGCATGTGTGTAATAATGTGTCTACCAGATGACCACTGACCACACAATACCTAAATTAATTTTAAATCATGGCGAAATTTACTTAGTTGATATTATATTAACACGTCTCTTCCGGACCAGGCCTCTGGTGTGTGAAGTGCAGTAGGAGATACAAAACTGTAGCATGTTTCTACTCTGGACAGCTGAGAGCCCAGGGCAGAAGCCAGAAACTTCAACCAAAGAGCACCAAATTTCGCTGAACTATTATGTTATTGTTTAATGTCAGAAACAATGTTTTGTACTACACTGAGCATTTATTATTATTTTATAAGTGTGAGAAGTGAGGGTTTAGATGCCAGTCAGGTTGGTCCATGGATTTTCACAGGTGTGAAGGGTGGCAGGGAGGAGGGCATGAAGGTGTTTTCCAGAAAAATTTCAGAAAGACCACTTGACACTGTTGGATAGTGATTGCTGTGCTGGCTGCAGTTGGATTCTGCTTCAATGCATCTGCTCCAAACCAAATCCTCCTCTTGCTGTGGCAGTGTGGGGGAATTCCTGTGCAGCTCAGGTTGTAAAAGAACAAGATAAATCTGTTAGTCTTGAAGTTAAATGCCATGGTGACTGTGGCTACACATTTTCAAAAAAGATCTATTAAAAGCCAAACAAACTCCAAACCTTATAATTCAATTTCTTTTCTTCTAACAATAATGTGAATAATACATTTTCAGTGATTAATTTTTCAGTTCGGTAAAAACTGAATCAAAATATTGGTGATGATTTGATGTGTTTGTATAGATTACTCCCTTTTAACTCCTTGTGGATACCTTTATTCCCACTCTGGGTCCCCACTGCCTCAGGGGGTGGCTGCTTTGGACTTCAAGTCCTTTTCATGAGAAAACCAGATACTGCCAGGGAAATGGCTTGAACTGAGAAGCAGGCAGACCTTTGCGATGACTTCAGCTATGTTGTGTTCAGACTAATGGAATTTCAGACCTTGTAAGGTGTTTGCATGAAAATATTTTCTTGTTGCTTCAAGAAAGCTTAAGCAGCCAATTTTGTCATGTGCAGAATAGCTGAGGGCCTGGTTTTGTAGGAAAAGCTGCAGGCTGCCAAATTGGTTTTGGGTAGAACACCCCATGGAGCGCTGACGGATGGCAAAGGTTTGCAGTGGGAATTCACACTTCAAACGTTGCCCAAAGGATGGAATTTTGGTGGTGCATATTTCATGTACAGTGCCTGCCAGGCACTCACAGGTGTTAAACAGTTCTGTGCCCTGACACACTGAAGGCAGCAGCACGGGGAGGTGTTGTTCACACGCTGTGGTCCAAGGCCAAAATGCAGCCCTTCGATTACAGCTGAATCCCTCTGCCACATTTAGAAGCATCATTAGTAGCTGAGGATATTTTATGTTAAGAGGCAGTGTGGTTGGTCTATTGCAAGACAGATATGGAATTTAGGAGGTGGTTCTTGTCTTCCTCACGGCCGCAGGGATTTGCTTGTGAGTGGTGGGCTTATCACTTCACCATATCACTTCGCCATATCACTTCACCCCTCTTCCATCTCCCCTTTCATCCTTGGGCTGCAGTGTTGGGCATGAGAAAAGCACATTAAAAAGTGAGTCTTGCCTTGTCAGTGTGCTGTACTAACAACCTAGAGATCACGGAATGTGCTGAGTTGGAAGGGACCTCCAAGGAGCATCAAGAGGTTTAAATGGTGCCTTAAGTTTCAGCTTTCATGTTTTTCACATTCTGTGCTGCCTAGGGGTGCAGTTCTGAGCCTCATATTAAGTGTCTAGTAAGGTCTTTTCACAGAGTAGGGAGACAAAACAAATCCTTTTCCTGCTGGAGACCAAGGACAACTTTCAGGCCCAAAACCACAAACAACGGGGGAACTGAAGAGAGGAAACAAGAAGGATGGGACCTCACAACCTGAAGCTGTAATTGGACAATTAAACCCCAATATGCAAATGCACCAAAACTTATAAAAGTGAGACCTTGTGACTGGTCATCCATTTTGTGACCATTTTGGGCTCACCTTGGGTGTAGCCCTGGCCAGGCTCTTGTCCTGCCCAAGGTGTACCCTAAAGGCCTTTCAATAAACACCTCCTTTATTCTCTAGCTCTGTCCAGTCTCTGTTCCAGGTCAGCCCTCCCAAGGCATCATCAACTGATACTCTACAATACAACATATTCAGTTCTCTCTTTCTGGAATCTTTTTCTCCACTCATGTTTTTAGGTTGTTCTGTAGAAAGGACCAATTTGATGAGAGACGAACCCGATTGCTCAAATGGTGGAGGTGGGATGAAGAATATGACAGATGTCCTGATAAGGACTTCAGGTGTTGAAGAGTGTCACTGTGGATTGGGAGACACTGACACAGGCTACTGGAGAGGACACCCAAGGAGGAGCGTTTTTGTTGTACAGTTGTATTTAGAAGTGCTCCAGGAGACAATCCTGGTGGCATTTCGCATCTCCCATAGAAATGGAAGCACATGTCCATTTGCTGCATTGCAGATGAGGTGTTGTTGTGGTATTGGAACCAGAAGTGACTCTGTGAACTGTCCCTTCTGGTATCCTGAGAAGCCCAAGTGTCCCTCATTCAGCAGCAAAGAATCCACTGCTAATTGCAGGCTGAAATTTCTGTGAGGCAATGGAAAGACATCTGTCTCCATCATTGGGTCCATCTGGAATTTCCCATCAAGGAGACAGCATTCCAGTCAGAGGTGTGACTTGCTGTGTCATTGCAGATGACAGCCAGGTTTTCTCGCACCGTGACATTTGCCAGGCTCTTTGGCTGACGACAGACTTCTCCTCTAAGTGCCCTGGGATTGCTCACAGAATTTCCCCTGCGTGTTTTCTCCTCCTGCATATACTGGCATCTCCTTTATTTTCTTGGAACAATTAGACATACCTCAAAGACACACATTTATCAAGGCAGTCAGCATGCAATTGCTCATCCCTGTCATAAATCCCGGTGTCCCAAACTATCCCATGGCAAAGCCAACTGAGAGTGCACTAATTCCCTCACAAATGTTATGTTTGGATGGTTTGTGTCCTGCTTTCCTGGCAGGCTGAGGTCTCTTTCCAGGAGAGCAGTCCCAAAGCCCCTCTTGATTGCGGGGTAATTTCAGACCTAGAGCAGAAAAAGCATCTTCAGCAGCAGCTTCGTTGTCTCTCAAGTTCAGATTTCTGGCAATGGTTCACTGTGGCACTACTAAAATTAATTGTTTCAGGACTCAAAATGTCCTGGCACCAACACAGGCGGAATGAGGAGCTGCCAAAAAGGTACCACCAGTTGATCCCCTGGGAACTGGCTGTTCCCACTCTGCTCAGCGTGGTTTTCAGGACAGAAAGAATTTACCGGTAAAGACCGGTTTTACAGTTTATTTAGCTTCTCATTTTCTCTAAAAATAAATATGTGATTATGGCATTCCTGCTTTCCCTCTTCTGTGGCTCAAGCCCAGCTTCTCTGCTTCCAAAGGGGTTTCAGGCCAGTGTTTTGCAAATGATAGTATTTTACATGCCAGTCCCTTACTCAGCTGGTTGTTTCTTTCCCCTCAGAAAACGTTTTATAGGGAAGCAATAATCTTTCAGGAGTAAGACATCACACTCTGGAAGCACTGGGACAAAGCTGGTAGGCAAGAAGCAGAACTCAGCAATTCAGCAACATTCAGTGACAAAGCCTTTGTCTGTCATCTTCCTGTGCTGGTGACAATGGTCCAGCATCTATGGCCCAATTCTGCAGCGTGAACAAACCTCAGGAAAGGAGGCTACTCAGTGCTGGATGTTGATACAACTGTGCCAAGGCCTACTTTTGATTTAAATCTCTCCTGGTTTATACAACATTTATGCAAAAGTAACAGTGAGTTGCTTGAGCAAAAAGTTACGGAAGTGCAGGGATGGTCAGGACCTGGGCCAAAGCTGTCCCACTTCCCAGCTCCATCCGGTGGGGCCATGCAACTGGTTTTACTGGTTGAGAGGGAAAGTTGGGTTTGAAATTCACTGCATTTGGAAATGCAGGTAGAATTTATATGACCTGGTTAAAGTGTAAATAAGTGTGAGCTGTATTTGTATGAGTGTAATTGGAGTTTATAAAAAGTCAGGTTCATAGGAATTGGGATAGGCAATGCAAGATACTGTGAGGGGAAAAAAGTTTAGCAGTTTTATTCTGGGAAAAATGTGTAACATATTCGAATAATTTTGCTTTAGGGGAAGGTATTTTGGTGAAATTGGGTCCCGCTAAAACCTTTCTTTTCCTAATCTAGAAAATGGAGTTTGCAAGAATTTCTATGAATTTGCAGAGTATTCTTTTATTTCTTTTTTTTTTTTTTAATCCAAAAAGTACTCTTTTTTCTGGAGGAAAATGCACTTATTGCTTTGAATTTAGACCCTGTTGTTTCCAGTGGAGTGTGACTTGGTGTAAAGGAGGATTAAACAACTGCCACACACCTGCAAAGGTGTGTGTCTACAAATTTGGGGCTGCACACCTTTTCTAGATATGTTCTTCTACCCCAGAAACACTTAGGAGTAGTCAAGAGTAAATATTTGTATTAAATCTGAGACAATAAAGACATCACTCGGCACCGATGATAACTAGGAAGGCAGTAAATTGTGTGTACTGGTGTAATGTTCAAAACTGGGCTGGCTTTGTGGTGACAGCCCCCATCTGCTGTCTGACTTACCACTTTTGAGAGTTTGGTTATTAAACAAATTAATGGAGCAATTTACATTTCTTACTCACTCAACATTAGCAAGTGGATTGCATTTCCTAATTAGCATGTAAGGAAATGGATAATAAAGCTTTTCCCAAAAAATATGCGTCGCCGATTCTCACACCTTACTCCAAATTTTCTCATT
This sequence comes from Sinosuthora webbiana, assembly GCA_013397395.1. Lineage (NCBI taxonomy): Eukaryota > Metazoa > Chordata > Aves > Passeriformes > Sylviidae > Sinosuthora > Sinosuthora webbiana. The sequence continues at coordinate 689,902 of VXBN01012418.1, forward strand.
TTTTAACCTGCCAAAATGAAATAAATGTCTGCTGGGGGTATGAAAAAAGTAATTCTTTCTTCTTTAACTTCCTTTTAATTAACTTTTAATGTGTGTTGTTACTCAGGGATCATTCCTTAATACTAAATGTGTCTGAAACAGAAAAGACAGATTTAAATGATTTAGATCAACATCTGCTGAACACAGGGGCATCAAATTACAGATTCAGAAAAACAGTGGCTTTCTGCCAGGATCCACAGACAAAAAA
>VXBN01012418.1:690175-825284 GCA_013397395.1 Sinosuthora webbiana
GCCACGAAAAATTGTTTTCCATTTCTGTAAATCTTCTTCCCTTGTGTATATGAGCTTAGAGGAAATAATCAATTCTTTAGGTACAGGTAACATGAATTGCAAATGGTGCTTACATTATATATATATATATATATATATATATATACACATAAAACTTCCTGAATAGCACCAAACTGCTCTAAAGGATCACCAAAGTAGCAGGGATTTGGATGGAGGAATAAAAGTCAATGTTTTGACTTGTTCTGGAGCAGCCCTCTTTTCCTTAATTTAGGACCAAGGAAGGAAAGTATTCCATAGTTTCTACCTACCTGATTATATAAAGTTGATCCATACTGGTGTTAAATAACTCTGTTTAGATGAATTGGTTCTGTCTTTAGCAATTTAGAACAATCTTCATAAGTAATGTGCAGTTAGAGGGTATTAAAATAATTGCCTGCTATTTATTTTCAGCAATATTCAACTTCAGAAATGGCATAAGAAAAAGAAATATTTCATGGCAATCTCAAGATTTCCAATAGTTGAATCAATACAGTAAACACAATATAGTTTTCCGAATAATTACAGAGGCTAAGGATATGTTACAGACCTAAACACAAAATCACTCTTAGAATTTTTAGAATATTATCTGATGGGAGAGAATTTAATCATAAAAACCTGATTGATCCAATTATTTCTGTGGAAACATCTTTATTTTGCAAGCTTCTCCCACAAGCTGGGTAGCATCCCAGTGGGAATTTTCTCCATCCCCAGAGGGGAGCAGGGAGGGCTCAGAGCAGATGCCCAGGAAGGGTTTCTGAGGTGGGCAGAGCTCAGAGCTCAGGTGGTTCTGTCAACAATTTTATCCTAGAATAGAAGTAGAAATAGAGCTTGGATCCCGTATCTTGTATCAGGATGTGTGAAATGGGTCACTTGGGCACTTGTACCCCCCATGAGCTCTGTTCTGCTGTCTCCAAGATTGGGATGATTTGGATTAGCAGGAAAAGGTTTAAAACTTTCTGTGTATCAACTGTGTTCTGCAAAACCAGACTCTGATATTAGTCTACAGAATTTTGGATATTCCCCTTTGACAATTTTGATCTATTTTTCAGTTTCTAACAATATACTTACATCTTAACTTATTAGTATTTTAGAACAGAAGGTTGCTTTGATTCAGTAAGCCTTAACTTTATAAAAGGTGTTTTTCAGCACTGCTGATATTATTTTACCAAATTTGTGTCAGCTGATTTATTTAAACTGACCTGTTCCTTGACCAGGTTTATTGGTAGAAGAGGTTTATTTCCCACATTGTCAATTCTTGCTGACAACACTTCTGTAGATAACAGGATGCAAATTAAATCATGAGAGAAAGCATAAATGTGAGTAAAATCAGAGCTGGCTGCTCAGGACTATTCCCAGCTCTGGAGTAACAGTGTGTTTTGATTCCTTCTGGCTTCACACACGATGGCCCTTACAAAATTCCTGCCCTGGTGAGAAGTGTCCCACATGTGAGGGGTCTCCCATTCCATGCCCAGAATTTTTCTCTATTGCATGGATCCTGCTGTGCCAAACCCCACATAATGCCATGACCAAAAGCAGGCTGAGTGATCCTAGTGATGATTTCAAGACAGTATAAATCTGCCAGTGTTACTGTCCCATTTCTGAGAGGGATCTGGGATGGAACAAGAGGGAAGATGACAGTGTAGAGCAGATAAATCATGTTATACTTCCCTCCCAGATAACTATGGATGGTGTAGGTTAAGAGAGAGAGAGAGATGATAGAAAGATAAAATCAAGGATAAATGAAAAATAAGTAGTAAGAGAGATCGATGTGAAAGCAAAGTAAGCAGTGGTGTCAAGAGAAAAACAGGGCATAGAAGAGCTTAAGGAAAGGAAACAGCTAACAAAAAATCAGGATATATTATATATTTTTGGTATCTGTTTTCTGCTTGGAAGCTTCCACCAAATAAAAGGCTCTGTAATAGTGATTGATTTGTAATCTCTGGTGTCATTGCCCTCACTTCCCCCAAAGCCTTCTGGAGGCTGGCTGTTGAAAAGTATGAATTGCAGCAAAGAAATGGTTCCTGGCAAAAAGAGGGATGGGTAATCAATTCCCTTCCTGCCAGGCAGGGCTTTCCCTCCCGTCACATTTCCTGCCTGGTGTCCTGTCTGGTGGTGGTGGTGCCCAGGGAGGACACAGGGATACCAGGATGGCAAATCCATCATTCCCATTGCTGCTGAGCCCACCAGGGAACGCTGAGGACTGACAGCATGTCTTGAGTTGGGCAGTTCAGTTGTTTTTCAGATGAACCAAAAATTGTGTGGCTTTTCAGGAGTCAGTGTTCCCCCTGGGCTCTGGTCCCTGAGGGGATATATCCAGCTGGAGACTGTGTTTGTTGGCAGAAGTTGCGCTCGGGCTGCCCAGGCCGAATGCTTGGGGTGGGCTCCTGTGCCACTGGAGAACTCCCAAGGTTTTCTCTCCCTCCCACGTTTTGGCACTGGGCAGACAGCATTTGAGGAGAAACATGGGGTGTCTGCTTAGGAGCAGGAACAACAGGGGCTGCTGGTCACAAGGGAGGACAGGACTTGAGGGGTTTCACAGCAGTTGTATCCTCAGGGAGCAGAACGAGGCTGTGCGAGGAGGAGAGCACAGCCCCAGACTGAAATCCCAAAGCAGAACAGCCTTGGGACAACGTGCCAGAGCACCTGCAGCAAAAGAGGGAGCACATTCCCAGGTGTGAGCTCCTCCCTCCTCTTCTGGAGCCAAGGAACCGGGCGAGGGCCTTCAGCAAGAGCTGAGGAAGAGGAGGCGAAGGCAGTGGGTAGGAGGGCTGTCCTTGTACCCCGTTGTGCTGCTCCAAGGTGGGATACAGGTGTTCAGCAGGTGTCCATGGAACATGGCAATGAGGTAGGGTGGGAGGCTGGGGAATGAGCCCATCCTGCTCCCACCTACCTTGGCAAAGATGCTCTCAGCCCTCCTGCTGGGCGTACAGAAGGAATAAATAAAAACGCAAAAGAGGAATTACTAAAACTGTCCCTTGATAACCAAATGGTTGATCATAAATTGGAGTGTCTATGCAAATGAAGTAAATAATTAAAAACTCCAAGAACAGCACTGACTAGGTGGTTGATGGCTGGCAATTATAAACGCTGAATTTTTAATATGCATACATCTAAGGAGCCAGTAAAAATTAGCTCCTAGACTAATGGACTTGCCTTTCTTCCAAGGCAGAATTTTAATGAGAGCATTATTTATAGCAGAGACCAAGAACGAACATTTTCTTGCTCAGTCTCATTTCTTCTTTGCTGGCACTTTATTCATTAACCTCTGAACTTCTCCAAAGAAGAATAATGCCCTACACAGTGGAGGGCAAAGATCACCCTGACCCCCTGAAATTAGTCACGGGTCGGGTATTGTTAAGAGAGTTCCGTCTTCTAACAAATAATATTCATAAAACCCCATTGGTGATATGTCCTCATTTCCTGCTGATTTCTGGGTCATTTATCTGCAGTTCAGTTCACTGAAGAGAAAATTAACAGAATGTGGTGTCTTGTAGTGCAGAGATTCTTGTGCCATCTTGTCTTGTACCATGCAATACCATGAGATTTTAGGATTTTATTTGAAAATTTGCAGAACTGGAATGCAAGTTACAGGTCATGTGCATTTTAAAGGGCTTTATGTGCTTCCCTTTTGAGCTTCTTTTTGTGAAATATTTGTGGTATAATTTTTTCTAATTTAAGAAAAAACACTTGTCTGTCTTTTAGTTATCAGTAATGCTCAGGCTTAAATTGAAAAGCATAAAACCAAGGAAATTAGTGAAAAGCTTTACTTCTCAGCTCAAGAGATGACTGTGTGTGCTGACCCTAGTGATGATGGAGACAGGAAAGGAGAAGGAGCAAAAATGAAAATAGTATGTTGGGGGGTTGTAATCCAACCCAAATGAAAGCATTTTATCAGAGAAGGCACTTCTTATTTAAAAAAGATGTGTAATATTTTGCCTTCTGAAAAGACACAGCTCAGTTTGCACTTCATTCCTTGCTTATCAAAATGATGAGTTGAGAATGTTCACCTGCAAAGTTCTTTTAACAATGTTCTTGAACTTGGGTGTTCAAATGGCTGAGCCCAGAGAAGATCTCTGCATAAGAAGTACCATTTAATCTGGAAGATGCCTGAACCTTGCTATGGAACAGAGTTGTTGATGTGCATGTCTAATGCAGTTCATTTTTTTTTTCCTGAATTAATTTTTAAACCTCTTTGGGGTTTGGCAGTAATATCTGCTTTGAGATATGTCTGTGTATCTTAGGAAGTTGTCAGATCCACGTCTGACTGAGGAACTGTTTCATCTTGCTGAGATTGGGAGGGGGTTTGGGAATGTTGGTAACTTTCCATCACCTTTAAGAGGATACAAGGTGAACGGACATCTGAATGCATACAACGGGACCATACAAGATGTCAAAATGCATTCCATGTATTTTGGATATGAAAAGCAAGTTTAAACTGGAGACCATGAAATAATAGTGAGGGCAGCAGAGTAACTGTTCAGTAAGAGAACTTTCCTCGCTTGTAGCTGGTTTTGTGTGGAACTGGATGGGAAAACTGGAGCAGATGTACCAGGGCACAGCACTTCCCATGATGGCAAGCTGAAACTGGGACAGAAAAGAAGGTCTCTTGTCCAGTGTTACTTGAGTGGCCTGAAGGTGACTGGGAAAATGAGAACTCTCAGCCATGAATTCTCCCATCAGTTCCTGTGTTTGAAGCACATCAGGGCTGGTGACTCTGAGGGAAGCATCCTCTGTGCAAAACCAGGCAAGGCAGCATTGCAGTGCTGAGGGAAGGTCTGAATGAACTGAACTTGTGAAGTGCTCCTCTGGTTTTCCATTCCCTGCCCTAGTCCTGGTGGAACAGCTCCAAGGTGTGTTTGTTTTCCATGTTTGAGCACAGAACTCCTTCTCTAAGCCTATTCTACATGTGCCCAAGCTGGCACTTGATTTCCAGTCTTTCTTCCCTGCTCTCGGATTTGCTGCAAGTGTACTTGTTTCACGCATTACACACAGCTCCACTGGAATTCCAGCTCTGAAAATCCTGGCCATTTTCTCTAATGAAGGATAAATGAGAGTGTCAACATCTTTCATAACAGCTGCTGGAGAACTTTAGAAGACCAAACTTTGCAGGCTCTGCCTCGCATGATTCAGTTCAAATTCCTGTGCTTTCCTCAGGTTCAGGTATTCACCAGAAGCACCCACAGCTCCCACAGCTGTTGTTAGTCCTGTGGGAGCCCCGTGCTCCTGCACAGTTCCCCCGGGAACATTTTGGGAATGCAGGGCATTGGTACCTGCCTGTGTCTTGGAGCCCCTTCTCCAGCCTTGGCTCTTCCCTGCCTGCAGTTCACATGGGCCAGGGGCTCCTCCCACTTTAGGGTTTGTCCCCCATCCCAAATCTGTGCTTTAGCCTGACCCAGCTTTGGTGTGAACTTGCTGTGTGGGCAATAGCACACCCAGATTTTATTGGGCGTGCCTGGTTCTCCAAGGCTGTCTGCAGAGGAGACCTTTCAAAAAGAAGCTGGGAAGGGATTTCCTGACAGATCTCTGCCCAGATGAACCCACATGTGGTTCCTGTAGGGAGCCCTTTCATCCAGCAGCCGGTCCAGATGCCGGTGAAAGCCACTCTGCTCCCATTTGAACTGGGGGCTTTTAAAGTTGTCTCTTGTATTTCATTTCTCCTCTGATTATTACATTTTTATTCATTCTGTCTTGAAAGACTCATGGCCTTTTGTAACTGCATGTCTTTTTTTCCCTTCCATGAGGATTTCTTTTCCTTAGAAATACCGAATACATTGCAGAAAGTAAAAGTAGAAAGCTTTTGTTTTGCCCTCAACCAGCTGAGGGCTTGGCAGCTACAGGCTCCAAAGCGGTGGGAGTGTGAGGGAAGAAAACAAAATGGCAAGGAAAAACAAAGAAGTGACTTTCTAAATTGTGGAACGTTGCAAACAGGCGCGTTTCGTATTTCCCCCGCTCTCAGTGTAAGCATTCAACAACAAATCAATAATGCACAGCAGGCAGTGGTTCCCTTCCTTCATTTTAATCTCTGCGGCTCATTGTGGCATCAGGAGAGCAGCAGTGCCAGGAAAATGGAATGATTTCTACCAGGATTGTATTGCAGCTGCCCCACCCTCTTTCCCAAAACAAATTCCTGGGGCTTTTGAGGCTTTAATTTTACCTCTTGGAGAATCAGAACACAGACATTTGCCTTCTCCCTGGCTGCTCCTCCCACCACAATGCTGAAGGCTGTGCTGTTCCCTTGGTTGCTTCACACTTTAATTTCCAGGGGCTTTGCCATAGTGCTGTGGCTTCTCAGCATAGGAAGGTTACCATTCCCAGGGCAGAGGAAATAGGAAGAAAAGAAAGTCCCAATATTGGCTTCTGTGCGATAAAGGCCTGTGTTAGAAACCCACCCATTCAATCACTGCATGGAACAAGGGCAGATATTCATGAAAAGAAGCTCCCAGAGGGGTTGGGGTGGGAAATACATTAATTAAAGCACTCTGCAAAATAGTGGGTGAAGAAATGCATAAGATTTCCACTCCATTTTATGCTACACTGAGCACTTTTTTGACCTTCAAACAGTAGATGGAAATGTGGTGTTGAAAGCATTCATACACACGGGGAGTGCAACCCAGTCGTTTCCTCTGCAGCTCTTCACAGGGGGAAAAAAGCAGGAGAAATATGATGGTGTTCCCATATTTGCAGCTGTAGTTGTTTAGAGCTCAGGCAGACTTACATTAACAAATGATGATAATTAGGCTTGATTTGCATATTAAAATTGTCTTAATTAAACACTGATTCAGTAAACGTTTAAAGGCTGTAATCGATCTTTTGCAGGCGCTCTTGGTTATTTATATGATCTAATAAAGGCTGGAGGCTTTGTTAATGAGCCCTCTATTTCCTGACTTGTATGTGTCAATGAGATTATTTCACCAACAATTACAGAGCCGGCTGCTGTTAATAACTCACCAGCCCCAAGGCTGGAATTCTTTTGTCTGAGGCTCCTTTAGTGGGACCCTGCTGTTTACATCTCCTCGCTGCTCAGACAAGTGCCACAGCCCTTCCTTTCCCGGGGAAAAGATCCCAGGCAGAGGTTTCACCAGGAGATTTGGTGACTGGAAAATGAAGCTGGCGGTGTCCTGCGAGCTGTTTGAATAATGGATCTAATATTTATACAGCACTGAGCTCAGTCATAATACATTCGGTCCCAGATCTAATCCTGGCAACTCTGACAGGCTGAACTTTGTGAGAAACTTTTTTTAATTTAAGAGGTAATGTAATCATGCTGTAATTTTACTGAGGGCCTCTGAAAAGGCTGCCAGGAGTTTTGCTTCTCTTCAGTGTCACTGCAATCTTTTGCCAGGATGTGAGTGTCTTGGGAAAACGGTGCTAAAACAGGTGAAGAGCTCTTGCTTCTCAGTTGCTAAATATTGTTATCACCCCTGACAAAAGCATTCTTGGAAAATTTCACATTGCTTTGGCGTGATTTTTTCAGTATTTTTTTATTTGACAGCTTCTTGCACATGAAGGATTATGTATTTATGTACATATGTGTAACTTTTTAATAACATATATTTAAGTTTTTAATTTTGTTGTGAGGTATTCCCACTAAAGATTTTCTAAGTAACCCCTCTACCCCTGCTTCTTTGAAGGTGACATAAATAGCTGCATGCTCTGGTCCCATAAGTCCAGTCACCAGTTCTGGTGCCAGTATTGATGGATTAAAAACTATATTTGCTCGTATGTCTTTTCAGTCATTAAGTTTATTGGGAAACATTAATAAACCTAACAAAACTAAACCACTAGAGTATATTTTTAATTATTAAAATAATTATGCTGTGGAGTGATCAATAAACTCTTTAGAGCAGGTAGGAATTTCAACATTGGTGTTAGGCCTAATTCCATTTGTATCAGGACTGAATACAGGTTTTTATTTGGAGCAGCAGTGCTATGACAAAAAATAAAGCTTAGATATCCAGCAGACTTACTGAAAATATAACTACTCCCATCACTACCCAGAACTTCTTGCAATACTTGCTTTTTTCTCTGGAAAATTCTACTGTTGAAAATGTTGGCGTGAATTTGTAGAATTCTGAATTTGAAATTGCAGAAGATCAGGAGTATTTTTGATGGGCTTTTGCAATAATTTTTTCCCTTTCACTCAGAATCTGTAGGCGGTGTAAGCAGGATCTGGTGCAGAGAATCTGTGGACAGTGTGTTTGTGAGAGCTGATTGCAATGTCTTCTCCTCTTCCACTGGTGATTTTTTCATTTTAATTCTGATATCTAAAGACTCTTTTGAAACTAGACAGTCACTTTCTTTCTTTACTTTGATTTTTTTCTTGCAGGGACTTCTTTTTCCGATTAATAACTTCTTCAGTGTTTCTAGCCAAATAGTCGGGATTCTCTTCTCTGATGCTGATTATTCAGGTCAACAGTGCTGTTATTCCCAAAGCAGCAGTAGCTGAGAGAAGCAGATCATGGTGAGCCAGTGGTGTGCTTTCCCCTTCCATTCAGATCCTGGTTTCATTGCCAAGCCCCTTCTTTGGGAAGTCAATTCCCTTCCTGTTGGTTAATGGAGGATAGAGATCAAGGAAGAGCTGTGCTGGTTGGTGGAGGAGAGCTGCAGCCATGTTCTGTTGGGTTTGCCCTTTTTTGTTGTTCTTGTTTTGGTGTTTTTTGCTGTGCATCTGCCATTTGAAACCTGGCTGAGATGCATTTGATGCGTGGTGACTGTTAGAACAAAATTCACACTGTGAAGGCAGCAGGCTTACAAATTCCTTTATTCCAGTAGCAGTAAACCCTCTCCCAGTGGCTGTCAGACAAGTAAGAACTTTGATCTTACTGGCTTACTCTTGATTTATGCTGACTCTTTGAAGGGAAGAAATTCTTTAACTTTTTCCTTTCTTTCTTTCTTTCTTTCTTTTTTTTTTTTTTTTTTTTTTTTTTTTTAATGTTTGGGCCTCTTCCCTTATTTTACTTAATAAACACAATTGTGTACGTACCTGCTTTTATCCCTATACTGGCCTTTGCAGTTAAAGCCATTTACTTTTTCCTTTCTCTTGGTATGAAAAAAAAATTATTGTTCTGATAGGAATTCACAGAAGGCAACAATTTGGCATTTTGGCTAAAATTTAGCTTTAGTTTTTAAAGCTCTAAAGCCCTTCAGACTCATATGCAACTTCTCATAGTCAGGTAGGGAGGAAATTACTTCTTACATGTAGAGCTCTCACTTTTTCTTACATATAATTAAATTATGTATTCATTGTTTTATTCTGCCTTCATGTAATTTAATTTTCAAAGCCAACAGAAATGATTTTGCACTTTTTCTATGCTTGCACTACACTCGTAACTTTCCCAGTTATATTCCACCAGCAGCTTCCGCTCATTTATAATTCATCTTTTTGATCTTTTTTACATTAAAGTAATAGAGCTCGTGGTGTTTAATTTTAGGCAGCCCTACCAGGTTCCTGTCATTCAGGCATTGCTCTCCTGGAAATGGCTGCTCTGTTTTGAAAAGCAGTGGAATGCCAAGTTAATTGCAAAGTCCCTGGGTTAATCTGCAGCTAAGGAGCTCCAGCACATTACTCACAGCAGGATTTCCCTGGCCATCCCTGCCCGTGCACTGCTGATCTTCCCTCCCTGGAGCATTGAAACTCCCAGAGTGACACTGGACAGGGGGAATGCAGTTATGGGATTTGGCTTTCCTGGTGCTGCCAGGGGGATGTCTGTTCCAGAATCCTTAGGAAGATGCAGCAGCCTTTGTCAATGAACCCATCTGCCAATACCAGCCAGGGCAGTAATACACAGCTCTGCTCTCACTGAAAGAATTTCAGTATCTTGGAGGGATTTCTTTATACTGTTTCTTTTCTTGTAGAGGAACGATGGGTGCAGCAAAGGCATTTCTCCCTGCCCTCCGTGCCTGTCCTGTCAGGGCCGTGCAGGTGGGACTGTGCTCATGTGTGATCTCTTCAGCTGGAGGTGACATTTCTCTCTCTTCACAGAAGCAGGTACAGGAAAGGATCTGCTTCCCATAAAACCTTTGTTCCTCCTTATGCAGCTGGAAGTTTGATGTCTCTTACAGGAGCTGAGCAAGGAGAGAATCCCACACGGTCATGTCTGTTTAAATACTGCCTGTGGTTACAGTTTTCTGCAGACTGCAGTACAAAAATCCAAGTGCCAGTAGAAGACAAAAAGATAATTCACTTTCATCTCAAGAACAAAGCTGAACAGAGGAGCTTTTTTCAACTTTTTTAATTCATGAAACATTTATCTTTGAGTCAGGTTATATTATGCTGGCAAGAATATAACCTGTCAGCATTTCTACTATAAACCCCTGTTTTTAAGATTTTTTAGGAGAGCCTTAGAGGTTCACTTTGAACAGATTTAGCATGCAAGGTCTTGGCCTAGAAACATACTTCTCATCCCAATTATGAAAAATTAATATGTCTGCATCATTGGTGCAAGAGGTATATTAATAGTACGTTCAGGTGAAAGTTCAGACCTGCACAGATGAGGTAATTCAGGGGTATTCCAGAGCAAGGTTCATTAAGTTTTTTTGATATATTTAATAGCAGGTGTTACTAACTGTGGAGTGAAAGGAAGGCTGGTCTGTGATGAAAAGCATGATGTTGGGCTTAGCTGGCAGGCCGAGCTCTCTCTAGTTTTTATTACTTCCCAGATTTAGAAAAATGCTGCTTCTCAAGTTTTTAATGTATGAAAGTTGTTACAGAAGTTCATGCATTTTAAAGAGATTCAAAATTATTTTCCATTTTTTTGGGGAAGATGTAGTGAATGAAGTTTTTTTTAAAACAAGAACCCATCAGCTCATGTAGTTCAGTTTTGGTGCACAGACCTGCCGCTGTGAATCCTCATTAACAGAGCACACAGAATGGTGGCAAGTTTATTTTATTCCCCAGAGAAGGGATTACAAAACATCTGAGTGATGCCCTGGTCTAACATCCAGAAAGAAACCTTCTCTGTGTGATTCTTCGCCCCTGGGTCTATTCCAAGTGACAAGAACAGAAGCAAACTGCACTGAAGGTTCTGTGCTCAGTTTTATGGAGTAAACCCTGGGGTGACAGATGGCAAAACTGTTCTCCAGATTCGCTCAGTGCTCACGGCTCAGGCACTGCACTGATTGTGCCCGGGAAGCCTCTGGGTGTAACTGGGTGTGGCTCTGCCCCGCTGGAAGCGGAGCCCTCAGGGTGGAACAGGATGGAGCAGATGAAGAAAAGGCTGTGGGTGCAGCAGGGCTGGCCTGGGGGAGACACAGCCTGGGGTGTGCAGGGGGCTGCTGGGATGAGCTATGAACACAGAACAGCCTGAGCTGGAAGGGACCACCAGGATCACGGAGTCCAACCCTTGGCCCTGCAGAGGCACCTCAGCACTCCCACCCTGTGCTGAGAGTGTTGTCCAAATGCTCCTGGAGCTCTTGCAGCCTTGGGGCTGTGACCATTCCCTGGGGAGCCTGGGCAGTGCCCAGCACCCTCTGGGGAAAGGACCTTCCCCTAATATCCAACCTACACCTCCCCTGACACACCTTCAGGCCATTCCCTCAGGTCCTGTCACTGGTCCCCACAGAGAAGAGATCAGTGTCTGCCCCTCCATTCCCCCTCACAAGGAAGTTTCAGGCCCTGATGAGTCCCCCCTCAGTCTCCTCTTCTCCAGCTGAACAGACCAAGGGCCCTCAGTCACTTCTCACATGGCTTTCCCTCAAGGCCCTTCACTATCTTTATTGCCCTTTGGATGCTCTCCAATAGCTTAACATCTTTCTTACATTGAGGAACCCAAAACTGTCCCTCAGCACTGGAGGTGAGGCCACCCCAGAGCAGAGCAGGACAATCCCCTCCCTGGCCTGGCTGGCTGTGCTGGGCCTGATCCCTCAGGACGGGGATGTCACTCCTGGCTCCAGGCCACTGCTGGCTAAGATCCAACTGGCCAGGATCCCCAGGTCCCTTTCTGTGGTGCCTCTTTCCAGCATCTCATTCCCCAGTCTGTCCATACAGCCAGGGTTGGCTCATCCTAGGTCCACTTTCCCTTGTTGAACCTCATGTGGTTGGTATGGGCTGGGAAGGAAAGGAACTGTCTTACAGAGTAGAAGGAGCAGACATTCTTAGGCTCTTTCCTCTGATTTTTGTGCTCACCAATCCTGTCCCATAAAAATGAGTTTTCTCTCTCGTAAACATTATCTTCTGGTCTCGTGAAGAGATCCAAGTCCCTTTTGATGCCTCCATGCACCCACTTCATGGCAAGGACGTGGGCAATTCCCTGCAGCACGGAGGGACAGCGGAGCCACAGTTCTGCTGGATCTGCCACATTCCCCATGGAGCTCCCCAGGGCTGGCTGAGGCAGATAGGCTGTGTTGGGAACAGGAAGGATGAGAAGAGAATGAGAAGGGTGCACAGTTTTAATTTTGCACTTTGCTATGAAAATGGAAGCCCTTGGACCAATCCAGCAATGGAGATTGAGAGGAGGGTTAGAGCTTCCCAGTGAGTTGGTAGCCAGAAATCACAGTACACTGAACATTCCCTATTTTAGGAAAAGTTCAGGTCCAGCCAAGGGAGCTTCCAAAGCATTACAGTGTTTGATTTGCTGGGAAAATTCTACCTATGTAAGCTCAGAACTTTCATTTTCCCCCAAATACAATTAAACCTTCCATGAAGAACTGTTGGGAGGTTTTGTTTGTTTTTAATAAAGAGAATGAGGTGAACATTTCCACAGCTGAGTGCTTCATGGTTTGAACACTTTTCTCAGTTTAGTCCTTCTGAATTAACATTATTTCTTTGAGTTAATTTCTAAATGAACCAAGAAATTACAAATAAATCTCCTATCTGAACACTGTTTAGATAAATCTCATACTCAAATGTTGTTATCTAAAAGCTCATATCAAACTCATAAAGATAATTACCTATTGTGACTAGGATATTACACCCAGCTTGATCTAATAGATTTGTTGTCTTGATTCTGGACTTACAAAGTAAGTTTGTTCATGTCAGATGTTCATGTGCAGCAAGGCATTCAAAATCCGGAAAGAAAACCAAAAGAGCAGAGTTTGAGAAACATGAGTAGGTTTCAAATGACACCCTGCTGGTTTTGGCTGTGTTTTCTCCAGAGGTGCTTGCAGTATGGCTTGTTGAGTTTGGGAGTTTTATTTTGTTGCTGCTGAAATGGTAATTAAAATAAGTATAGGAAGATTCAGCTGCGTGTTACATAGTTAAAGGTTGAACTTAATTACTGCAATGCAAAGAAGCAAAGAAGCAAATTAATTATGATTGTCTTCAGCCTGTCTTGTCTTACCCTGGTATTCCTATATCTATGTGGATACACAATAAGGGAGGATTTACAGCAGAATTTTACTATTGATTCCCAAATCTTGGGCTTTTATCCTTTGAAAGTAGGAACAAAAAAAAATAATTTGAATTTAGAAACCTTGTTTAACTACTTTTGGCGCAGGATTACTGCTTGCAGATCCGTAGCTCCAAAGATCAGGCTGCTTTTCCACAATACCGTATTTCCTTCTAACAAAGGAATGTTTTCTCTCTCAGGAGTCTTTTAGGTAGCTCCAGTCCAAGGCAGGCAATTAATGCCTGTGTTCAGTGGAAGCTGAGAGGTTGATAGGCTCCACAGCATAATGCCAGGGTGTTTCTAACCACTGATTCTAATGTTAATTTCTGGATTTCAGACTGGAAAATTATATGTGTGTGTGTGCATGTGTGAATAATAATTAAAAAAACCCCAAAACCTCAACCATGCAGAACACTTCATATTTTGTTTTCTCTGAATGTTGCTGTTATCTATGTATTTCCTGCAGAAGAAGAATGTATGTTTATTAATATAATTGGACAATAGCTCAAGGAGGGAATGGAACTCAGATTTCCTCTATTAATATTTTGGTCAAGACTCAGTTGACAATAATAATGTATTTTCCATGGTTTATGCTAATGGAGTGTCCCATGCAATGAGACTGCATAGGCCCCATGGGTTACAGGTGGGGGAAACGGGCCTTTTTCCACTTCAGAAGTTTTGGTACTGCTCCTGCTCTCAGCTTGTGATTGTTCCCTCTGTAAGGGGTGATGGTCAGTGAGACCCTCAGGCTACAGCAAAGGACCCTAATTTTCCCCTAACTGAGAACTGTCCTAATGTCAATCTCCTTCTTTTCCCCCTGCTCTTTTCCTTGTGATACAAGTCCCAAATGTTTGTTCTTGCTCAACTTGAACCTTTAACAAGTTCATTGAAATGGCAGATGCACTCAGGTGGTTGTGGGCACCCTGTTCAGTTCCACAGTGCATGGAGCACTGGTGGTCCTATGGTGGATTATTTTATAATTAAAGCCTGAAAAGCAGAATGCATGTGCAAAAGGGATTTGATTAACTTACTGCTGAGCTCTTGGTGCTGAAAGCTCAGTGCTGACTTCAGTTCTGGTCCACAGAATATCTATTACTGTTTGTTTTTTTCCTGAGCTATTATACCTAAGTAGCAGCTTTCCAGATTTGTTTTTATGTTTGCAAAATTCACATTTCCCAGTGTTGGTAAAGAAAACCTGAGCTGTGAGCTGAATAAAAAGAAAGTGGCACTTTGGAAATTAAGTTTTGATGGTATTGAGAAACACTTTGCAGAATCATTGCCTTTGTCTCACTTTTATTATCATTATTATTACTTTTATTAAAATCCTTTTCAGAGGGCTTATACTGAATTGACTTCTGGAGGGAAAGCTGAAAGTTAACGTCCATTTTGTGCGGCACCCGTGTGGTTTTCTTTTTTCCACTGGTTTGTGACAGGATGCTTTTTCTGTGTTTGTGGGAAGGTTACTGTGTGTGCATTGGTATTTGAGAGTGTCTGAGGGTAAATACTACACCCTACTGAGCAGCAGCAGTTATTTTACAAGGGCTGCTTTTGACATGCAAAACATGCACCGACACCTGGTTTGTTACCATGGGCTGGGTGCAATCGATATTGCTGCTGGGCCACAAGGTACATCTTGTGTCCTTGACATTTTTTCTCACTAGACTGCTTATGTGTGTTTGGTTATCTTTGTCTCCAATCCTGTCATCTTTATCAAATTAATTTGCCTGTCAGTCTTAGGGAATTTTGTGTCATCGCACTTCTATTCCAGCAGTGAATTCGTAATAGGATAGTAATTATTTAAGTTTCCCTTGTATCAGCGTTTATTGGTTCATGTATTATGACTTAGAAATCACAGAATCTGCTGGGCTGGAAGGGATCCACTGGGATCATCAATCCAGCTCCTGGCCCTGCGCAGACACCCCAGCAATCCCACCCTGTACCTGGGAGTGTTGTCCATACACTCCTTGGGTTCTGGCAGCCTGGGGGCTGTGCCCATTCCCTGGGGAGCCTGGGCAGTGCCCAGCACCCTCTGGAGGAAAAATCTTTTTCTGATATCCAGCCTATATCTAATATCTAACTTACAAATATGCAGGGGGTTTGGAGTGGGTTTTTTAGCACTCTTTCCCCTTGTAATTCTATTAGAAACTGTGGAGGACTCAAGAACTGTGCTCTGGCAACCTTTTTATGCTTAAAGTGCATGATGTGCTCTTTAAGTACAGAGCTTTTAATAGTTCAGAGCCTTTTTCTCTTGTTGCCTTGCAATCCTTTTATGGGAATAATACCAATTTCCTAGTATGATCACAATGGCCGTGTGGCCTTGGAGCAGAAACTCCTTCAACACAGAGGTAAATGAAAAATACAATGAGATACAAAATGGCACTTGCCAAAGTTGTCTGCTCCCTTCTTCGGGTGACATTTTTTTAAGCAAAGGGAATTCTGTGCAGCATTAGATGCTGGGCTTCATCACAGATTTGTATTCTAATGCCATATGAGCAAGACTGGAAAGAGCCTCCTTGGTCTCCAAGTCCAAGGAAAAAGATCGCATACAGGAGAAGGTCATTTATTTCCAGGCTTTTCAAGCAGCTTCTTAAAGTAATGAGATTTTTTTTTTTTTTTTTTATCCCCACTACTTGGAGTGGAGTAAGTTTTTATATCTCACTGTTCAAGAACTGTCTTCTAATTTTCCACTGGAATTTATCTGCAGATAATGAATCCCCATATGTTCCTGCATCAACAGTGCTCCTCAGCCTCAACAACTCCTTTCCCTCTCTGCTCTTAACCCCTGAGATATTTGCAACAACAATGTAATCCCCTTCAACTGCTGCTTTGTCGGGCTGAGTTCTCCTAAGTGCTTCAGAGATATAATATGAACTGCAGAGCATTATCGAGGAGGGTCCCTCCAGAATTACTTTGTGGTCAAACCTCATTAACCGCTTTCTGAAAGGCCTTGCTGCAAACAGTGAGAATATGCTGCTAGACATGCTGATGATAAAATGTAGGGGGTTTTGTCAGTGAAAAGGAGAATTCAAATTTCTTATGTCAGAGTTGGAGTGATTTTTTTTTTTAATCAGGAAAATAAAAATGGGATTAAGCTGATGATATAAACTCCAAAAGCATGATAGAGGTATGATTAACCTATGTTACCCCTGCTCCTGTGAGATTGATTCAAGACCAAGATGAGTAGTGGAATTTATGATCTTGTGGTTGGGTTTTTTCAGCTCTCCAGAAAAATGCCACAAATTGTCTTTCTATTGCAGTGTTAATAAAATGCTTTCCTAGAGGGAAAATTTCTTCAGCATCTGACTGTACTGCTCCAAGCTGGGCTTCACTTTTAAGAGGAATTATTTTTTAACCCATGAAGCCAGTGGTTTCTATGAAAACAGAAAAGGGCTGTTTTCTATGGAAACAGAGAAGGGCAAGACAGATCTCCCTGTCTTGCCATCCTGAAGATTTCAGTTTTTTTCTGTGGTTGGATGGTTCCTGTACAGAGAGAGCAAGCCAGATATCAGTGATGACATCTGACATATGTTACTGCACTATGTAGGTCACTTATGGCCTAATGTGGGAGATGACAAAAGATAATTAATTTTGATTTCATGCCTGTGATTCTTTAAGGAAGCCTTTAATGGTTTGTGTGGAATCTCAAGTGAGTGTACTGACTCACTGCCTGAGAGGAAGAGCTAAGTGTTTTGGAAGGAGCAATTCCACCTTCTAATTCCAGCCCTCCAGCCAGGGAGATGGCTTTACCTGGGGATATTTGAATGCACCTTTTCTGCTGGCCATTATGTGAAGTAAGGAGATACATCCTTAGTAATGATGTGAAATGTGTTCCTCTTCTAGCAACCAAGAGCTGGGTTTTTATCACAGTGTGCCTTGATTTTCACACAGCCATAAAATCAAGGTCTTTCTGTTTACACCAAGGCTATAGAATAACTTACATTGCTATAACTTATTTAAATGCTCTCTTCTTGTTTCATTCCCAGGGTGTCCGTGTTTACACATTCCAGGGTCATGTGCATTCCTGTAATCACGCTACATTCAACAAGAAGGTAAGTTCTGCATGCAGATTTCCTTTTTCTCTTCCCTTTAACCATCATGTTCCTTGCTCTGGCCCATACTGTCCTTGTCCTTGGTGACACAGGGACCTGTGGGGCTGGATTCAGAATCCGTGGTGGCTCAGAGTGGCCCCACCTGCCAGCCAGACCAGAGCCCCAGTGCCTGTTACAACAGAGCTGCCCCCTCCTTGCTGCTCCCTCCTTCCTCCTTTGAGCAGTGCATGATGTCTAAGCCATTCTCCTGTTGGGATCATTGATTACTTTATTTAAATGAAAATTTTTGTTAGGTTTTTTTTTCCCTGGCTGGTTAATTTGTGGTTGCTGTGTGAAATCCCATTTTGACTGGGATTGGTGACAGGCTGCTGTCTGAATGACTGAGAACTTTGGACGGTGAGGAATTTCTCCTGAATGGCTCTTAGAGGCCACATGAAATACTCTGAAATGACCTAAACATTTGTGATGTATGATTCCTGCAGCTCTCCTGGCCACACTGCTCTTTAAATCTGGTGTGGAAGTGCTGAGGTATGTGCTGGTTTCTGCTGCCACTAGCAGCCTTTTCTCTCAGAGAGCATCTTTCCTGAAAAATAACTTTGTGGCGTTCCTGCTCCCTGTGCTCCCACTGACACTTTCATTACAGGCAGAGCAAGGTACTAATTTTTCCTGCAGGAGATCCTGAATATTCTCCTCTTGCTCAGTATCAGCTGCTGCTGTGCCAACTGCTCTGCCAGCCCTGTGTGTTTGTAGGGCAAACCCCAGGGGCTGGCACAGCAGAAGGCGTGGGATAAGCTGATGTCAGGGAGGGGAATAGGAATTCCCAAGGCATCTTAATTCTTTCTTGGCCATGTGCATCTATCTGTATTTGACAGGCACAATCTGCCTCTCAGTGCCCTGAGACACTGGGGAACAGAGAGTATTTCCCAGGAGCAAGTGTGGTGAGGGAAGTAGTGTAGACATACCACAGCACTGTCTTAAATGAGGATATTCTTTTACAAAGGGCCTCATGTGACCTATGATGATTAACAGGAAGGTGAAAGACCAACTCACATAACCTTCCAGATAAGCATGTGGTTTTGGTAAGGAATATTACAGTTGGCATTAACTCTAGGCTAAAATCATTGGCTGACATTCTCAGTGATTGAGTTAATACAAATGGAAACATTTGGTGCAGCGTTGGTCAAAGTGAGTAAGGAATATAACCTCAGAAGCTGTGATTGCAGTTGTGTAGGTTAACTCTGCTGCTGAGAAATCAAGTAGTGGCCCTGAGCTGTACAAGTAACAGTTGTCCCACTGGACAGCTAAGCAGGTGCTATATTTCAGCCAAATATAGCACTTGAGAGCTATTTTCTTACCCTCTAGTGCTTGCTCACCAAAAAATTAAAATATTCCACCCTAAGCAAGCTGATTAAGGTGTTTGGTGTGACAATATTTTTGTAAAAAATGCATATTTTATGAGGGAAAATGTTTTTATAGGAACAGTCATATTTTCAACAGTACTTTAATGGAAAAGATTTTGGACATTGATCACTGACTGTTTGGACCAAGTGCAACATTACTTCCAGAGTGTCCAAACCTAATGCTTATACCTGGCCCAGGAAGTTGACAATAGCAAAAGTGATGGCTGATTGCTGAAAAAACCCTACTTAGATTTTGTTTTGTTTTGTTAAATTTTCTTATATCCTAATGTCATGGGCCTAGACATGCCATGTTTTGCCAGAAGTGTTGATTACATGGTCTCACTCTGTGTGTGCAGAGCTGTGATGGTGAGAGATCCCAAGGGATTCACTCCTTTTTCTGCTTGGACATAGGTCAGTTTGGGTGGGTTCCTGCATCACTTCAGTAGGCTTGTGGTAATCCTGTCTCAGGCTCTTGGTGCCAAAAGGAGTTCAGAAAGAACATGAAATTCTAATTGCACAAGAACAAGGAATAAATTTTCTAGTTAGATCAGAAAGCCACCCAGGCAGTGTGTCCAAATATTAAGGGGTATTTTGGGGGAAGAGTATTGTGTGAAGAAGAACCTAAAAAAGAGTAATGCATTTATACAAATTGAATAAATCCTCATTAAGCTCTGTGAAGCTGATTAAATCTGAGTTATTTACTACACCATGCTTCTGAATCTGTAGTTAATAGCTGTTTGGTTTTTTTTTTTTGTTAAGTGGGCAAGGTTTGCAGCCAGAACTTATTAGTGCTGAGATTCCCTAATTAGCCTGTTCTCTATGGGACAGAATTGCCAGCTTGGCACCTGGAATGTGCCCATTTGTTGGGACACAGGAGTCACAGTGCCCTAGAGAAACCTCTGCACTTGTGGTTATGTCAGGATTTAACAGATAACACTTCCAGCAGCATTTAAATCCTGCAGTTTTCCAAGTTGGATCTCTGCCTGTGGAACGTTTGGGAAAAATTGAGCAAAACTCACATAGCTGCTTTTGAATTGAGGACATAGAAAAATGCATCTTTCCTCCTAAAAGTTACTGTTATCATCCCTTTTAGTCCCATGTTTCCATAACACAGTAACTTTGTAGAGAAAAATGTTCCAGATATTTATTTTGCACTGGGGTATGGCCCAAACAGCATTTCAGGTAAGCTCTGTACCTCCTTTGCAATGGTAAATCACCTATGCTAATAAGTATAAAGACTTGTAGATGCTTGGTTGAGTCATTAATTTAAAGTAGAACAAGGTTTGCCCCCTTATGTGTGTGTATATATGTGTTTGTGTCCAAACAAAAGCATGCCAAGTGTCTGCCATGCTGTGTTTGTGTCATATCTGAGGGTTTAGGAATCATTACAGGGGTTTCCCCAAAACAACAAAAAAGTAGTTTTAGAATTACTGGTCATATTAGGAAAGCCTAGAAGATTATAAAAATATGCTTGAGAACAACTGCCCAATTTTACCTCCCCAGGCCAAATGCAAGCAGCATCTAGGTCATTCCTCCATTGATTTACTGAAGGGCAAATAATGTCAGACAGTTTTAAAACAAAAACAAAATTTCAATTTTGTTTACCTCCTCAGCAGTCCAGTTGGATGTCAGCTACCATTTAGCTGGGCCAATAATATTGATATTTGATGTCAGTTCTTATTCATTACTGCACCCAAATGATGCAAAAGTCAGATCTCTCAGATGTTTCTATGGGTAGCCAGATAAAGCCAGGGATGTCTGACTGCATCTAACAGACACAAACAAGAAAAGAACAGAATACAAAATCAAAAACCTATCTGCTCTTACTGTTATTTATGTATTCAAAGTGTTCACCTCTTTGCATAAACTCAAAGCCAGTTGCTTACAAAGGTTACCCAGTAATATCAAACGTGTTCAATTATACATGCAAAAGGGCTAATAGGTTCTTCCTCTAGTTTATTTCTGTCTCCATGCATAAGAAATATAATTACAGAACTGAATTATATTTTAAGTACAGATTTTATTATCATTAGTTAACCATTTTCAGGCCATCAAACACTATTAGAAGTAAAAAAGAATAATCTATTCCATCTCTCTGTCATGGCAAGGAACAAAATCTGTGTCAAAAGACCCCTATTTCATTTGTTGGCAAACAGCTCTTTCTGCTCTTAGGGAATCACTCTGAAAATTGTTCTGGAATTCACTTCTACATCCATTCTCTAACACAGTCATGTTATTCCCTAATTTTGGAAGTAAGTTTCCTGGAGTGCTCCCTTCCCTTGGCCACTCTCCCTGTATTACCTACAGACCCTGCTGTTAGCACTGGGTCAGCCTTACACATATAGTGCAGACCAGGTAACACCTTCTGAGGCCAGTCGAGTAGAATTGGGTAGGTCCATCTTTGTTTTGATCAGTTTGAATATTTTTACTCTCCAACTCTGATATTCTTAATGTAGAAGTCTGGATGAGTATGTCTAGCAGATAGCCTAGAAGTAAAAATATTCCTCTGGATCTTACTGTGAGGAAGATGCAGTATGCAATATGTAGGGACTTATTTAACTGTTAAAGGCCAAGGAAATTCAGGATGCATTGGTTTGGAAGGGAGTGGCTCTCCTGAGCTGCTGTATCCCTGTGTCCTTGAGAAAAGAGACAGTCTCACAGCCAAGGCCCTCCAGTGGGATTTAAAAAAACCCCACAAATCCAGGACTGATTTTTAAATGTCACACCTTGTTTGTGTCATTCAGTTTCCCATCACCACTTCAGGTTTCTCATCAGAGATCATTTGCAAAGAAAAACTCAGTAATAGGTGTCACACACCTCGATAAGCCAAGGGCAGGGAGAAGCCACGTGCAGCAGGTGATGGGCACTGAGAAACCTTCAGTGTCAGTAAATGCACTGGCTGCTGCTGGAGTTTGCCTCTGCACTCTTAAATCAGACAAAATGCAGTTCCCTCACTCTGTTTGTTTTGTCTTCCTGGGTTATTTTTGGATCAAAATCCCAGTTATAATTTCTTCTGGGGAAAAAAAATCATTATAAAATCTCTTAGTCTAGCAGTTTGCTTAATCAAGGCACAAGCTGACTTCGAAAACTTGGCATTACCTGTTTTTTCTATTCTGTCTAACATATATAAATACATTATATATAAATAAACATAAACATGTTTGAAGATTCTAAACCCAATCCCATCAAGTTTACTAACTCTAAAAATAATCACAGCTCAAGAAAATCTGCCTTCTTTTGTTTCAAGCCTTTGCATTATGAGATGTGAGATGAGCTCATTCTGCCACAGGACTTCTCCTGCCCCAGGGTTTGCATCCCTATTTTTTATTTTGGACAACATTCTGCTCTCAGGCACAGGGTGGGATTTGGGGCTGTCCTGTGCAGGCCTGGGGTTGGACTTTGATGAGCCTTGTGGGTCCCTTCCAAGCCAGGATGTTCTGTGATTCTATGATTTACCACAGAGTTGTTTTTTCTAGTTCTGTTTTTACAGTCCCTTCTGGTGCTCTTTGTTGCCACCATGCAGGGACTCACAGCAAACCCCAAACTATCTTGTAAAATTCACCCAAACAAATGTGGGGAAGCTGAGATTTTAGAAGATCTTCTTTTGTTCTTCCTCATGGCTGGCTCTAGGAGAGTATTTCAAACCCATCAAGAAGCTAATTCAGTAGGCATCAAGAAATTCAGTGCCTGAAGGGAGCTTGCAGGAAAGATGGAGAGAGACAAGGGCGTGGAGTGACAGGACAAGGGGGAATGGCTTCGAACTTACAGAGAGTAGGATTAGACTTTATGTTGGGAAGAAGTCCACATGGTGATGGTGTGGATGAGAAATATGGGGTAGGAAGCAAGGCAAGTGTCTGCCATCATGCTGTCTCATTTGTTTTGAACCAGCAGTAAATGAAATCTTTAAATATTTAGCTTTTCTAATTGAAGCTTTTAATCACATTTTGATCTTCTTTAAATATTTGCACATGATGAAGCTTTGTCTCAACTCTTCATGATAAAAATTTGGGGTAATGCACTGGCATTTGGATTCAGACAGCACTGTAAAGCCCTAGAAGAAAAAATGTGGCATCATTTTTAGATGGCTTTGACGTAACTTAGGTTTGAGTAACTTTAAAGACTTCTAAAACTTCTTTAAAGAATTGTATATTCTAGGTCAGATTGGCCCTTGAAAGATCCTCAGCAGAAACGGATAATAATGGACTATACAGTGTTTTCTTTTATGTTTTCAGACTTTATATTTACAAACATCAACATATTGTTATGCCCGTTTGCTGCCAACTAAATGAAACAGAGATTATCTCCTTTAATGTGATTTTGTTTGCTTATTTCTGTGTTCTGCAGTGAATGTGACCCTCTGTGTGTACAGTACATGAAGCAAGCGCTGTTTAGCATGCAGAACCGCAAGCACTGTGGAAAACTTTGCCCTTCTTTCTTAGAGGAGAAAAATTAATTTGTGTATCCTAAGGAATAATGATTTTTTCTAAATTGCATCTCCTGGCCCAGCACACCAGCCTTTCCTGTGGCAGATGTACACTGTGGGTCCAGACCCCTGCATAATTCATTTTTTACCAGCTGTTTCTTCAACTTGTCTTTTTGCAAAACAAACAAAATCAAACTGCAAAGATCCACCCAGATTCTTTAAAATTCAACTTCCCATGTGCAGTACAGTCCAACCTGCATTTCTTTGTGGCATTTCATGGGAAATTATGTTCTATAACACATGAGAAAGCAGCACACAGCATCCCCACCTTCTACCCTGTGACTCTCTCATGTGACAGTCACGTTTTTGACAAATTGTGGAACTTTTACCTTGTGTTACCAGTGGCAGTGTTGCTGTCACTGCCTGGTCTGAGAACCACAGAGGTGTGAGGCCAGAACTCCAGGCAATGCTGCTCTTCCAGTGCTCCCAGTGTGTTCTGGGCAGGCTCACATTGCCCATTGCATTAACCTGGGCACCTCTTAAAATAGCTGCTGTTGGATTTGCACTGGTTACCAATGGGTGAGGAACAGCTCTTCCAACAATGTTTGTGCAAAGCTGTTTCTTCAAAAGGGCTTTAACTAAATGTGGGGTAGAGAGGTGGGATTAGTTTAGACCAGTGGTTTGTATTTGGTAAGAGGACTCTTGAACATTTACCACTGATCAAATCATGGCCAAAGGGAAGCAGGGTGCCTAGAACAGTGCTGTATCTGTGGTGCAAAGGATGTGGCTTTGTAGAATACCAAGCTGGATTTAAAATGAATTTATGCAATCATGAAAGTAGGACCAACTTTGGAAAGGCTTCTCTGTTACAAAAATGCAATTAATCTGTGGTTGAATAAATATCACCGTTAGAAGGTACTTGAATATCAGATTGATTTAATCTGAAAATAGTCAAGAACGCACAGCTGAAGCCCATGGGGGTAAGAATGCATATTGTTTTGGTGCTGTGTTGGGTTTGCAGGGCGAGGTTTGCCATGCAGACAGACAGCGCCATTTCAGGGCAGGCCGTGGGTCAGCGTTTCAGGGCTCTCAGCAGGGCCTGGAGCAGCTGCTGCCATTTTGGGCCAGGTGATCAGTCACTGCCATTGCAGCTGGCCACAGATCGGCCACCACCATTTCAGTGTGGCCCAGAGGATGACAAAGACTCAAGGGCACAGGGGGATGGTGCAGTGGCCATCCTGGTGGTTTCGAGCCAGTCAGCCATTTCTCTGGTCTCCTACAGAGGGCTGTGAGAACTCTGAGGTCAGTGAGGGCCATGGGGGCTGTGATGGGTGTGAGGGTTGTGAGGGCTCTGAGGGCTGTGAGGGCTGTGGTGCATGTGGGGTCTGTGAGAACTCTGAGGTCAGTGAGGGCCATGGGGGCTGTGAGGGTTGTGTAGGCTGTGGGATCTGTGAGGGCTGTGGGGGCTTTGAGAGCTCTGAGGGCTTTGGTGGGTGTGGGGGC
Organism: Sinosuthora webbiana; assembly: GCA_013397395.1. NCBI lineage: Eukaryota > Metazoa > Chordata > Aves > Passeriformes > Sylviidae > Sinosuthora > Sinosuthora webbiana. The sequence goes on from VXBN01012418.1 coordinate 714,915, forward strand.
TGTGGGGTCTGTGAGGGTTCTGAGGTCAGTGAGGACCATGGGGGCTGTGAGGGTTATGAGGGCTGTGTGGTCTGTGAGGGGTGTGGTGGTGTGGGGTCTGTAGGGACTGCATGGGCTGTGGTGGGTGTGGGGTCTGTAGGGGCTGTGGGGCTGTGAGAGCAATGGGGACCATGACGACTTTGAGGGCAAAGGGGACGGTGAGGTCAGTGAGGGTGTAATGCCCTGTCCTGCTCGGTGGGCTCAGGAGAGGGTGGTTTGATTTAATCTGGGCAGTGCACGGGAGAAACAACAAAATTCTCAGGTGGTTCAAGAACAAACTTTCATGTGCAAACTTTAGAACATTAAGGTTTTAAATGAATACATTTCTAATACTGTTGGTTGTTTTTCTTTTTGCATTTAGTTGCCCTTACTAAATACTCAGACAAGATAAAGAGCCAAATACTATGTTGGACTCGATGATCTATTTCAACCTAAATGATTCCATGATTTTACATGTTCCTTTTGTGATTTCTCTTTAAAAAAAGCACATGTACTTTACTGACACTCATTTTCTTTCAGTGACTTAGATGTTCTGCATTTTAAAATGAACAATCTTGCATTTCAGCAATAGATCCCTTCTTAAATACATTTAGGAAAGTATGTATTATATCTGTATTTTAACATTACTGCAGTGAATAGTACCCAGTTTTTCACATTTGGAACTGAATGACAATAAAATCCCTGTGCACAGACACGGTGTAGCCCAGGAATTTTTATGCTTGTTGCTCTCAGGAGTGTCTAATCAGGTAATGATGGCACCTAGCTTTACTTCAGTCATAGTATCTCTCAAAAATACAGAGAAAAGCCAGTAATGGCAATTATCATTCATCTCCTCTCACTTCACAGCTCCCAGAATTCAGACCCTTCTTTGATGGTTAGAAAGGGAAAAAACAGAAGTGATTATTTTAAACCTCTCTGCAAAAGCTACTGCTCCCTCTGCAGCACTGTTTCAAGTGCAATGTCAACTACTGTGAGCAGTAACTCTGCAGGGAGTGCAGTGGTTTCTTATGTAAATTTATGCAAAGGGTTTCTGCAATCCTAGCATGTGTTGTGCTCCTCAAACACACCACCAGGCACTTCCTGCTACTTGATGTGACAAAGGGAAGAGAGATTTCCCCCGTTCCACGCAGCAAGGGGAAAGCCTGCAGAGTGCATGCACACAAACTGGAGACCCATGATCCGTGATTGTTTTTGAAAGTCAGTAGAATTGGAAACTCTGCTACAGCAAAGTTCTGCCATTCCCATGGATTACTTTTAGTGGAGCTCCTCCTTTGGAGGACACAAGGGTGTTCTGAGACTCCACGTGCTCTGAAAGCAGCAATAGCCACCTTCTTGGGTCAGCTTCTGCTGGTTCTACTCAGTGCAAAATCAGGAGCTGTTCATTGACAGCTGCTAAGTTGGAGGATTCTTCTGTAGGAACAAACAGTGAAGCTTTGAGATGATTGTTTTTGCATCAATATCTTGGATTCTCCTCACCTCCACAAGAGCTGGTGTCTCAGCAGTTTGTGGCTATTCAAAGCTGTAAAAAATGTCACTGGCAGTGAGGGCCAGACCCCAATTTCATGAGCTTTGGGTTTTCAGTTGCTTTGAAATGTAACTTGTCCTCTGCAACTTTGATCACAATGCAGAACTCAAAACTATAAAAGGACAAAGGTAGGAGAAAAGCAGATGGGGAAACACCAGCACTGCCAGTTAATAACCCTTAATCTCTGCTTTCCCCCACTCTGGGTGCACATAATTGTTAAAAATAGACCACTGCACTTTGAAAGTGAAATCCATGTGGCTCTGTACTTTTGCCATGTCTTTCTAAGAAGATGCTATTTTCATTTGAAACTGCGATGATTTAAGCATGATATTTCAAAAATGGGTGGTGATTGATTAGTCATTAGTCTAATAATGGACTTCATCTGCTTTTTTTCCTCCATCTTTATCATATTTTACATAATTCATTTGGATTAATTGGGCATTAAAATCTTTTTCCTTGTAACCACTACAGCAGATTCACCCACCTCTGCCTGGATTCTCTTGGGATCCCTCTGCCCTTGCTCACTGCTGCTGCACAGTGGGGTGGGGTGGCACAGGGACGGGGCTCTGCATGCCCTGCCTGTGTGTCTCATTATTTTTATGGAGTGTATTTAGTTTTTTTGCATTGCAACAAGGCCTGAGGTAATAACTCTCCTCAGGTTTCTGATGTGCTTCATGCTGAAATGTGGGAGGTAATGACTCCTTCTCTTAAAAACCTTCACTTGAACCTGTATGAAATGGGGATACAGTTAAGTGATTTAGGATGTGTCCCAGGGTGAGCCTTAGAAATGCAGATTATTGGAGCCTGTCTATTTGAGGCAGCTGTTCCACATGTTGCCTCTTTGCCTGCTGGCACTTAGTGGTGAAAAGTTTCCACCAGCTTTGTGTACACTGAATAAACTCCTTTTGCTGGGTTCAGAGACTGGGAACAAGACTGGTAGGCCCAGTAAGAAACTCATCAGACCTTTGTCGTGCCCGAGCTCAACCAGACTCCCAGGAGTAATGGAAAGGGGCAGTAATTATCAAACTTCTTTCTGGCTGGGAAGGGGCCTACCATGAATCCGTTGCCTTTAGGGTTGATGAAAATGCCAAAGTCATCGCAGGAATCCCTTAAAATACACCTCATCCAGCTGTACCTGTCCTGAAAACAAAGGATTGCAAGGCAGTGAAGTTGTCACAGTGAAAAGGAGTTGCTGTTCAGTCACTGTTTTGCCTCTTTAAAAATACGTGCAAAAGGCGATGAAACAGCCACTGACCTGCCTTCAGCTGTGAGGAGGATGCTCCTGGGAGGAGTCCTCTGCAGTCTAAATTAGATAAAGCAGCTTGATGCAGTTCATGTATTATTGATCGCTCAGCAATAAATCCAGAGGTGTGTTTATAAGCAAGAGACATAATTATGCAGATTTTTATCCTTCTCACAAGTGTGAAACAGCAGTTTTCAGGGAATATTTACCTAAAGTGTACCTGGTGATTAGTCCCACTGCTGATCATTAATATTCAGAAGAAAAAATGCATTTTTTTTTAAAGGGAAGAAAGAAACAGATTTTTAAAACTTCCTGGAAACGAAATAAATCTTTTAATTCCTGAGATAACAATTATTTTGTTTGCTTGCAAGTGCCAGTTGAGATTGGGATTGTGATGTGTATGGAGCTGAGCATGTCCATTTTAATGGGAGGTATCCTGCAATATAAAGATGTTCAGTAAGTTGCCAGGAAGGTAAAGAGTGGAGGGTGGAATTGTGAAGGCAATTAAAGGACTTGCAAAGTCCTTTAAGTAGAGCCTGGAACAGAGCCAGTCTTTGAATGCAAACTAATTGAATCCTTGTATAAATTCTTTAATTACTCCAGCATGCACACACGAAGCAGTACCAGCTTAATTCTATAGACTAGGCAGCAAGTCTGACCAGTTTTATAGAATCATTCTACATGCTCTCTGATTAAAGGAGCTAATGGAACTGAGCTGAGAAGCAGCAAATGTGGTGTAAATGGAAATCAGAACAAGGGGAATGTGCTTTTGCATCTCTTCTCCTTGGAACTCATTGTCTCCTCCTTTTCCATGTGGGATGTCAGTCAAGCCCTGATTGTCCACCATGCTGTTCAGTAAAATACGGCATCCAAAACACATCATAAAAAAAGACTTTAGCGTGGCAAGAAACAAGAAGAAGAAAACTATGAGCAAAGCAGGGGGTTCTTCCATGAATGACTAAAATAATAACTGTAGCAGGGATGAAAAAGCCAAAAGCTTACAGGAGAATTCAAAATGATTCTGCCTTAAAAGCTTCTGAAAATGGCCCATGGCCAGATGGAAATGAGTTCATTTAACATATGACTTATCCTTTTGTTTTTCTTTGAATGGTGCGTAGCTCCAAATAATCTTTCAGCTTGGTTACATTCCTGGTTTATTTCTTCCTCTTGAAACGTTGTTATCCCCCATCTCCAGCTCACTTGATTTGGATAAGGTGTGGAACAGAGCGAGGAAGTGGTGAAGTGTAATAGCTAGCTCATTAACAAAAACATTCTGTGATGTTCTCAGTGTGGCAGCTGCCTCCGGATCCGTGATAATTAATGCATTTAGTAATAAGTCTGTGGGCAGAGTGTGTCGAGGCTGATCAAATACCTGTTTGTGTGTGTTGACATATTGCCACCAGAAGTCTGTTTTCTTACTTCTGTTTCCTGATGAGCTGAGCTGTCTAATCACAGAAATCAGGCCAAATACACTGCTGGCTGTTACATTTTACACACACTTTGTTTATACCGGGCCTCTGGGAGGAATTTGTTACAATGTCTGCAGGCTTGTGACAGTAAGAACTAGTTGATCTTTACCACTAAGACAGTGTGTGAACCCTTTGGAGCAGGACCATCTTCTCGAGGTCACCCAGCACACTGCACAACCAGGGCAGGTTTCTCCAGCACTGCTGCTATTCAAGGATCAGGGGGTTCATCCTTTCTGGTGTGGCCACAGATCCCAGAATCACGGAATAGTCTGAGTTGGGAAGGGACCCCCAAGGATCACTGAGTCCACCTCTTTAATGAGCAGCCCATGCAGGGATTGAACCCACAGCTTTGGCGCTATTAGTGCCAGGCTCTGACCAACTGAGCCCAGGAGTGAGGGTGGTGCAGTCGATCTGGCACCTATAAACAGTTGGATTGTGTAAATTCGTGCCAGAGAGGAAGTTTGTTTGCCTTAGGAGTCTGTAGTAGCCTTGGGGGAAAATAAACATGGCAGAAGTGGGATGGCAAGATTATGAGAAAGAGGGGAAGGGGTCTTCTCTTGTGGTGTGCCAGCTACTGTAGCAAAATTAATGAACAGAAGGGAAAACCTATAATACAAGTAAATTGGAGTGTTTTCCTTATAATTATGCCACTAGTAATGATCCCCAAGTCAGGGCCAGTGAGAAGGTCAAAGTCAGCTCTACATTCGCAGTCTCTTTGCAGCAGGGACTGTCTCTGATCAATGATTGCGTAATATCTGTTCCAGGGACACCTTCTCAGTGCTGTTATCATCTATCAGCTGGGCTGTGCTGTCACTTACAAGAGAAATGTCATATTGAAAATCCATGGGTGCAACTGTGGGTGGCACAAGGAGGAGTCACAGAGCACCCACTGGAGTGTCTTCTGTAACTACCCAGAGTGGATTATGTGCAGTCTCACCCAGGTGGGCTGTCCATTGATCTGGGTCACAACTGCTGAGCTACCAAAGCTGTAATTAAGCAGCATTTATTGAACTCATTTATTGGACACATACAAAACAAGTGTGAAGGCACACATGTTCTAAACCAAACCAAAACTCCCACTCACACACACAACTCCAAAGTAATTTTTTGTTAAAATGTCTCTCTGGATAGAAAAAAAATCCAGAGTAAAATGCAATCATATGTCAAAGTCATATTAAGGGATATAAAATAATGAGTGTAAAGGATACTTGTGATTTCCTAAGTGGGCCATTGATAGAGATGGATATAATCTTTGCAGAAGAAAAGGCTGGTGAAGTGTGAAGAGCTGGTCCAGAAGCCAAGTATTTATGCTGCGGAATGGAGGGATCTTTGTATACACATAATCATTTCCTCTTCCCTTTACTGGAGTGATGGGTGATGACCTAAGGGAAGGAGACATCCCACTCTGTAGTTACTCCCATGTGCCAGCTCCACCAACACCTCTGCTCAACTGAGATGTGCATCTCTAGCCCCTCTGAAAGTCAGATCATTCCAAAATTGGTGATCAGTTTGGCAGGAGCTGCTTTATAAATATCAGCAATGGGTACATGCATAATTAATCCAGGCTCAATGCTGTCTGGAATGGGTGGGGAGGAGAGAAGGAAGAGCTAATTTTTTATAGTCCAAGAAAATACTGCCCAAGTGGGATGTAGTTGACACAGTGATTGAAATGCACCAGGGACAGGCAAGAAGGGAGGAGTTCTGCTGCAAAAACCCCACTTCTATTTAACCTAAAGAACACAGGTTGTGTTTGAACAAGTACTTTTATACTCCTGTTATACTCATGGGCTGCTTTAGATCAGCAGTATGGGGAGGATGGAGTAATTCCTGCTAATGTGGAGTTTAGCACTTTTAACACAGCAAATGTATGAAAACACTGCTTGTTAGAGGAAGGGACTGGATTTGATGACTCTTCAAGTCTCATATCCATGATGATGGCTTTTTTTTTTTTCTTTTTTTTTTTTTTTTTTTTTTTTCCCCAGATTAAAAATTTGCTTTCCTGAGATCCAGTTCAAGCCATACAACAATTTGGAGTGTGGTTGTTGTATTTTGGAGGTTTTTGTTGTTTGTTTCCTGACCAGCCTGCTTGCCCTCATGCTTTGCACAGGCTGAACTTGCTGGAAGGGTGCAGGTGAAATGAAGGGGACAGAGCCACGATGCTCATGGCACCTTGTTGGGTGGGATATACTTATGCTTACTGACTTTTTTTTTTGCAAAACAGCAGGTGCTGAGAGCCTGGCTGCTGAATTCTCCAAGCAATGATTACTTTGTTTCTTGGTGTTAAGTCTGTATTAGTCCCTGTAACAAGCCAGAATGGAGTTTTGACATTTAGATCTCCTCCAAATGAACCTCAAGATTTCATTATACTTGCACCAGGGTAGTGTTTTGCAAGCCATTCGTTTCTAGTTGAGAAGCTGATGGATATTTTAAGATCTTAAATCCTCTTTGCTAGAAAACACCACACATTTTATTGCAGGTACTATTTATATGGAAGATGTAAAAAATATATTTTTTTTAAAATCATGAATGCACTATCTGACCCATATTTCACCTGATTTTCAGTCATTGTGATATCATTGTGATTCCCCTTCCAAACAATATTCTTTAATATAATCTTGCACTTGCATAAATTGGAAAAGACATTGATAACTGTGAGTGCACACCGGCTGAGCTGCCTTAGGGGTTTGAATCTTTATTTAGGAGGTTCAAAAGAAAAGTAAATGTTTCTACATGGGTAACTGGATGGTTCTTTCTGTTCTAGTGGGAGGAATTAGCTAAACAAAGTTTTGTTTGGGCATCCTTTACCCTGCCTTCTTTGAGTTTTGCATTTATTTATATGCTACATAATCAAAATATTCTTTTTAGGGTAGGGGTTTGTTTGGGGGGTTTTGAGGGGTTTTGCAGGGGGGAGGGGTTGGGATGGTTCTTGTTTGTTTGGATTTTTTATTTGTTTGTGGGGTTGTTTATTTGTTTGGTTTGGTTTTGGTTTGGTTTTTAATTATTATTGAACAGAGGCATGGGGGACATGGTCCTGCCCTCTTTCGTTGTGTAGTCCCTGCGTGCTTCTGGCTCACTGAAAGCAGGGAGTTTCTCACAGAATCACAGAATGTTCTGAGCTGGAAGGGATGCAGAAGGATCATCCAATGCAACCTTTAAGTGAATGGGGAGTTGCCTCTTAGGGTGGCTGTGGAGTACACAGCAGGGAAGGAATGTCTGTTCTGCTCTCACTCTTCACATTGAAAACAGGAGCAGACAAATCAGGGCTAAAAGGCCAATCCTGTGGCTGTGTGAGAAGAAAAGAACCACAAGGCCTGTTCTTAGGGAACATGGGTATCAGAATTCAAGATGATCTTTTTTCTCCTTTGTACTTCCAGTTTCTCCTGGATTGGTGTCTTTAGAAGCCATGTTGCCTTGTTGCTATTCAAGGCAACAGAGCTGATAAGAGGCTGTGATAACCTCACACATAACGGCTTATTTATTTATTTGTTTAAACCCAGTTGCTGTGTCTGGCTGCCCAGCCCTGTGCCAGGGGCTGTGATGTTGGCAGAAGTACAGAAGCAAAGCCTTGGTTTGTTCCCATCTCTGGCAGGGGGACACCATTGCTTCCTGTGACTCCTCGGGCGTGATGAAGCTCTGGGACATGAGGAAGTTGCTCCCGATTCTCTCCATCGATGCCGGTCCCCATCCTGCCAACCAGGTCGCCTTCCATCGCTCCGGTAGGGCTCTAAAACAACTTTTTCCCAAGACAAGGTTTGTTTTGCCATCTCTCCTTAGTTCTGGAGCCAGATAACGTGTGTGAAGCAGCACAGATGTGTTAATTTTGAAGAAGAAATGCCTGATTGTTCCAATGATCAATACATTTGATTTCTGTGGGCTAAACTGCCAAATTGGACTGCTGCTCCATTTATATAAAATGAAAAATGCACGGTAACAAAGACTAAAATTAATTGCAACAGTACTACATAAAATACAGAATTGATCAGTGGGGATAAAAAACTTAGTGAGATTACGTGTGTTCCAGTGGTGTTTATTCTCTGTTACTATTTGTTCTTTTATTTGCTAATGCTGGAGTTGCATTTCATAACCAATCTTACAAAGTCCTCTTATAATTGCCTCAGAACTTCATCGTGCTGACAGGGCTGCTTACTAGGCACAAGGAATTGAATTAACCACTTATTTTTCATCATCAACCATGTATTACCATGTCAGCAATACTGTGAATGCACATTGCATTTTCATTTGAAGAGGGGTCATTCTAAAACATTTTTGTTTTAAAACAATCCTCAGTTCCAAAGCACAGACAAGCATTCATGTTGCAGCACAGAGTTAGATCCTAACTTAGGAAATGGTTTTACTCAAAGGTAGTTCAACATGATATAATACAATAATACATAACATAATATATATAGGCACATTGAAAAATAAGTATACATTTGCATTATGTGTTCATAAAACATAAAGCTTTGATAGAATATGAGAGATAATAAGGAATCATTAAAGAAAAATAATAGGATAGTGTTTTGTCATAATGACCCACACACTGTGGAATCCATATTATCAATATATTGAGTCACTTGGCAGGAAACTTTGACATCAAATTCCATATTATTTGTGTAGTGATTTCATGGATCTCTCTGCCGTATCATTAAATAAGTTATTTTCATTTTCCAAGGGAGAAAAAATGCATTGACACTACCTATTTTTGGGCAGTTTCCCAAAGACAAGTTAAACCACTATTGTATTTATGTGTGTAATTTGGAATAAAAGCTCATTTTTTTGTTCAGGAGGATTTGAAGGAGTTTCACATCTTAGTTTATGCTATATAATGTTGGGTCATTTGCAGCGGAGCCACATCCCTGAAAAATGCAGTTGCAATATTTCTGCCAGATGGGAACTTTTCGTTAGAAAGGTTATCAGCTTCAGGTAATCTAAATGGGCATGTTTTTCCATCATCTGGACAAAATCCAAAATTTTCTCTGCAGGAGTAACACAACAGAGATATCAAATTAGGGTGGATGATCACAGAGAGGCAGAATGCACAAGGATGGAATTCCAGCTGGCTGAAGATAGGCAAATACCTGGCTGAGACACGCTGTAGCTGCTGCAAGAGGGATAGAGCAGATAAAATATATCCTGTGTTTAACAGCCTGTTGGGAATGGGACATCTGCCTCAGTCAGGACCTCTGCCTGAGGAGCAGCTTGGGTTGATTTTCCTTATCAAAACATGGCTCAGTTTCCAGCTGTGTCCCTCAGTCTCTCTGGCTGATGATACACCACCCAGTGTAAAATATTTGACTGCATTAATAGTCAGACACACAAAATTGTTCAGCTCTTACAGCTGGATTTAATTAGTAGATTAGAGAGCCATGGTTGAGCAGGTTTTTTTCTTCTGCCCAATAATTATTTAAATTAACGCTAATAATGATAGAAGAGGTTTATGAAAAGTTTGGCAGTATCAGCAAACGAGATTGAGGTCGGAGATAGGAAAGCCCCAGCTAATGGAAGAATTTGTTTTGCTTACCTTTGTATTGTTTTCAAGTAATTATCTTTGCAAATGTAGTGCAGACAAGCACATCTTACCTTTTGTTTTTAAGTGGTGTTACCTTTGTGGGTATGACATGAACCAGGTGGGGCATGCTTCCCAAAGGAGGAATTTGTCATTTACTGGTATTTTTGGGGATGGGCCTTGCTGGCTCCAGTGATCCGATTGCTGTTCAAGCATTGTTAGTTAAATAGCAGCCTAAGGCCATTTCCTGCTTTGTCGGAGCCACACTCAGATCTTAGGTAAGTTAGTGACAAAAGTTGTGTATAAATCTTTCTGCTTTAGCTGTGCTCTGCCTCAGCTTTTCTTTAGCTCACCTTAAAGGTGGGCTTTTCCAAGCCTGTGAATGAGCAGAAATGAACTCCATTAGTAATTACTGCTGTGCTTCCTGGGAATTTTCTGCTTTGCCCTGCACTTGCTGAAACAAGCTCATGGTCTTTCAGTGAGAGGTGGTGATGGAGCTGCCTGGGACACAGCCTACTGTGTTTGATATCAGAAATTTTTCTGGTATTATACACAAATAACATGTCCTTTGAATTCTGCATGCTGTGGATGGCTGACCAGAGTTACTGTGCAAGATGGACCACAGCATAACTGATTTTTAAACAAAATTCACTTTTACTTTTTTATGTGCAAGTTAATTGGCATCTCCATGTGCATATATCCTTGTGTAGCATTCATGCATCCCTGGAGCCCCCTCTTGTCACCACCTTTTTTCTTTCCAGTTGCTGTTTGGAAAATGTAAATAAGATTAATCAAAACCCAGCATTGCATATGTAAGAGAAGGTGCAGAAGATTCCAGCTTGTGTGCTATGATGTATTTATTTATTATCACAGCACATTAAAACAAACAAACCAAACAAGCCCCACTTCACAGCAACAATCCAAAATCAAGAGCAGTTACAGTAAGGCTGAGGGCAAGCAAATAATGTTTGGAAAAATGCACTGCTTTATTTTGAGCTCTGGAGATACAGTGAGGTTTTAACATTTAACCTGCTTCCATCCAGGCTGGGCTGTGTTGCTCTCAGCATGAACAAATAACCTTACCATGCTTCTGACTATCCCCAAGGGCTATAGGTGCGTGTCTTATTCTGAGGAAAAGTAGATTAAAAGAATGTAAAAGCTGTAAATGAATGTGAGAAATTGCAGGATCAAGATTATCTTGTGATACAAGTTGTTTATTTTAGGAGACAACAATTCTAGGGATGCAGGAGACATATTGACAGTGAACAGATGGTACCACTGTCAGCCATGGTGGGGTCAGGGCAACTGCTCAGTGTTGCTCTCTAAAAGCAAGCTTCATTTGCTTAATTACACATCACATGACATCACACAGCACCATCACCACGAGACAAACATTGGTCCAATGGGTGGCAGTTGTTTGCTGTTCCTCTGCAGGTTTTTTTCAGTGTCAAAGAGCAGAGACGAATTTTCATCTCTATGTTACCCACCCTTTTACTGAACACAGAATTATTGACAGGATTTCTGGGATGTCATCGCTGGAGCATTGTCAATATTTGCACTTGACATTATTTGGACTATTACTGATAATGTTAAATCCCCACAAAGCAATCTCCCCAGGGATGGGGGCATGGAGATTAGAGCTCAGATGGTTAGAATTTCCACTGATATTGAGACATCAGGTAAAGTTCCAAAATTACAGTTTTCACATCCCTAATCTGGTGACAATTTGTGTGCTCAGAACAGAACTGGCAGATACAGTCCCTGCAAATCAATCTTGCAGTGAGGTGCCCTCTCAATTTTCTCTTTGTTTTCCTCAGTTTTGGTTGGTGTATTGACTGCCAACACAAGCTGATGTCAAGGTGTCAGAGCCAGGTCTGTCTTTGCTCCTTCTTTCCTCCTTTCCTTCACACTTTTGGTTGATTGATACCCCTTAAGTGGCATTGAGGAGATAAAGCTTCATCTTGGTAGGGTGGAGAGTTTTCTAGGATGGAAGAAGCTCTCCTTTGCTGGGGAGACTGATGCCTTGGGAAGGCTGACCTGGAACGGAGACTGAACAGAGATAGAGAATAAAGTAGATATTTATTGAAAGGCCTTTAGGATACACCTTGGGCAGGGCAAGAGGACCCAAAATGGTCGCAAAATGGACAGTTGGTCATGAGGTCTCACACTTTTATAAGTTTTGGTCAATTTGTATATTGGGGTTTAATTGTCCAGTTACAGCTTCAGGTTGTGAGGTCCCATCCTTCATGTTTTCCCTCTTCAGTCCACTGTTGTTTGTGCTTTTGGGCCTGAAAGTTGTACTCGTTGTCCTTGGTGTCCGTCTGGAAAAGGATTTGTTTTGCCTACCTGCTCTGTGAAGAGAGCTGAGTGACACTAAATATGAGGCTCAGAACTACACCCCTAGGCAGCACAGAATCTGTAAAACACTGAAGTTAAAACTTAAGGCATCATGTTCCCCCTACAGTGGATTTTGGAGTTAGAGGCTGAATTAACAGTGCACCTGCAACTTGCAGATCTCAGGAGGTGACTGTGGCCACTGTGGCCACATATAAAGAGAGCTGGAGCAGGACAAGGTCTTTACTCTTTGTCCCACTTGTTTTGCAGTTTCTGGAACTTGCTTTTTTGCATTTGTCTCCTTTTGATTACAGTTAAAGTCACGCTTGATGGGAGAAGAATCCTCTAGCACAGAATTTAGCAGTAATCTTTTTAGAGGCATCTGAGTTTGTCCACATAGAGCAATTATGTGCTGACATTAATGTGTGTTTTTCCCTATGCCTTCCATTTCTGACTCAAAAGCTTTTTTCATTACAACACTTTATTGCTCTGTGTTCTTTAATCTCCAAGGCAGATTACTTGATAACATCAATTGATTCCTTAGGGTGCTTTTCCCCTTGTGGTTCAATGTCTGAATTCCTGCCTCAATTCTGACTATGTATATGCTGTCACAGGCAATATAGCCTCAACTTGGGTAATTTTTACTTGATTGAAGTTCTTGACAATTAACACAACCTTCTGATCATTGATTCTGGGTATTGAGAAAAAAACAAAACATGAAGAATTAAGCAATTGTTAAAGTAAGTTTTTCTCCTCCTTCCCCAGTCTCAGCATGAGCCAAACATCTCTCCTTCCCCCTTCCTGGTTTCTTCTTGCCTTGTTTTTGCTGCCAGCTGTTCTCCATCATCCCAGTTCCTTTGGTGCAGCAACAGGGGATGCAGGAAGAGTATAAATCTTTGGATTTGTCCTAGCACTTGCCTTTTCACTCAGACAACTCCCAGTTCTGGTTACTACTCAGTTCAGACCTGCTACAGTGCTGTAACTCCTCCTGACAGGGCAGCAAGGTGATCAAGCCGTGGTTTTGGAGCACATCTTTCAAATCTTTGAAATGTTTGCACTTTACATAGAGAATTAAGACTTATTTTGCTGCCTGCTTTCCTTCTCATTCAGGCTTTTCTCAAGTCCATTTGTAATTGTACATCAGTTGTTCCTCTCCTTGTTCCCATCAGGAATTGCTTAGTGTCTGTCCCTTCAGAACCATTTGCTTTGCTATGGTCAGCATTCCAAGATCTGTGTGTTTTCCCTGCATCCCTTTATACCCTTTTCTGTACAAACTAGAGATTCATGTGGTCTTTTTCTTTTAAATATAATGATCCACATTCTCACAGATTTTGCTTAATGAGCACAAATGCAGCCACCTGCATATCTTAGTTTGCCATTTATTATTTAGTAATCAGCACTTTTAGTTCGTCTTCACTTTCTTCTTGGCTTCAGCTTGTGTCCAAGTGCTGTGTCAGGGCTGTGTGTCTGATCTGTGTATGCCTCCTCTGTCCCCTGTAGAATCCAGCCAAGTAGTAGTCAGGGAAAACTCTCCTTCCTTCCTTCCTTCCTTCCTTCCTTCCTTCCTTCCTTCCTTCCTTCCTTCCTTCCTTCCTTCCTTCCTTCCTTCCTTCCTTCCTTCCTTCCTTCCTTCCTTCCTTCCTTCCTTCCTTCCTTCCTTCCTTCCTTCCTTCCTTCCTTCCTTCCTGGCACAGGGCTGAACAGCAAAGTCAGGCCCTTTGCTGTGCACTGGCATGTTCCAAGCAGTGATGGCTCTTTTTTCTCCTTTGTCTTGTCCATCCCTCTCTTTTTCTATTTCTCTTCAGTCTAAACTTGAGTATCCCCTTACAAAACTGCACTTTAAAGCCTGTGATAGGTTTGGTCCGTGTTGGTGGATCCCTGCTTTAAACAGATTGGTGGGAGATAAACTTTCAGATCCATTTGTTGACTGAGCTGTTCTTATACAAGCCAAAGGTTTTCAAAAGTGGTACCTTGGATAGAAAGAGTACTGGTGGGCTGGTTCACCTCAGCCACACTGGGGAAAAGGTTTTGTCCTTTGTGCCTCAAGCTGAAATCCCTGCTTAGGCAGAGCAGATGCTGTTGCACCAACTGCATGGTGTTTGACACTGCCCCAGTATTGATGTTCTGGCCCTAGGTAGCATCCCAGCCCATGTGTTTGCACTGGTGAATCCATTAGTGGGCTCCCTGGAGAGATTCCGGTGGTGGGAGTTGGTTTACACAACCCATGACCTATTTTCCAGCCCTCATCATGCTGCCTCCCCTCGGAAGTCAGATCAACAAGACGTCCCTGTCAGCCTCTTTCCCTGAGGAGTGCCTACAGCGTCTGTTGACCATCCTTAATTACTCCTATGGTCAGCATGGGAATGAAAGGATGTGCTGAAAGACTGAATTATTCAACAGTAATTCCTTCTCTCGTAATTCTCACTCCTTCCCTCTCTGCTGCTGTATGCCATTTTTTCTCATTCACGACATCTGTTTTCCTGGCCATAAAAAATCTTTAATTTGGAGGCAATGGGTAGATTGGAGTACACAAATAAGAGCTGATTGACAGATCGTTTTGTCTCCTTGTTTTGCGGGTTATGAAACTATCACTCTCCTTATTTCTGACTGTTGCAGTTTGCCAAAGGGAAAAAGCTGGCAATGAATTTTCCCCCTTTGTTGATCAGGGGGAGAGTTGTGCTGTGCAGTATTTCTGTTGTGTCATGGCCATTTTTCAATATGAGCAAACGCCACAATATTTAAATATGCTGGAAGGGAAAGAAAAGGGATTCTTAAAATATAGGACTTTATTTTCAGTACAAACATAATTTAAAATGTATGAAATATTTGCCCTTTGGAAGGTAAAAGGAGGTGGCTTGGAATCCCAGTATTTTACATTTTTTGCCCTGCTTGCAGATAGTGTTTTGTCTCTGGCTGTGTTTGCTGAGCTAATGAGGGTGGGGACTGTGCTACGGCAGGCGATTGCTTTGAGCCTGAGCACTTTGAAGAGATTAGCCCCATTGATATTCCCTTCATCTTTGTTAGAGGGGCATGCTTCCTTCCCTGGAGTGCCAGGAGATGGACAGCTATTTAATAGAGCCAGCCTTTTTCAAGTACAGGCTGTAGTCCTGAATATCCCCATCTCCCTTGCCTGCAGATTTCCCACGCAAAAACAATGTTCTGGAAGCCAGGGTTGTTCCTCATTAGAACAGTATATTGACCTGATAGGGGTTGTTTTGAGGACCTCAGGGTGACCAGGTTATTATCTGACTGGTTAAATGTTATTCTTCAAGGAGAAGCAACAGTTTCAGCAGTTCAGGCAGACAGCCAAAACGTGGTGATGAGCAAATTGTTTGTTCCAAGAGTAAATGAAGGGAATGTCCACATGATTTTTGCCGTCCTTGTATTAAACTAACAGAAGCTGAAAACTGGAGCTTTATGCATCCCAAGTGGGGCATAACTGATCAAAGTTTTGATTGTCCAGCAGCTATCTGAACTGAATTAAAATGGCTTGGAAGAAGTTGGCTTTTTTTTCTAATCTCATTTTAACTAGGCACAAGTCTTAAAATAATAATGTATTCAACATCTCATCTCTAGCATTTACTGCTTTTGTAACTTTACCAGGTTCATGGATTCTATTTTATATTTATTGTTTATATTAATTCCACCTCACAGAGTGCTGCAATTAGCACATTCCCCCTTTGAATATATTTACAGTGATAGAAGAGAACTCCTTACTTTCACTCAGACTGCTCCATCCCAAGCCTGGCTTAGATACAAGAGCTTCATCTCCTGATTAACTTACTCCTGCAGACAGTCAGGGACAAAGGACCTCTGAAAGTCATCACAGCCTTTCTTCCATGAAAGCTCCTCTTAAATATCGACAGCTCTCAAGGTCCTGTGTTTTGAGTACAGCATCTGAAGATGTGAAGAGTGGATCAATAGTGCATTCATCATTCACATCCCTTAATAAAAGAAGGGGATCTATGAAATATTGGTTTAGTATTTGTATGTCCTTTCTATGTGTTAAATATGGAAGGTGGAATGGCCATGGAATTCTGTGCCAAGAACTGCATAGGTCAAGGAATCTGCAAGGGGACAGCCATTTGCATCTCTGTCACTGCCAAAATTAAACATAAGTTCATCAGTAATCAAGAGTCATTAGTTAGCTGGGAACTTTGTTGGCTGACCCAGACTTGTGTTGGGAGTGGAGAAAACACCCTCAGGAGAACAAAGAACTGGGCAGTTTTGTTTAAGGGAAGCAAACCCTGAGAGAGGAGAAAGAGTCCATAGGGGTTGGGATGCTTTGGAGGAAAAAGTAATTCTTGTGACTGCCTAAGTAACTCAAGTATGCTCTTTCAAACTTAAGGTAAATTTAGGGAGTTTGGTCTGTTCACCAGCTGTTCTTTTCCCTCTTAAAAAGCAGAGAATTTCATATTTTGGATTAAAACTTAGAGATGAAATGCCAGTTCCATTTAAAAAAATATTTAAAACTGTCCATAACCAGCATTTTTCTTTCTCCTTTGTGGGAGTAAAAACTATGCCAGTCTATGCTGAGTTTGAATAACACAGTTTCAGTAACTCAAAACTTACCTTTTAATAAAACTTCCTCTTTTTCCAGTATTTGCTTTTTAAAGTAACCAAAGTCTGAAAAAAATTATTCACCTTCGGATACCTGTATTGTGATTACCAAGGAAGTTTTGATTACTTGAACAGCTCCTCCACTTGGTAAATGGAATATATTCATGAGCTAGGTCTTTTCAGAGCTTGGAAAGTGGCACCTCTTTTCAAGAAAGAGATCATCTTTGAATTAAAAGTATGCTGTCCTTAGCATTTTTTTATTTTTATTTTATTGACAAATTGTCACAGGAGCTGAAGTGCATAATCATCAATAACAAGTGATCCATGGGGCTATGCAAAATATATTGATTAACAATATAATCTCCATACAGATGTCCTGGCAGTGCTTGTTATTTTTTATGGGCCAATCTGGGAGTCCTGCTTGCATTTCAAGGGGCAGGTGGAGGAAGGTGAGTGAGACAAGGTTCAGGGCATCTCTGCAGTTGCCTGGCAGCATCTTTGCTGAAAAGGTAAAAACACTACCAATTGCTGCCACCACAGGATGTGCAGCCTCCTTTTGTCAAGCCTGCATGGGTACAAAGGAAACCCATTTCCTTGAAAGGAATTCGAAGCCTGAGACAAAATCCCCTTTTGTCACGAAAGTACGATTTTCATTTGTTTTTAGGGCTGCTCGACTACTAAGAAAATCCTGATTTAGATGCCTTTGAGGCATTTAACTTACACTTTTGCAGAGCTATTCCTCAGAGAAAATTGGATGTAATTTTAGGATTAGATAACTGACCTAGGAATGAGAGAGAGGAAGGGAGAGAGAGTGCAAAGCTTGCATATCCACTTTGTCCAGATGGATATTCACTAGGAAACCTTCAAACTGCTCATAAATATTGCCTGTCCTTTTGTAAAGGCTCCCACCAGCAAGCCCATGGTCATTTCCTGGGCAGAAAGAGTTTTTGTATTGAAACTTTTGGGCAACTAAATAAAGTATTTTATTTCCCTTTCTTTTTCTGTGGCAAAATATTATACATAATGATGAATGGGAAAATAAGCAAGGAAAGAAGTTCTATAAACAGCCTCCAACGCCTGACTTGCATATTTGAGCTGTTTCTTTGTTTGGGGGGTTTTTCCTCTGGAATAAACTTCCTTTGCGTGTTTGCTTGTTTTTCAACTCGTGAAAATACCTTTTATGGAGGGCTGTTATCTCTCTGAGTATCACATGCTCTTGGAGAATAGGGTAAAATCTACTTACTTTCAGTCTTCCTAAACTAAATTGAGTGAAAAAAGGAAATATCTTAATCTTTTTTCCCCCCTTCTAGAGCACCAAAGAGATCGTGATGACAGTGAATTCTTTAATGTTGGGTTTATGTCAAACATCATTTCTTCCTTTGACATCTTACATTGCAAGTGAATATGTGCACAACACCTTGGTGACCTGCCTGCAAGCACAGAAGAGAAGGAAAAGCAGAGCATTCCTGGTCTGTTGTGGCAGAGTCCCTGCTCTGGCACTGGGCAGGAGGTGATGCTGAGGGCAAACAGGTAAACCCAGAGTGAGGAAAGGCTGCAGTGTCCCTGGACCTCCCCTCAGGGCTCCCAGAAATGGCTCCTCATGCACTTCAGTGTTCATGGATGTCTCCTCTGTTAAACTTCTGGTGTGGCACTTCTTTGTATTTCCCACAGATCCCATAGCCATGCAGAAGTACCTCCCTGCCTGTGCTTTAAATCTCTTAATGATACATTCTGATTCTCATACTGTGGGAATTATTGAATAATTGTTCCTTGTTCAACCTGTTCCTGCTGGCACATCATCCCTGCTCTCTTTGTGGAGCTGAAGAGTCTGTGTCTATTTAATCTCCTGAATACATGAACCATTCCTCCTCTTTCTTCATTTCTTGCCCTTCTGCAAATTTTATTTTGGGTACTTCTTTCAAAAATGGAGAAGAGGGATGAGTCTGGTATGATGTTCTCAAGATGTGCCTAAATCAAGGTTTTTAATAGAAGCCTAATGAGTTTGGGTTTTTTTGTTGTTGTTGGTTTTTTTTTTTCTTCTCTAGCTTTTGGCTTTTTCCCCCCCCCCCCACTCTTAAATCTTGACATTATAACAGGGTGATGTTTTCAAAGAAGCATCCATGGTGGCTGGGAGATCTCTGTCCTGAATGACAAAGGCTAGTTTACTGTCTGTCACTGAGTTTTTATAATTAAGAATACTTTTGTTTATTTGAATCATTTAATGTTTCTCAAAATTCAGTTTCATCTGCCTTTTTATTATTTAATCCAGCATCTTGAGATTCTTCAATCCTTCTGTGAATTCTGCTGTTGTCTTGAAAAACATGAATAATTTTATGTTCTCAGTGTTCACCTTCACATCCTTTAAGAAAAAGAAATTTTTGATGTGCTGACCAGCATAGGTCGCAGAATAAATGTCACATTCTTCTGGTAATCTGTATTTTTCTCACTATGTCCTATTGGAAAGATTCCATTTTTCCCCCTCCCAACTTTGGTCATCAAAACTGTTGGGAATTCAAGTATCTTAGTTCAGCCAGGTCACCCTTACTCCTGTGCTTCTCAGCGCCATCAGAGAGCCAATTTCTGATCTGTGCTTTGTGCTGTAAAAGCCATGATAACTCCCACTGTGGTATTGCATTTCCCCATGCATCAGCTCAATCTGCTCCTCATTATACAACTGAGTTTATTGGACCTGTAAATAAATCCCAGGGACCAGCTGGCAGTTTCTCAGCCTCTTTTCAGAAGTTGCTGTCGCATTTGCCTTTTTCCATTCCTCTGCTCCTTGGACCAGGTTAAGCAGTTGCTTCAGGAGTAATTTCAGTTAATTTCATATTTAATGTTTTATTAAACTCCTGTTTGAATACTTTCTGCTTCTGGCAAGTATTTAATCACCTCATTCTAAGACTTTGGACTTGTGTTTCCTCATAAGAAGCCAAGCCAGCCTGTCCAGGCTGTCTCTCAGGAGTTACAAAAGCAGTCAGCTGTCTGCACTGCTCTGCCTGGTGGGATTGCAGCTGCTTGGGGATGGCTGGAATAATGCACAGGTGCCTTTGGAATCGATCACAGAGGAGAGGGATTTAAGCTATTGCTGTATGGGTCACCTGGCTTACTTTGCACGACCTCATCTTCAAAGGAATGGATGACTATTCCCACTAAAGGAATGAGTCAGCAATTCCTTCAAACAAAGACATCTGTCTGTATAATAGAAAGTATTTGGGTTGCTCAGCTGATGTGCATCTGGAGTTGGATGTTAAAATTAGGAGTTAAATTGTTAACACTGTCCTGCGAGTACAAGGTTCACTGAATTTGAGAATTTTACTCTGCAGTCTATGAAATAAGAGGAACCTAAAACGTAGTCTGTTAAATCCATTGCCTTCCCTGGCTTCCTTGCTGGAGCTGTAGTAGTAGTAGTTGATAACAGCCTTTTATTCAGGATCATCCCTTTCTGTGTTCCAAACTGCCATCCCAGCTGTCTCCTTAAAACTCTGGTACACAATTATGTGTATTTGGCCAAACAGGTCTTTCCTTACATCCATGGAATTCGCCCTCTCCATTTTGTGTCGGGTATTGAGGAGTTTTATTTTCTACTGTGTATTTTTTTCCCTTCAGTTTCATGCCCTAGCCAGTCATCCTGAGTGGCATTTGGAATGTACCTGATAGCATAACAGGCATTTAGAAGTGACTGAAATTAATGATTGGTATTTTAGCTGTGCTTGCAAGCTAAGTTTAGGAACTGGCACAGTTAGGAGTCATTGGCTGATGGACCAGCAAAATAATGGTCTTCATTTAAGCAGATGAAGCCTCTGAGTCAGACCCCAGGCAGGGCAGATCTGTGCCAGTGCTGGCCTCGCTCAGCACTGTGGCTGAGGGGGCTCCTCCACCTTCTTCCCTGGGCAGCTACAAGTGCCAGGAATGAGTGAACAAACTGGCTTGAGAAACTCACAGCCTTCCTCTTCCAGCTCCTGCCTCTCATGTGGAGTGCTTGAATCTGGGACTGCTGAGCCTTATGATGCAGGTGTTGTGATTGATGTAATGTTCTGCTAATTTTTATTTATTAATTAACACATTTATTTGAGTGAATTAGTAGACAACTCTGATGCTTGATATTGCAGGCATAGGAAACACAAGGTTATTGAGTATAATGAACACTTCTTCCCTGGCATCAGAGCAAATCATAGGGAAAGGAAATCAATAAGAAGAACCAAGCCCATAGAAATTACTAAGCATCACCTCATTCAGAACCCCTCAGCTAATGAAAAAAAGGTGCTCTCCTGAAATATTGCCCACAGCCTAATCTGGTAGGTACACAGGATGTTTGGAGAGAAGGCCAACAGTGTTTGCTGGGAAGTGCTGAGCATCCTCATGGCTTTGTGTACCTTGTACAGCAGGTTCTCTGTGGCAGCCTTGGTGGAGGATGGTGGGCCAAGGTGGAGGATGTCTTGAGTCTCAGATCCTTTGAAGGGAAGAGAAGTTTGAGCCTGTGACCTCCTGTCTTGGGTTATGTAACAAAAAAAAACAAAAAACCCCAAAAAAACCCAAAAACAAACAAACAAACAAACAAACAAAAAGTTTATTCTATTCCATCTCTTGAAACCCAGTTGGTTGGGGAGGTGTTTTTTTCTTTATCTGTTG
This sequence comes from Sinosuthora webbiana, assembly GCA_013397395.1. Classification (NCBI taxonomy): domain Eukaryota; kingdom Metazoa; phylum Chordata; class Aves; order Passeriformes; family Sylviidae; genus Sinosuthora; species Sinosuthora webbiana. The sequence goes on from VXBN01012418.1 coordinate 736,220, forward strand.
TAACTCCAGGAGGGCGGGGGCGGCTGCCTTCTCTGATAACAAACCAGCTGTTAAAACCAGGTGGGGCATTGTTTCTTATCTCTGCTCAGTCTTCCACTGCCCCCATGGGACAGTTAATGATCTTCTGTTAATGGGCCATTAAAGCTTACCAATGACATCACACATTACATCATCCCATTGTGAGATGCTCTACCCAGGGAGGAGGAGCCAAACCATTTCCACCTAGATAAAAAGGGGCCACAAGTGTCACCAGACATCCAGTGTTCCCACAGGACTCCCAAAGGAAGACTGGACCCATCTCTCCATCCAGAGATCACCATCTCTGCTTCCAACAGGACCACATCTCCCACTCCGGGAGGGTTTACTTTTGGACTGTTTCCAGCACCCTGACCAACAGGGTGTCAGGTTGTATTCTGACTCTGTCAGTGGTCTTTTGTATTATTGCATTTATTTTATTTTACTTCTTTTTTTTCTTCCTATTAAATTGTATTTCTGACTTGGAGTCTCTCACTGGTTTTGCTTTCAAACCACCAAGGCTCCCCTTCTTGACTTGTGTGAAACTGCAGCGTGCTCTGGGTGGCTGTTCTGTAATCCAGCCAAGCCAGCCCCTGCCAGCAGGCACCGTGCTGTCTGTGTAGGGCATCTCCTGTCACACTGCAGGGCACCCAGCTGGGAGGATACAGTCTGAACCTGCAGCAGGCTGCTCCGTCTGGTAGTGCTTGGTTAGCTCACTCATCCCAGCTCTGTGAAGTTTTCCAAACACAGCTTTACTGAGAACCTTGAGAGTTTAAATCTCTGCACATGCCTGCTGCTGGCCTGAGGGCTCCTGAGGCTGCCGGCTTCAAACTCTTACACTAACCAGGGCTCTGGTACATATTTTATAATAATTCCTTTTCATTCCTTGCTCATTTGTTTTCTGTTGTTACTTTCCTTTTGCTGCTATAAAAGCTCTTCTGTTCTTACATTTGATGTTCACTTCTGTGATTTGTCCTGATGTTCTCTGCGATTATAAGTTTGAGTAGTACTGAGATGAATGAATAATTCAGCAGATCCAAAACGACACAGACTGGGTTGCTCCATAGCTGAGAGCACAATCACACCCGTAACACAGAGGTGACATCCACCTTGTGTACAAGTACATGTGGGATTATGGTCCTGTGACTCTGCACAGTTTTGCTCTCAACATCCATCTTCACAGTCTGCTTGAGCTCTTTGGAACGGTGTGCTGAAGGCTGGATGAGGAGGTTTTATTTCTGTTTATGGAAATTGGCCCATAGGCGTGTGGGGCTGGTCTTTGTGTAAAGGTTTGGCAGAGTGGCCATTAGGATCCTGCCCCTGGGAAATGGTAGATCCCATGCTCCTGGTTGGATTACTTGTGTGATTCTGTCACCTGTGCTGTGGGCACTGTTGTACCATGTGTGCATGGATTCGCAGTGTCCTGCACTGCACTCCTCTCTTGTGCTATCTGATTTGTTCTTCTCTTGCCATTGGTGGAGGAGAGGAGAACTGAACCCCAGCACAGTGTGGCCATCACCATGGAAACATGCTGGTGGGTGCAGCCTCCCCTGAAGACGAACATAGAATCACTTGAGTCACAGACTGGTTTAGGTTGGGACCTTAAAGCTCATCTCATTCCATCCCCTGCCATGGCCAGAGACACTCTCCACTGTCCCAGGCTGCTCCAAGCGCTGTCCAGCCTGGCCTTGGACACTTCCAGGGATGCAGGGGCAGCCACACCTTCTCTGGGCACCCTGTGCCAGGGCCTCCCTACCCTCACAGAGAAGAATTTCTTGCTAATACCAAATCTAAATCTACTCTCTGTCAGTTTGAACTCTTCCCTCCTTGTCTTGTGCCTCCAGTTCCTGACAGAGGACTTCTCCAGCTTCCCTGTAGCCCCTTCAGTTACTGCAAGGGGCTCCGAGGTCTCCACACAACCTTCTCTTCTGAACCGCCCCAAATTTCTCAGCCTGATTTCACAGAGGAGGTGCTTTAGTCTGGGATTCAAGCATTTCATGTCTTCTGTAGTCCTGGCCCAACAAAAGTAAAAACACCTTCATATGCTCAGTGATTTAAAGGCAGCAAACACAGCTCAGCCCATCTATTGCCACATACATAATCAGTTTGGGTATTTCTAAGCAAAACAAATACTTCCAGAGGAGCTATTGTGAACAGATGGACTAACATTCATAAAATAGGCAGTTCCCTCTTTAAGGGTTTGGTTGGAATAAAATGTATTGTTTCTATTGAGATTTAAACTGCAGTTTGCTTAAATTATTTTTATATTTGCCCATTATATTGTGAGCATATGAAATGGGCAAAATGTTAAGAATAATTAAGCAGAGTGGTCATGAGTACCCTGGCAAGACTGAAAAATCATATAGAAAAGAAAGCAGCTATCTGTGGAGCTGCCAATTCTACTTATATAAGCCCATCTGTTTACATCTACACCTGTTCCCTAAAGAAGAATACATCTTATGTGAAGAATTCCCACCAGATCCCTCAGACATTTTATCATTCAAGAATGCTCTTCCTGTTTGTTCTCTCTCTTTCCTTTATAAGAAACTATAGAATTAATGTTTTCAGCATGGTCTCATAGAACATTTGCAAGACAAATGCTGGACTTAGCATTAAAATTAAAAGAGTTTGTTCTCTTCTGATTTCATAAGGAATACAAATGATTGCAAGCCGTGTGCACGTACTCACAGTGGCTCAAAGTCTTGTCTCCTGTTTCTCTTTCCCCTCCCACTTCTTTATTTTCATCTGGAGACCCTCAGACCGTCTCTTGTCAAACCTAAGGTATAGGTTATTTTATATCTAATTAATCATGTGGAAAGGCTGTTTGCTGGGTGTAAACTTCTTTTATTGTAAAACTTATTTTCAAAAGAGAAAGAGGAATTCAGGAGCTCCAAATCTGTGTCCCCCAGTCCCAGGAGTTCTGGAAATGTAGAGCTAATGCTGTACATTCCCTGGCTGAGGTTCCATCCTCAGAGCTACTTCAACAACAATACTGTCTGGATAACGTCAGATATAAGCATGTGGACTTTTTTGATCTTTTTATTAAATCCTGGTATCAAAGTGGATTTATCCACTCTCAAAGATAAGATGGAGGGAGGCCAGCTTTTGAAGATCATTTGCATTTCTTTCATTTGGTGGCCTAATCTTCTTCCTACTCTATTGAACTTTAGTAAATTGCTTTAGAATTCTTAGAACAGAAAAAAAAAAAAAGCTCTAAAGACTTCTAACTTTTGATTTAATTATCAAAGCGTAAATTCTTCACATAAACTATAGTGACACAGCAAATAAAAAAAAAAATAGGTCAGGTCAAAAAAGGAGCAAATTAAATTAGCCCCCTCAAAGAAATCTGGACTTGATTTCAAGTTTTGAATTACAGATTTAGAGTGAGGGCGCGTTTTCTCCCTGTCAGCTTCTGTGGAACCGGAATTTGTGAATTCATCTCACTTCCAACAGTGACTACCCAACCAGCTTTAGTGGTTCAGGTGCTTGGAAGAGTTCTGCTCTCTTCCCAGGTAGGTAATTCCATTCTGACCCCCAAAACTTTCCTTACTCTTTGGGCTTCCCACCACAGCATTTCCTAGTGGAGACTTTCCATGAATTTCCAGCCTTCGTTGCCAAGGTAAAATTAGTATTTTTGTGTCACTTGTAAAGATGAACTTTTTTACCTAATTTTTATTCTCTTTGTTGTGAACAGTGGCTAGCTGTGTTTTAGGTAAGAATTTCTTCCCAGATTGGGTTGTCAGGCTTTGGAAGGGGCTGCCAAGGAAGTGTGGGAGTCTTCATCCCTGGAGGTGCTCAAAGATCTTCTGGATGTGGCACTCAGTGCTCTGAGCTGGGTGAAAAGGTGGGGATCAGTCACAGGTTGAACTCGATGACCCAGGAGAGCTTTGCCAACCTTCATGGTTCTGGGACTCTGGGATTTTACACCAATTTCTCCACATCTCTGTAGGCATTTGGGCATAGTATTCTTCAGCTGTTTAGCTGTAACAAAACACCTTTGCCAACCCATTCCATGATTCCAGCAGTCCAAAGCATGGATTAAAGGAGAGGTTTATATTTAAGAATAGATCACAGCTAAAGAAACTTAGAGTATTATGGGATTCTTTGTCAAGACCTTTGAAGATACTGTCTAAAACACTTTTTAACTGCTTGGCTCTATCAGCTGTGGGGAGTTATCGTCTCTATTTCCAAACAGTTAGCAGATAAAGCCTTAAAGGCTTGGAGCAATCCCAACTGTACGGTGAGTCAATTTATGGGGAAAATATCTCTGGGATCAGTAGTTAAAACTTTATTACAGATGGCTCAGATATTGGGCTTGATTTATTTTTTATATCTTCTGTAGTGACTTGAGTGAATTGTCTACAGAAAGGCCACATCATACTTATTACAGAGTAAAGGGCATATTGGAGAGGGAGTTGCTTCTTCATGGGCCCAAAACATTTCTTCCATTTGCAGCAGAACAGGGAATACAGAAATAAAAGGAGATTCTTTTGGGTCATTGCAACTTATCAACACAGTTCTTTATGCTTAGGATGTGCTTGAAGACAGTTTACATAAATGTCTTTAGACATGCCAGAGAAAATTGTTTATCTGATGATAGTGTTTGATTTTATTTGATGCCTTCCTAAAACTATTAAGCATTAATTTAAACTGAGCATTAATTTAAATCACGCAAGGCAAGGAGAAGGAAGATCTTAATGATTTTAGTTTGGTTATATCTTAGCAAATATGCTTAGAACTGAAAATTCCTTTCACTTTTGGAAGCTGAAATCTTTTATTTTACTGTAAGACACTGAATATTTGCACTAGATATATACCGTAAGGGAATAAAACCCCATACTTTCAAAGATTTCTTAAAATCATATATAAAAAAATTCCTACAGCCATCATCATTTTTTCACACTTCTGTGAGAAGAATGCATGGAATTCTTCTGAGAACACATACTTTATTTTAAATTAAAGTGAATAATGCACTGGGATTATAAGTGAGCTGCAGTGTTTTATTTCTGATTTTATTTTCATGGTCTGTGTAATACAGGCCATAATTTAGGATTATATTTTTTGAAGGACAGTGTTGCTTTCAAAGTTTTAGGTAACAGTGTAAAATTCATGAAAAGAAACCATAATTGAGGAAATTCTCATTGTTTATACTTCACTTGTTTGAAGTAAGATGAAATTTGTGAAATATTATTGAATTAGAACTGATTAAAATATTTCTCTTGTGTACACATAGCATAAATGAGAAGTATTGCAGAAATGATTTCTCAAAGTCTTTTCTGGTTTCTCTTGACATTTGATAGAGTTCTCTTGACTTTTGGATTGCTATAGCTGGGTATCCTTGGATCAAGTCCATTCTCTATCTTGACCTTTCAAAAACGTCTGTGCTCTAAAGCTGGTAACATCAGATGCTGCAAAGGAAGGAGGAAAAAGCTCACTGGATAATTATGGAGACATCTACCCACTGGATATTCTTGGGGCTGGCTGATGAGCTGATGCATGAAGGTGTGTAAGGGATAAAAGTTTTTTAACCAGTTGTATTTTTAGAGAGGAATAAAATGTTTGAATGGCATAATGAGACATTAATGGCCGTACCAGTTAATAAAATAAATGCCATGCTGTTATTCATGGTATGTTAAGAGTAAGAATCATTGACATTGTATGCATAAAGCAGACACGAATAATGGCAGAACCTATTAGGCTCTAACTTCAAAAATACCCAGCAATTATGAAACTTTAATTAACAATCTTAACTTACACATATATTTACATATTAATGGTCCTAAGTGGTAATTGTAATTGTCTCTCATCATTTCTTCCTTTGACCCTCATTTTTCAAATAAGAAATACGAAATTCCATTAAGCAACATTAATAGTAGAAAATTAATTTAAGGCAATAGATCATCAATTAGCAAACCCTTAACACGTCTCACTATTTTCACCTGATGCTTACTTGAAGAAAAAGAAGTTAATTATTTTATGTATGCCTGAATTCGAGGATATCATCTTATGCACACATGATGGAGATGAGAAATAAAATATATTAGATTTCCTGGCCTGGATCCAGTAAAGCATCAAAAATTCATGTTGACTTCTCCAGACTATTCACATGTGGCTGGTGAAGGGCAAAGAGCTCCTCAGCACACAGAGCCAGTTCCAGCACCTTCTGTCTGGGAAAGCCTGCACTTCTGACAGGGCTTATCTTGCACCTGGGCTACTTTGATTGGGGTTTTGCACCATGACTAAATGTTCTCAGACGGAAACCAGAACTTCCTCCAGGTAATGAATGCATCTGGTTTATCTCTGCACCTTCCCCTGTGGAATGCTCTCCTGATTCATCCTCCTTCCTGGGGAATGACATCCCACGGCTGCTGTGCGCCATGGATCAAGATTAGGAAGCAGCATTTGCATCTGGCCAGTAGGTCTTTAGTCATCAAATTGACAAATGAAGCTAATGTAGAATAATAATGTGTGAACTTGCTTCCAAGTACTGAAGACTAAAATACATTTTAGTCTTACATTTACACAGAGTGGTGCTCTCATGAAGAAAAAAGAAATTACGGAAGCCATTAAAAACTAAATGCCTCTTATTTGTCATGTCAGTGAGGTGATCATCATCTGTTACAGGACGTTTACGGTTTCTTGGACTGCAAGTGTTACTGTTGTCCATAGAAGTGAGAACTATTGTTATTTCTTTAAATGCCGGCCATGTAAATAATGTCTTTTGGGTTTTTTACCGCTTTTCAAAGGCAATGTATAGTAGCATTCTTAAAAAACATTCCCTTTGTAAGAACTGGTTAATCATAGAATCACAGAAGGGTTTGGAATGGACGGGACCTTAAAGATCATCCAGTCCCACCCCCTGCCATGTGCAGGGACACCTTCCCCTATCCCAGCTTGCTCCGAGGCCCATCCAACCTGGCCTTGGACACTTCCAGGGATCCAGGGGCAGCCACAGCTTCTCTGGGCACCCTGTGCCAGGGCCCCACCTCCCTCACAGAGAAGAATTCCTTCCCAATATCCAACCTATACCTCCTCTCTTGCTATGTTGTCAACTATGGGCATACTGTAAAGATAGTTTGAAGAAAACAGGTATATTTTTTCTCCCCTTTTCATGTGACTTTCCCCTGGTTATCCATGTAAATGTCAGACTGGGAGAGCTTTTGGCTCTGTGAGGTGTGTGATAGACTAGTAAGTGTAACCTGGAATTACTTCTGACAGATGCTTCAAATCTTCATGCTTGCAGGTTATAAAGATGAGTTATGCATGAGCACAGTCGGAGTGCTGGCGTCAATAACAGGCTAACTTGGTAGAGTTTCAAGGTGTAATTAATAAATTCCTGTGTGGGAATTAGCTGCTCCATAGCCTGAGGGGTGTCTGGGAGCTGAGGATGCCACGCTCTTCTGCTCTGCAAGTGTGTGAAAGCCCATCCACCGCTCCATAAACAGTGTCCTTGTGGCTTCTGAGGTTTCTCAGTTCTATTTGTAGGAGGATTTTGGTTTTCCTCTGCTGGGTGCTAATTAATTCAGGTTCCATTGTCCTTTGAAAAATCTCAGAATCCTGTTTATGGCTACGATTTAAACTGGCTATAATCAACAGATTGATTGGTGAAAAGAGTACCAGGTAGCAAGATTAGTTCAAGCTAATGAGCCAATGGACGGCTGCTGCCACTGTGAATGATGGCAATGTGCAGGGAATACAGTAAGGGCAACAAAGACTCCCTTTATTTTGGACCATGTAACATGTCCAGAATTACCCCTACTGGGTAGAAAGTTGAGGGGAAACCAGAGGCAGGCTAAAGGAAGTTTGCTAGCAGCTTTTATCTTTACATGCAGATCTAGCAGCCAAAATGAATTACAGTTATCCATTGAAATAGCTCTGGGATACACAACCAGCAGAAGAATGGTGTGACTGTCAGTGCAAGGCTCTACAACATTATTCATAGTGACTTAGAGGCAATTAACCTGACTTCACTCAGCTGAGTTTTTGGGAAGGAAATAAATAGCCCAACTTCAGAGTGAGAGTTTCTGATTGTTTTTTATATATTGCATATTCACGGTGGAAAGTATTTGCACATTAAAGATAGCTGTAAAACATTAAATTAGGCAAATAGGCTTTATACCTGGGGGAAAATTAAAAGTAAATTTAGCCTGTCACATCTTAGTCACAGTCCCTTACCTGGATCCTACTGAATCCTTTTCAAACCTTTTGGGGATGCTGTTTCTTTAGCAAAGGGAGCAGCAGGAACCTCTGTGTCAAACAGGTAAGAAACAGGGGAGCAGAACAGGCAGAGCTGCTGCTCTTTCTCTTCATGGAGAGAGCAAAAGCAGGGTCTGGGCAAAAGGAGAGGGAGCTGAAGATATAGGAAAGAAAGCAGGGACCAGCGCAGAATCAACAGAATCCATAAAAATAATTGGGCGAAGACATTTCTGTAGGGGGACATGGCAGTATTTATTGACTTACAGGAAAGCAAAGTAATATAGGGTCTGAAATGGATTGTTTTAGGAAAGGGGATGTATCGATTGTGGGGGAGTAGGTAATTGATGCTGGAAGAAGGGAATTTGCATGTACAGCCATAGCATGCCAAAATAAACCATGTTTGCAGGCAACAGCAGGCATTTGGAGTATGCAAATGTGAGTTTGCATTTACATGTGCAAGTGTTCTGCACGCAGCAAATCTCTGAGTAAATTTTGCAGGTTCATTTTGTGCCTCTGCTGATATAAAACTCTGCTGAGCAGAGCGTGGCTGGGGAGAGAGCAGTGAGGGGGATCCTTATGGGGCTGAAAACAAGGAACATACTGTAATTATGCTAAAGCCAAGCATTACAGGCAGGAAATGCAAAGTTATGTTTACTATTAAAAGAGACCCAGGCATGTTAATTTGTGGAAATTAGCAGTTTAAGGCATCTAAAAAAACATGTACTGACATAAAATTCTGCTGTAAAATTACAATTAAGATATTTTCCTGTTTGTGGCCTCAAATTAGTGAAATTTTAAAAGATGCTTTTTCTCTATGTGATGCCACTTCAGTGAAGGAAGTGAGATGCTCAGGCTGCATTAAGAACTTGACAGGAGTGGCCCAGAGCAGAGGGATTACAATGCTGAGCTTGGTCTCTGCATTTTTCTTTGCTCAAGATTTGAGGGCTGATCATTTATGGTGCTGATTTCTATCTTTTAACCTTTACATTTCATTATTTTCTCTATGTTTGAGTGTAAAATAGTCAATGCAATTGGTTTAAGTATATGAATTAAGAGATACAGAACTGAGGATAGAACTGTTGGAACTGAACTCTGTCACTATTTTCTCCCTTCATTTGTTTTAAAAAAAAGTCATTCAAATTTTCAATTGAGATACTTAGTTTTCTGTTGGGTAAATCGTCAATCCCCTACACAGCTTTTTGTGTTTTTACCTTAAGGTGAAAAGCAATTGCACTATCAGCCCTTTGTTGAAGTTATTAGTGTTCATGACCATAAGGTGTATGCTAAGTGCTCTTCATCTTCTCCAGTTATTCCAGGAAATACAACAAAAGTGGGGTTTTGTTGTTTTTGTTTTTGTCTTTTCTTTTTGTCTTTTCTTTTTTCTTTTTTCTCTTTTCTTTTCTTTTCTTTTCTTTTCTTTTCTTTTCTTTTCTTTTCTTTTCTTTTCATTAAAGAAGAAACATAGACACCTTTTTGCTTTTACTTCTCTTTGTGACATAGTTATCATAATGTCAACTGGAAGAATGACTTATTCTGCATTTAGGGGTAATGAAAACATGGCACTTGAACCTTTCTCTAGAAGGCACTATCTGGAGGAGCTGAAAAGAAAACTGATATCTTGCTTGTAGGAAGATTTAAAAAGATGATCATTTCTCAGGCTATAGATATGGAAGTATTCATGTTGGAATAAGTAATCGAGAATTAATAAGTATTAAAAATGTGGGTGTCTTTTTAACATTAATTTATATTTTTAAATTTGAATCTAAAAACAAATGTGACTGGTGCATAATTCTAATTTCTCTTCAGTGGAACTTCATCCCAAGGTATTCCCTGGGCCAGATGCATGTTGTGCTATGTGCTGTGAGCAAAGGTAGAAGGCTGCTTTTCCTTTCCCAGTTTGGAAGGGTCAGCTTTTAGCTCTCAGATCCCAGCTGGAGCTCCGTGGACAGCTCTGGCAGAAGTTCACAGTGCTGCTCCAAGGGCATGGACACTTCTCTCCCCATCCCTGTTCCTGCCAGGGGTGGAGTGTATCTGCTTTGGGTGCCAGACCAGGGAGCCACTTCAGAGAAATGGACCCCACTCTGAGAAATGGAAGTTACTCTTCGGCTCTATTTGTTTCCCACTTCAGCTGTCAGCACAGTCATGGGGATGTTTGAGCTGGCAGAAAGGAGCAGAGCAGCAACACGTTCCCAGGAGCAGCCAGGAGAGCAGAACCAACCCTTGTGTTGGCAGCATGCTTGCTGCTGGGATAAATAAACTGGAAATTACAGCATCAGAGCTGGGGGAAGGCTTAATCCTGTGCAGCCATCGGCAGCATGGTCTGGCAAGAAAGTGAAGTTTAGTGGCTAATTATAACTGCAGGAGGTGATTGTGCCCTCCTGTTTTCTCCGCTCCCCTGGGACCTTGCCCTGTTTCCCTTCTGCCTCCTCGAGCTGTCTCTGCTCTTACCTGACATCTCAATGAAGTTCAGGGAGCTAGCTCTACAGAAAAGTAGCTCTACAAACAAAAAGGTGTGTGCAGGGGGTGCTTATGTTCCTCTGCTTTTGGCCCCCTAAACATGAATGTAGTGTAAGAGAAGGGGCAGGAACAGGGAGGTACAAGGTGGACTGAGCACTGCCTTGTTGGATGGGCTTAAAGATTGTGTTGTCTGTGTCACCTGACAGCAGCCATAGCCAGGGGAAACAATTTGAATTGAACATATAAACTGGAAAACCAGATTATGCCAAGTTCAAAAATCAATTGTAGGGTAAGGCAGGGGTTTCCTGATGTTCAATGTGAAACCTCCCACTGAAATTCTGACATGCTCCAGCATCTTCTTCCCATAGGCTTGTTTGAAAAGTTAAGTTCTTTAACTTTTTTATTATAACTACTAAAAGCTTAATAACACATTATGTGTTTGGCATGAAACTCTGGTCTCCCTAAAGACAAAACTGAGAGCTTAACGTCTCCAAGAGCGGCATTTACCATGCCGGCTTTGAGGAATCCATCAGATCTCATGCATGCTATGAGGCTCGGACGTATTTCAGAAGGAAACTCCACAGCTTTCATTAGAGCAAACTGAGTGTGTTTAGCACTCTTCATGAAATCAGAATCACACTTTTGCAATAACAAATGCAGGATGTCAATTGGTTTAGTGGACAATAAGAGGTAACGCTTTCAAATGTGAGCCTTTAGGAATCCAATTATTTCTATTAATATGCTTGCATTAAAAAGCCATATTTCAGTGCTGTCCCATGCCTTGCTTGTCTTGCTGCCTGTTATCAAACTGAAGCCTTGAAAATCTCCTGTTTGCATTTTAATTGGCTTTGGGAATAAGTAGGAAGAGAATAATGGAAATAAGTGGCAAAACTGAAGTAATGCTTTTGAGATGCTGGAAGCATATAACAGGCATGTAACAGACTCCTTCTCGGTGCCATAAGCCCCTGCTTCTCGTACACTTGTGTCTGAGGCAGCTGAATCCTTCTCGTCTCATCATTTAAATGAGGGGGAAGGTGCTTTTTTAATTCTGGATGTGCTGTGTTCATGTCTCGGTGCTAATGTCACAGTTGGAGTCTGGAATTACAGTCACTAAGCCCTGCCTGTATTCCAAGCCAACGTGCTAAAGTGGAGAATTTAATTAACATCAAGCCAGAGGACCGGAGGTGACAGCAGAGGGAAGCTGCTGGCAGGGGTGAGGCCATCAGGGCTAAGCAGATTTTCCTGGCTCCTGGGACACTGCTGAGGTGTTAAACCTCCACCGCTGAGGGTTAAACCTCCACCATAGAGGGCTAAACCCTCCGGGGTGCATGGGTTGAGCCTCCACAATTGTCCTTGTGCCCCCATGTGATAAAACAGCAGTTTGCAACCTTTGAGCTCCAGCCTATAGGGAATTGACCTGGCAATATATGGATCACCAATACAGAGCTTGAGTTTTCCACACTGATGTGCCCTACAGAAACATTCCCCCCCCCCCCTTCATCTACTGTATATCCTGATTGCAAGACATAGTGGTGACCCCTGTAAATGTTGGATCCTGGCACAGACTTGGATGCATCTCTTAAATATAGAATTCCCAGACATGGTGATCCTGTCAGGATACTGTGTTGTGGACAGGAGCATCATGATCTCCCTGAAAGGCTGATGGAGGGTCAGAGCCCAGAGACTGTTTGTGTCACCTGGCAGTAGGAGAAGTCCCAGGGCAGCTCCACTGAGCTGTAGAAGCCATAGCGATGTTCTTTGTCTGGGCATCCCTTTCCCTGTGGATATAAAGTCTCACACAAGTCAACATAACAAATTAAACCCAAGCTCCTAAACTGAAGGTAATGCTGACTGGGCTGCAGCTGCTTTTCCAAAATCACAGATACTCAAAATGCTTGAGATAGGTGAGTTATTTGGCACTGAGCCTCAAAAGCCTTCCAGCAATTTAAGTGTGGGTATGAATGGTTATTGTTTTATTCAGAAGTTACCACTCATGTGGCCTACAGTATGACTAGACTAAATTATTAATTTCTGGATATTCTAATGTAAAGATGGAAAGGGAATATTATTCAAAGAACTCATTCAGAAACCAAAATGCCATTAGGGCGTGTAGGCTTTCAGTTTGGACTGAGCAAAGTGTAATACATCAACTCTTTTTTTCCCTCCTTGTCATATTTTGTTCTCAAAGCATGAGTGGGAGGCTCTCCAATTCCAGGTGGAGGGAATAGATTTATTTTATGATAAAAATAATGAGCTTGTATGGGTTTGTGTGTTGGGTCAAATGGGAGACTTTTGCATCAAATGGCTGTTTATATTCACAGATCTCTGCTGAAAGGAAGAGTTATAGATGAACTGACAAAGGGTCTTCAGATATAATACACTTCCCTTGGGTTATCCAAGTCTGGGGAGTAGAAGTGACTGGAGCAAAATACACAATTATGCTTAGAAAAAGGAAAGCCTGGTGTTATTCGGGCAGGGGTGGCCAAGTTGGATCCCTGGAGGCTCAGTGAATAGGGTGCATGGGGAGCTACTGGCTCCCTGCCTCCTGTGCAAGGCATTCTATATTCCTGATGGACTGGGCCTCTGCTCTCCCTCTGCCTTGACAAACAGGGTGTGGAATCCAAACAAAGGCTGGCCAGTCAGCACAAGGAACAGCTCTGCTGTGATACTGCTTGGATATCGGGAAAAATTCCTTCACTGAAAGGGTGGTCAAGCAATGAAACAGGCTGCCCAGGGAGGTCATGGGGCCATCAGTCCTGGAAGTGTTCAAAGAATGTGTACACGTGGTGCTTAAGGAAGTGCTTTAGTGGTGGCCTTGTGTTGGGTTAAAGATTTGGGCTCAATTATCTCAAGAGGGCTTTTACCTCCTAAAGGATTCTATGAGTCTATATATTAATGCAACAGCTCATGAAGTAAATAGAGACACAGGCAGAGATCCCCGATTGATTTGCCTCATTTTGATAAGTAGCTTTTGCTTTGCTTCTAAAAGAATTTAACAAGTCCACCCCACTTTTTAAGTAGAATTCAGGATAACTTCAGAATATTGCTCTTTAAGTGAATTCCATGGGAAGAATTTACTTCATTTTATTTATTCATTTGCTGCTGCATGAATATTAGAGAGCAATAATGCTTGAAATCGTCTAAACAATTTTCTGTTTAGCACTTGAATCTATCAGGAAGAATCTCTCTTAAATGAGCATAAGATTCATTACTGTATTTTCCTAAAGGAGCCCAAATCTAAATTTTATATAAATTGCTTCTAAAGTTTAAATACACATCCAAAGATGTATTTCAGATGGCTTTATAAGCATTGTTTCATGTTATTTTGAAAATGAGTGGAGTCTTAGGGTCATTGAACTTCAGCAAGAATAATTGAACTGATACATTTTATTCAGATGATGTGTATCTATACAGCTATAAATTTGTTTGGTTTGCTTTTAAACTTTAATTGCATCTTACTAGATGGAATTATATCCTTATATCCTAGAAATCTCAAACTGTTATTTTAATTTTTTTGCTTCACTCTATGATTTGCTTAGTTTTCCTCTGCAATAGGAATGGGTGACAACAGGTAGCAAACCAAAGAAACGCTAAGTAAAAAGTGTGAAAAAGAGCACCAAGAAAGGAACTCACATTTATTTATCAGTAAGTGATAAATGTGTAAGTAATGATAAATCTGTAAATAGTCAGTGAGGTTTTCCAAAGGGAAACCTTTCAGGTGGTTTGTTTTTTTTTTGTTAGCCCTGGTGTTAATGTATGGCTGTGCCCTGCAAATTTTGAATATTTTCTAAACCGTTGTGGGGGCAGAGCAGATTTGGGCTCTGAACTTGCAGCTCACAGTGGTTCCTTTGTTCTGTTAATAGTACACAGTCAAAGCTTATCCTGGGCAGGTTACCTCCCTCTAATTCCTTATTCAGGAAGGATGGAAGTTAGCTGGCTCAAAGCACGGAATTAAAAGGTCTGGTGTATATAAAAAGGAAGAAGGGGTGGGAATCCCTCAAAACCACCTGCTTACCTTGTGTGCCACAGCAGCCCCTGGGCCCGGCACAGGCACCTGGTGTCCTGCACTGAACTGAGCTCTTTGTTACCCCTTCCCTTGGCCCACAGGTTCCTCCCAAGCCCCCAAAAGCTAAATAAAAGAGATTACTGGTTTTTGGGAAAATCCAGCCCGAGTTCAGATCCTCCAGCAATCGTAACTCACTATTACATTGATTCAGCACCATGCTGGGCTTTTCTCTTACTTTCCACCAATTATGGAGGCTGACAGAAAGCAGAAGAAGTATGCTGCAATAAATGGGAAACAAAAGGAGGAAAATATTGGCATTTCCCAAGATTTAAGACACATTCACAGTAAATCCAAAGACTTAATAGGAACCTGACTTTAAGATAAGAATAACAAGAGTCAGTCTCCAAAGGGAAATAGTTTCTGTAACTTCTTCTTTCTGACAGAAATGCTGGTTCTTCCTGTAATTTGTCTGGAGATATCAGTGAATCCTAATCTGTGCAATATGATACAAGCCTTGTTCTTAAATGCTCCATTAACTATTTTTCCGTATTTAAACTAGAATGTATTTTGAATTCCCACAATATTCTTTCGTAACCATAATTTTATCCACTGCAAATGTGTACCTTAATAGAAAGATAAGTGGAAAATCATCTCAAGAACTGTGAATAAGACTTTTCATCCTCAAGTTTGTATAACAAGCCTGAAGGCAGGTTTTTATTCAGGTATTTATTAATACAGATAGATTTTGTTCTGCCAGCTGACTTCCCCTTTCCACACTCACTAGTATTAAATATCTCTGTACTGACTGCAGAGGACAGGGGGTTTTATATGTTTAGAATTTTTTCCTCTATGCTAGCACTTTTCTAGGTTAGATTTCTTAGAGACATTGTGCAGACACAGATTATGGGACACATCAGGGATGGAAACCCCCCAGCTGTGACACTGCAGTTTCTGTCTCTCCACTGTTTTAAATTCCGTTTGTTCTCCTAAAACCTGACTTAATCACAGCCCTTTGCTCTCTACCTTCCCAGAGTGAAGTACCCTTCCTGCAGCTTGATGTATCCCCCAAAAGGCTATTTCTCCAAACAGCCTGTGTCCCTGCCTCAGGCCTGCAGGGATGGGCACACAAATCTCTTAAACTTCCATTTATTTTGAAATCTCTGTGCTTGAAACTGAGATTTCCCCCGGCGAAGGCCCTTTCTGTATATACAACAATGCATAAGCTCCCTTGGATTTTGCAAACTTTTGAAGTTAGAGAGACACTGAAGTTTTGATATGAGGATTGCAACAATCAGCTTGCAGTAATTAGAGGATCCAGCCACAGAATCATTTCAAGGCTGCAGGAGTAGTTCCATCAATTGAATCTGTTGCTGTGCCTGTTTGATGTCAGGGTCTTTGATGGTTTGTGTTATTGGTGTGGGTTTGTACAAGGCAGGAGTCTGCCTTAACACTGGAGATGCCTTCATTTGAAGTGATCTCTCCAAATGTTGGTTTGGTTTTTTTCCATGAAGCTGAAGTCTTATTTCAATCCAATGCTTTTCCTGCTCTCAAAGACAACCCTAACAGAATCATTAATTGTCTCTACATCAGGGAATACAGAGAATTTTTTTTTAAACCCTCTATGTATTGGCCAAGTTTCTCTGTGCCTCTTAATTCTCTGAATTAAACATGAATTACCTCCTCCTAAAATTGAGCTCCTTGAGGGCAGTCTCAAATTATTGGAACAGTACCTTCGCCATTAGAATGGCACACATCTGATGGAGCAGTGATTGACTATAAACCCACTTCAAAATCCTTGAAGTTTTCTTTTTTTCATTTCATCCTGTTCAGGAAGGGATTGGAGTCTCACTGGAACAGCTCTTGGCTTACAGTGCCTGAGGTTCTGAGCTTCTTGTTTTCTGTTTGGAGAACTCAACACTCCAAGACCAGCGCCAGAGAATGTTGGCTCTTTTCCTGATGGCTTAGAGATCTAAAGTTTCATATGCACCTCTTCCTATGTTCCTTTCAACTATAGCACCTGTTTCCATGTGAATGAGGTTTCATTCAAAAGAATGAATTGCTTTTGGGAAAGCAATTTTACCACATCCTTTCCCCCCAGATTACACTGTAAATTGTTCTGCTTTCATAGTAGACAATGTCCCAATTTTTACATATAAAACTGCGTAAGGGTCACCTTGAAGAATGACAGGCAAAGATTTCTCCTCACTCTTTCTTCTTCTCTACTAGCTCATATACCTGGTTGATTTCCCATTTTCCTCAGAATTCCCTTGCCTTGAGCATTGTGGGGAAAGTAGGATCATAAAGCAGATCAGGTTGGGAGGAGCTGCACAAGGTCTCTAGTCACCCTCTTGCCCAAGGCAGGGGCAGATGTGACATCAGACCATGGGGGGTTTTATCCAGCTGGCTCCTGGAAACTTCCAAGCATGGAGAGAGTGCAGCCTCTCTGGGCAGCCACTTCCACTGCTCACTCTCCTCATTGTGCAAAAGTTTCCTGTTATCCTCTTTAGATTCAGTTTATGCCTGTTGTTCTCCTATCCACCATCCAGCACCTCCCAGAGCACGTACCCCAGCCCCTGAACCATCATGGTGACCCTCCACTGACCTCGCTGCAGATTATCAACATCTTTTATTTCAAATATCTGCTTTTAATTGTTACATTTGCTGCTAATTCTTATTTGGTCTTTTTTTCCTAAATGTACAGCATGTACAAAAACACCTCAGAATGCAGGCTTTGAATTTTTTCCTGAAATTCCTTCAGGTGAGCAGTGAAAACATGTGTCTGGGTACCTTTTTTCTTTACTGCATGTAATAGAAAAATTACCTGAAGGATATAAGTGCTTAAAAAGGCATGAGCATTGAAATCTTACAGTGCCTTTCCTCCTGATCTCACCAAGGTTTTAAAACATAGTGCACAATGTTACTGCTGTTTTATCCTTGTTCTTCCTGGGAGCTAAAGAGATAACCTCTCGTTCTGTTCCAAGGCTTCTTTTAAAATGCAGAGTTGTGCTTTTATTATTTATTGCTGGTTTTTGTCAGTACTTTAGTACACAGTTTAGCAGTTAATATGGTGAGTTTGGTTTATTTTTGTAAGAAGGACTGGGGAGGGGCATTTTAAAAATGCACTTGTTTACACTTGAGAAAGCACTTGCCAAATGGGGCATGTTATTCATTGGCCTCTATTCAGGGATGGGATAAGGACACCGCAGCAGTGCTTAGCTGGGGAAGATTCCATCTTCTGAGGCCGGAAGAGCTCCTATAGAAACATAGAAATAATAGAACAATATTAACATTTTTAAAGAGGTCTTGAGGTATCAGGTGATAGATAATTTTGTACCCAGCATGTGACCAGATCAGTGTATTACAGACACAAGGGTTTTTCTCAATAGTTCTTCTGCAAAGTATCTAAAAAATTCAGGTGGTGCACCGCCAGCATTTAAGGACACACCAGCATGAGACTGCAGCTTTCAGAGCAGTGAGTTTCTCCGGCTACCAGAGGATGGAGTTGATGATACCTTTATCTAATAAGGCTGAGGAGCTCCCTTGGCTGCTGTGTGCAGCTTACACATGCACTAAGGTCACCTTTCAGCCTTTGTTTTCATAAGGAAGAATTACATTTTGTGACTCTGAGTGTGTTCGCAGCTGCCCAGCTGGTCCAAGTTGGAGCACCCTTTAAACTGTCCAGAATTTTTCCATGGTCCCCTTGCTCTGGACGTGGCCACATGAGGCTGCTAAAGCTCAGGAAAGGCAAGGGCTCAGCTGAGCCTGCTCTGCTGAGCAGCAAGTACTGAGGGAGGTTTCTGGTCTCAGAATAACTGATGTTTCCATACATTTTCTTCTGTATGAAATTTATAGTTAAAGTCAAGCTGTTACTGTTGTGGATAGGATTTCATACAGTGGTTTTGTGACATGGATCCTTAATCTGCTCTTCCTTCTGTTTGAATCCTTATCCCAACATTTGTAACTATTCACTTGTTGACTCCTGCAGGGCTCTGCAGTTGATGTTCATATGTAGAACAGAAGAGCTCAGAGCTGAGCTGTGATGATAATTTTGGGATCAGTAGTGAGGTGTGGCAGGTGAGATCAAAGCTGAGCTGTGCACGGTGGGAGAGACAGTACCCTGACCTGGTGGGCTTCAAAATGTGTCCACAGAGGCATTAGGTGCCCAAGTGCCTTTAGGAACCTAAACTGCATAATCTAAGTGAACAGTGCAAAGGAAGGGTGGTCAGAGAAACAGGTAGAGGTGACTTGGCCAAGGCCCTGTGCTGGCAGGGGCCTGAGGGGATGAGATCACATCTTCCCGTTTGTTTGTGCAGGTTCCCTTTTCGGGTAAGACAGAAAAATGCCAAATGTGGACATGAATTTCGGTCGCTGTGTTTCTCCTGTCCCTCATTCCAGAGTGCCCTGTTTTCAGAAGTAACGCAGGGTGCTGGCACAGCTGCAGCAGGCGGGCACTCCCAGCCCTCCTTACGGGTTGCTCACACTCAGCCAGGGAACTCAAATGTTTCCCTGCACTGTGCTTCCTGCAGCTCTTCTCTACAGCAACAGGGCAGGCAATTGTAATGAAAATGATTCCAGTCTGCATTGTAACCCTCCACAACACAAAAAATATGTCTCCAGCGATTCTTCTCTTAGGTATTGATCTGATTTTATCAGAGATTGATCTCGCTTTTTAACAGTTTGAGAAGCAGGAAGGCCATGAAAGAAAAATTCACTTGGGGCTTTTTACCATCAGAAAGAGTAGGAATTACAGCAGTAAGGGTCAGCACAGTAATGTCCCTCAGACATCTCAAGCTCATCTTTCCCTCATCAGCTTTGTCTGCAGCATTTGTGTTGTGAATTAAGTACCTGTGTCTTTCCCTGAGTCTTCTGAGGTGCAAGCTTCTTCATGTACCTGAATTTCTAAGAAGAGTTCCTTAACTATTGGTGGAAAACAAGGCTGAGAAGAGCTGTGGGAGGGAGCTCCAGCCTTTTACAGCTCCAGGAATTTCATCTGTCATGAAGAGTTGCAGTAAAGTTGATCATGCCTTGAGATGGCAGAAAGAGAGATGACCTCTTAAGCATCCCTCTAGCCCTGCATTCTGAGGATCTGACATCCCTGCTGGCTTTCCAGGAGCTATTGAAAAGACATCTTGAGTGGCTAGATCACTTCAGCTCCCAGAACTGTGGCTGGAGGGCTGCTGCCTTGTATTAATGCTGCCTGGCCCCAGACTCATCTGCAGCCAGTGGAAGCTCGTGATTCATGGTAGCAGATGGAACATGCTGTGTCAGTCAGTTTGCCCTTTCTGCAAAAGAGATGACAAATGAGGCCAACAAGATGAGGAGTTTGTGTTCACATCATCTTCCCCGAAATTACAGAAAAAGCAAAATGCTCGGGGCGAATCGTGACTGCACTGCAGGGTGATGCTGTTTATCCAGGAGAGGATTGGGAGCCCAGCCCATTAGTCCAGCACTTCCTGAAGGCTGAGCCCTGAAGGAGGTGCTACAGATGCATTCAGAACTCCAGAGCTGCTGCTCTCTGAGCTGTGCCACTGGGCACAACTGGATCCACCTACGTCTCTGTGGGGTCTGCAGCTGCAGCACTTGTGCAGAGGAACGGGAACAGAAAGACTCAAAATAAGGAGGTGACAGAGGCAGAGGTTTGCCTGCTACATTCCCATCAATGAGTAGTTGTAACAGTGCTTTTGTCTGAGCCTTTTGCAGTCCATTTTCCTTGGTGAGATAACAGAGTCATGGCAGGAGCTCCAGCGAGGGCCTCTTTCAGTGCCTTGGCCACTCTGGATCAGGCAGGGCCAGGGCTCAAACAGCTCAAACAGCAAAAATGGTTCAGTGACGATGCTGGGCCTGTATCACTGCCAGCCCCTTCTTTCCCCTGCAATGGCAAGAGAGTTTAGATTCTGTTTTCTTGCATAGATAAAGAATTAGAGAATTCTGCATGTGCCAGTTCAAATAAATACTTACTGGCAAATATCCAGTGAGATTTATACCTTGCTCTTAACCTCTCTACAGCTTTCTGCCTTTTCTCCTTGGTGCTGCTTTCCTTTTTTTAAGCAAGACGTGGAAATACTTGCAGAAATATTGTGTTGTCGAAATACTGTGCAGAGCAACACCCCCATTGCAGCAGGAGAGTCCTTGAGGCTCGTCAGCCCTGTTAAAATCTGGAGACTGCACAGGATCACAACCTGCCGGGCTCCCTTTCTCTGTCACCTCATAATTACTGTACATGGCATGGAAATGGAGTGGAGGAAAAAGTTAATATTTTGACAGAGTAAAAGATCAATGGAGTAAAGGCATTACTCAGCATTTTAAAGATTTGCCTTGCTCTCGAAGGCTTCTGATACATGAAAGCCAAGTTTGGAGTATTTTAGTGTAATTTTAGGGAATATCCATTCATAAGTAGGAAAATAAGGTCAGGACAATTTTAGTAATTCTGTCTCCGTAACAGATCAGTGAACACTCGCTGCTTAGTGGCAAATAAGGCAAAAATTTGTGATAAATCAATGGAAAAGCTAAAATGATAATGTTTAATTGTTGTTATTAAACACTATTTCATGTCTTTTATTTTGATTATGAGCACCAACAATCAACAAGAATGAATGATGAAAGCTAAGCCTTCCTAAACAGTTTCTAGTAGAGAGAGGCTAAAACTAGACCACTTTAAATTCATGGTTACATCACCAAAATGTATATTTGAAACACTGCACCTGAAATCTTTTTTGAAAAGCTCCACGCTTGGGTGGGTTTCTTTCCATGCCATACAACAAAACTGCAGTTGGATTCCAGTCACTAAACCATCAGTGAACCTGTGGAGCTGGGAATGTCTCAGAGGCTGCTGTGTAACATTTTCTGGTGACATGGGTAACCCTCTCCCCTGCCCGGAATGCAGAGCAGCCTCTGTGAGAACAGCAAGTGCCAAGCAAGGGCTCACTTCTCAAAGTCAGACCGAAAAATCAACTCTTGTACACTAATATATTCCAGGGCAAGACACAGCTTTGCTGGATTTATATGTGTGGCAGCGTTCCTGCTGCAATCAGAAGAAAAATTGTCTTTTTAAAAATTACATTAATACGTAATTACATGACATAATGTCAGGTCGTAAACTTAGTCATTTCTCGTAATGCATGCTTGGATTTTATGAAGGCTTCGAAAAACCTTCACTCAAATGTTGTAGGAAATCGCATGAAAACAGCTGCCAAAATACTCAGAAAATGGAAAAATAGAAAATGCTTGCCTTACTTAAACCAGTTTCTGAGGGGTCACATAGGTTTCCCAAGAGAGGTACAATCCACAGAGCTGCTGGAGGTGAAATAGAGCACAGTGGGGCAGGGTTTGGGCTGCACTGCCTTGGTCCCTGACTGAGATCTCTGAGACCTGTACGTTCACATCAAGGCTTGGCAGGAGACATGAAGCTCCATCTGTGTCACTGCTGGTTTTGGCCATTAGGAACAGGGAATGTGGAAGCAAAAGGCAGCTCTCCTGGGTGAACATGTTTAGTGCTCTGTAACTGCAGGCAAACATGGGAGCTAATCCTTTTTTATAAAACTGGCCTTAAAAATTATTAACTTTTAAAAGACTGGTTTGGAACTTTACTCTCTGAAAAGCTGAAAACTTAATTCCGAGTTCAAACCCCAAAGCACCTCTTCTTCTCCTGTGTGTATTGGCCCTTCTCTCCTTGTTGGTATTGCAGGTTCAGCAGAATTTCACTGAGTGATGCTGCCCTCTGCCAGCTTTGCTCTGTGGGGATGGATAATGAGGGTGTTGAAATCCCTCTCATAAGATCATCTCTCCAGTTCCCTGATGCCCACCACACTAAGGAACCAATCTTCCTGCAATATCTCCTTGGGTTCTATCACACTGCCGTGTCTAGCACACCTCCCGTGCCCTCAGTTCATAGCAGAAATTTGTATTAATCTCCAGGACAACACCTTGCACTTCTTACTGTCATAATTTATATAATTTTTGTTTCTACAGTCTTTATTGCCATCCAGCTCTTCTTGTATTTGATTGGGATCCTCATTAGGATGGTCACTGCCTTCTAACTTTGTGCCATTAATGTTTAATTGGTTTGGTTCTTCTATTTCGTGCCGAGATAACTGATGAAAATGCTAAATAAAATGAGTCTTGGGACCAGTACTGGAGGTTTTGCATTAATAAGCTTTTCCCCATCTGATCTTTTCTCTTTTACCACATCTTATTTCATCCCTGTCAGCCAGTTTCTTTGGGTTTGTTTGGTTTTTTTAAGTATGTTTTGGTGCTAATTCCAGTACCTTTGAGCTTATTAATTTCCCCCTGTAGCAGTTAATTTGGTACCTTACATGAATACAGATAAAGTTCATCTTCAGCCAAAGTCCCTCTTGTTGTGGTGGTAAAGCCACTCCATGCAATGTTCAGTTTTCCCTGCACTCCAGGTTCTCAGGGCTTTTTTTAACTCATCAAGGGATAAGGAGCTGATTCACTCCTGTTTCGTTTTTAATTTAGGTAATGCCGAGTATATGGGTGAAAATGTTATTTCTAAGGTCTGTGCTTTTAAAAACAAAACACAAATCCCTAATTGAAAATATTTTGTTTGCTGTGGTTCCTACAGCAGGATGGCAGAGCCACTCATTATGTGATAACACTGACCTTATAACAGACTGTTTCTGTTCCAAATACACTTTCAAAGGTGTTAATCGGCTTATTTCACCTGTTTAATCCAGATGCATTCCAGTTCCCTTCAAGTAGCTACTGTTTTGATACAAATTTAACTTGTATTTTCTGTCTATTAGCAGAAAACAATTGTAGCTGTGGATTAGTACCTCAGACCACAGAAAATCTTTAATTTGTACATTATTTCTCCCATTTCAGTCTCTTAGGACTCCTGCATACTCTGCGTACACACATTTTGCATAGCTGTAGGTTTTGCTCCTCCACAGCCTTTTTTGCTCCAGATGTTGTTTATCTATTTTGACCTGAATTTGGCCTTTAGGGCCAGGCCAGTGTTGCCTTATCTACAAACCTCCAGGCACAGAGCAATACATGCAGGCTGAGCAAAGCTTGAGAGCTGCCTTAAATCCCAGCCTGAGCTTGACTTACCTGTCAGGAGTGCCATAAACCCTCTGAAAGTGCACAGAGGAAGCAGTGGCTCTCCTTGATTTCAGATAGATACACCAAGTGAAGGAAAAGGAGGGGTACTTTGTTTCATCTCCACAAAAAGATTTGAGAGGTGCTTACTTCGGATTTTATTCTGATAGGACTTTAAGCATATGAGCCATTGCTGAATCACAGTTTAAAACACTATTGTGATGCTTTGATTGGGTTTTGTAAAAATTACAGGTGTTCTTCTGGATAACAGAACTGCAAATAACTGTGACTCTTCAAACCAGAATAAAATAATAGGTGTCCAGCATTAATTAATGCATTTCCATTAGCAACCCTGCTAGAAGGTGCTGATTAGGAGTTATTTGCATTTAATCAAAAAATGTAACGTAATGCAATGTAATACATTTTTTTTTTGTTGAACTAATGTAAGCTTTATCAATACTGCTGGAATGAATCCTGCACAGGGTGTGTTGCATCTATGATCTATGTTCTGTACTGTTTGTGTCTGTTCATCTGACCTTCTCATTTGTTACTCTCACTGCCAGCTACTGCTATTTCTATTTCAATGAACATTTTTTTTTTTTTTTAACTTGAAATGCCACTGTGTTTTCACTTTAGCAAGAGAATGTCACTGTCTGCGGAGTAAGAGCTGTTCAGGGCACTTGCTGGCAATCAGGGGATTAATCATTATTATGCTTTGCTGCTCACTATAAAATCCTCTCTTTAAAAACATATCTTTGTAGTAAGATGGAGCATGTAGGTTCAAAAGAGTTACATTGTGTCTCTGAGAACTTGTATTTCAGGTCACTGGAATCCACAGAGCTGAAATTCATGTGCTTGGGGGCCTGGTGCCTGTCCTTGAGGAGGGAGGCTGTTCCCTTTTTTCATTAAAGGATAAAAGAGACAACACCTTGTTCACTTGTGCTTGTTTGCCGAGCTCCTGGCACTGCCAAGCTGTGACTTCCTACAGATCAGGATGGATTCCCTGGGCTGCCCTGGGGAAACACCTTCAGCCAGCATCTCCAGGGACACATCAGCCATCTGCACTAAATCAGAGTCTGCACACACCTGCCCTTCTCCACAGCCTCTCCAAAGCTCATGTTCCCACCAGTAACACACAGAGTTCCTTTCCTCTGGGGGACAAGAGCTTTGTACAATCCTGAACCTTGTGTTGGTTTGCAGAGACCTTGTGTGGATATGGGTTGGGCAATTGGATCTCACCTTTAGCACAGGGAATACACCTGTGGAAATGTGTAAATCCTATGGAGTGTCAAAGCTGTTCTGAACATCCTGTTTCACTCTTCTGGCTGGTGTGGGGCTGAACCAACCTATGTTTTCAGGGAGAACATAAAATCAATAGGAGGTGCTTCTATGTAATTTACTGTTCAAAGATGCGTGAGTTCAACTCACAAGAAACAGATTCACTTTTTTTGCCTTCACATATCTGATTATGATTTTTGTCACAGTGGGCTTTATGTAAGTTATCATTCTATATGATCCTAGTTGTGATTTTTTTATTATTTACAGTATGCCATTATTATGTTTCTATGTTGTTCATTAGCTATTTTGACCTGTTCAGGGTTCCGTAACATATGTAATATATTTCTCTGCCATTTGTCTTTCTCACATCTTTATTCAGGAAACTTCCTTAGCTCCCTTTTAACACAAAAGCAGGATTAGAAGGCAAATTTTCATTATTTCTAGTGAAAACCCCTCATTTGTTGGCTCATTTCTTATCTTTGTGTGCTGATTAATGTTCACATCTTTGCCCAAAGCCTTATTTTTCAGGTCAGGTAATTCCCTTCATGTTCTGTTTATGTTCTCTGCAGTTTCTTGGTATAGATGTTTTGCTCATTTGAGAAAACAGATGAAACCATATTATGCTTTCAATATGTTTAAGGTCAAACATTAAAAATTCCTTCTATCTACTCACTTGAGATGAGACACTTGGAAAATTTCTTTGTTCTGCTTTATACAATCCTGCAAATGTCTGTGAAGGGCACAGTTATAAATCAGTAAATAAACCACCGAATTCAAAAAGCATCTGCTGGCAGAGCTGAGCTGCAGAGCTGAGCTGCAGAGCCTCACCTGTGGTTCCCTCCTGGCCTCTCAGGGTTTGGGAGACATTGTGTAGGTGACTACTCTCTTTCTAGGACAAGAGTTTGCTGATCCTCTGCTGATCTTTCCCTTCCTTGCTGATCAGAAAACTGGCTTAGATGAAAAATGTCAGCCCTGTCAGATCCATTTCCTTCTCATGTGAGAACTGAATGCTTTGGAGAAGAGGCAGGTTGGCTGGAGATGCAGAAGTGCCTCCTGTCTGTGACAGGGACGGCAAGAGAAGAGCCCTGCTGTCCCTCACGGCACATTTCAGTCTCTGAGCATTAAAGCAACCCCTTGGCAGGACAGGGAGTTCCCTCCAGTGCCTCCTGCTCTCCAGGAGTCAGGCATGTGAAAACCAGAGAGGTGCCACTACAAATGGAAAAATACCATGTCTCCAGTTGAGCTTCACTCCTTCGTGGTTCTTACAAATGCCCATGACCATATTTTAGAGAAATGTATTTTTGTTCCCCATGCAGGTTCCTTGGGGCATTTGATTTTTGCTTTGTAAGCACTTCCTACATGACATCCACCAGCACATCGCTTGGGAACAACTGTTCCCATCCTGAAAAGTTACAATTTGAAGTTGTGAACTTGTGTCCTGAGAGTATTCAAGCTGCTTTTGAACTTGTTTTTGGGGCACCTTCAACTGTTTCTTTAAGGATCCTCAGCTGCATCTTTTACTCTTGGTAGTTTGCATCTGTGTAAAATGCACACTAATGCCAGGAGACTTCATTGCAGCATTTAAAAAAATACCCTAAAATCTGTCGTTCACCTGCAGTCTCCATAATCTGAAAGCCTGCTCACATTCCTCTGACTTTCAAAACCTTTGGATGAGGAGAAGGATTTTCCAGTAATGCTGGTTTTCCTTCAGACTGGCAGAAATGATACAATATTGTGCTACTTGAAATTTGTTCATCTTCAGAAGATTTATATAGGAATTAAGTGGTACATTGACCCTGTGTGTTCATGGAAGCAAGTTTCAACCAGCAAGAAATTCCTTCTCCATGAATAAATCAGAATTTACTTGCTGTCCTTGAAATCAGAGTGTAATGGTCGTGCCTACGCACTGTCCTGTAACATGACGTGTTCCTTACAGCAGGGCAAACTGGGTGTAAAATATCATCACTCTGTTTGACAGCTCTTTGTTTCCCTTTGCAGCAGCACTTGAGAATCTGACAACAGAGAATGAGGTCCTTTTAATTTTAATGAAAAACTGACCCACGTTCTTACTCACAAAGTTATTCATCATGGTAATTTATAGGTCACATCCTACCCACTTAGAAAACTAGGGTACTTGATAGAGCAAGAAAAACTGACTTTGAATCCCCAAGTACTTCAGAGAACTTGTGGTGATAAATGAGTTTTAATTAATTTAAATATAGTTGGAAGACCAGATAAAGCATTATTTTAAAGTGATAGTGGAAGAAACTGCAGAGATTTGTAATCTCTTTCTTTCAGAGATTTGTCATCTCTTTATTTGTCATGTTTTCTGACATGATAACATGTAAGGGAGCATTTCTAAAGGATCTGGTCACCACAAACCCACTTCAAAGACGTTTTATTTCAGAATTGCTAGTAATTTAATGGTTCCTGTCTGGTTCTAGTCTCTATTCAGCAGGTCACCATTAGAGTTACATAGACAATTATATCACAGAGCTGCCTGGTGACTCAGAACCATGCAGTACATATAGACACTCACTCCAGACATTCTTTTGAGTGTCATCCTCTGGAAACAGAATGGAATTTTAAGCAAATGTAATGTTTCCATAAGCTCCGTGGCACAAACTGCTCAGTGTAAGCTGCCATAGCTGTATTAGCAAAGGTAATTTTACAGGCTCAGCTGTACAATTGCAGTTATATATTTTACAGCTGACCTCAACCATTCTTTAAAATAGCTGTTATCAAAAAGGATTGATTATGTTCCATTTCTAGTGGCTCCTTGTTCTTCCTTCTGACTTCTGAAATCATGACGGGCTCCTGAACAAGCAATTTGCAATCTTGAATCTGATATTGTGGTCACTGGAGGTCTCGTGTCTCTTCCAGCTCCTCTGAAGTCCGTGGCCCTGGAGGTTCAGTGAGACAGGTTTGGGCTGTTGACTCCTGATCCAGTCGAGATGCACTCAGAGCCCTGCAGCTGTGCTGGTTTGATCTGGAGGATGGCAATCCTCCTTCCTTGTGTGCTGCTGTCACACAAGTAACTGTGTAAACTTTGGCTCTGTCCCTGAGGAGGTCCCAGCATTAATCAAGCTAATTATGATTTGGGTCTGTAGTACAATCACTGCACCCATGTGCAACTCAGCACCAAGTCAAGAAAGTACCTTTCACCACTGTAGTTTCACCAGGCCCCAAATTTGGATTCTGCCTGTTTCCAGCAGCCGATTCCTGCTGGATGGTCCTTGCTTTTCTTGGGCAAAGAAAAGAGCACATTTAACTCAGGCCTGCTGCAGAATTTCCTCTCACAAAAACGATTCAACATGTGCTCCTTTGTGAGATATCTCAGGGACCCATGGTCAGCTGGAACCTGGGCTCAGTCTGGACCTGGAAATTTTAATAGCCCACAGCAAATATAGAAGCAAACTGATGAAGGAACTGGCTAAATCTCTGTGAAAAACATGGAAAAAGCTTAGGGAACAAAATGCCTATCAATTAATCAGCATGAAAGCCTGACACATAATTATGACCCTTTTTTTTTTTTTTTTCTGGAGCTGTTCTTAAACTTCTTTTTACTCTTGCATGTCAAGAGTAATTGTTTTAATTCATTTTTACCAGGTAAATGTTTTTAATAGGACAAACAAAAAAGGCTGTCTTAGATACAGATATTTATCTGATGCATATATGATTTCATTTGACTTCCTTTTATCACATCTGATAGCCTGGGAAGTAGAAAAGAGAAACACCTGCCCAGGAATGGGAACAGGCAAGAGTGAAATGAATTAGGAGCTTGAAGGGGTTATTTTTCCAGTTTTTGAAAACACTTCTATTAATGCCAGTGCAGCATTGAGAGCTACTACAAATATGAGGAGGGAAAAAGTGTTCCTTGAAAATATTTGGTAAAATATCCTGAACGATGCTTTTCAGCGCCACCACAAAACCAAGCACAAAGGTCATTTTAGGAGCTTCCTTTGTTAGATGAAAATATTTTCACAAAAAATTCCTCTGAAATGCCAGCCATGAGATAAATTTAACGTATGGATGAGAAATATGCATGGAATTCAGAATGTTAATTTGCTATTAATTAGCTCCCAAACACAAGTAAGTAGATTTAACTGGCAGTGTGGCTGAGAGCGTGTCACTAATGAACAGAACAGCTCTGATCAGAGGCAGCAAATACAGCTTCTCAAATGTTTCATTGTGGATCCACAAAAATGTGACAGGGGATGGCCATGCATCTGATTTCTAGTTTATTCTCACTGTTCATGGAAGAATATGATCTAGTTATTTAAATCATAAATACTGAAAGTAGTCTGTGCCCAAAGGAAGAAAATTTATGGGATGAAATAATTTAGCACAACTGTTACTTCCCTGATTTGTGCAGCTAACTTGGGAATGTTGCAATATTTGCCTCTTATTCATAGCAGGGAAAGGTTATTTTATTTGAAAATATTTGTTTGTTCTGTCTCAGGGCAGACAGTCTACGTTTTGAGTAGAGCATCGCCAGTCACTGTAGGAGAAGGGAATACAGGTGACCTCACCCCTGATAAGTAACAGCTGTATCCAATAAGGATGAGTGAGATAAAAGAGGGGGTTGTTGCATTACACCCCCACACCCAAGTGGGTGTTTCCATATCAGGAAAAGAGTTTAAGCAACACCCCTGGAACTTTTGAGGAAGAAGAACCAGAATCTTCTATAATTCTCCCACCATAATTGGCCCAGTGTCAGGACAAAGGCACCTGTTGGATCTTTGAAATGTACCTCAAGACTTGTAACTATTTCTATTGGGTAGCTTGCCAAAAACCCCTCCTTGATTGCTGGATACTTCGGAAAGAGCACAAAGTCTCTTAGTGCTTTTTGGGGTGTCTTAGCAGGTGCAAGGGCCTTCCCTGCACTCTACACAGTGTTTGTTCTTTTTTCTTGCATCATTTGTTATTTTCTCTTTTATTAAAACTTTTTGCTTTTTCAAAACAATCCAATCAATGATCTCGTTGATTATTATTAAGCCATTTCTGGGAGGTTGCTGGTCAGCCCTCAGAGCTTGCTACACCTTCGTGGGGCTCATAACACGCTGGCCTCACCTGGAATTGTATCAGGGGTTAGCTGGTGAGGAGAGGATCATGAAGGAGGAGAAAACCATGAAGAAGCAGGATCCTGGGCAGAGATAATCCCTGCAGTGAGGTCAGTCTGAGTGTGCAGTCAGAGCCTGTTGTTGGAACCTGCAGTCACAGTCTGGCTGGGTAAAAGCTGCAGTCAGAGGCTGCAAACTGATCCCTGCAGTCAGAGTTCAGCAGGAAATAAGCAGCAGTCAGAGGCTGCAAGGGAAACCTCCAGCAGGAGCTTGGTGCAGGCAGAGTCAGGGAATGGTTGGAGTCAGGGTGGCTGAGCTGTAAAGAGGAATAAACCAGGGCCCTTTTCATGCTGTGATGAGCAAGAAGTCTGTGTCTGGGCTCATTTCTACCCTCTAATAAAGAGAGCTGCTGCAACAAGTCACTGCACAGCCAGTGATGATACTGCTGTCACTTTTCTCTCTGGAAGGACAACCCTAGGAGAAATCTGTTGTGGTTTTTACTGCTGCTGTTTTGAGGAAGGAGGAGAAATAGTTCCAGTTTTGTCTTTCACCCCCAGTGCTGTGCAGACCAAGTTAAAGGAATTGCTCTTGATGTAGTGGGAGGAAGGAGCAACCACCTGAAAAAGCCCTTGGAAGTCAGTGAAAAGTTCCCTGGCATATTTAGCTGTCATTGTATTTTCAGGGGTGATCAAAGAGCCAGAAATTAAGGAAGTCTGAACAGTGATGCAGAGGGGGAAATGCTGAGTGGAGCTGCCTGAGATCTCCCTCATGGTGAGAAGTGCACCTCCAGCAGAAAAATTCCACATGCCTCCTGTTACTTCTTGATTTAAGATAAATGTTCTCATAGCTTTTTGTATGCATTTCTTAATCACCGTTCCATAATTATGGTAAGGGAAAAATGGAGACTTGAAATTAGTGTAAAATGTGTTAAATTTAAGACAGATTTCATAGAGAATCCATTGTGATACCAGCAAAACCAAAATTCAGGCTTCATAGGATAAGAAACACAGAAGTAACTGCATGGCAGAGTAAATTTGGGCCTTGCTAATTACAATATGGACTCACAATAACACTTTTGCATTAATCTAACCTTTATCATGTGTTGGTAGGAAATGGAGAATTTTAAAATAACAGACAATTACATAGCATAGCTATGTAAAAGTAATATAAAAAGAGAAAAATTATGCTTTTTCATTTTGGGTACCCTTTTCTGATCTACTGTGATATTGATGTGCCAATTCACAGCTTTATATCGTACCTCTTCATAAAATAGAGGGGGTTTTTAACATCCCCTGAAAAGCCTAATGGTGAATGTGCATATTTGAAAATAATTGGATTGCTTTATCTTCATATGCAAGTGAGTGAAAACCTGTAGTTTGAATAAGTGGAAACAAATGAACAAGGGTGGATTCCCAGACCTGTGAAATTGTCAGTGTGGATTGCCTACAATTTTGGCACACTGCAATTTTCAAAGATTTGGCAGTGCTCGAAAGGCAGGAAAGTGAAATATGTACAAGCAGTGCAAATTAGGAGGCAAACATTGGGCATTTGGAGTGATTCCTTCCCAAAGGATAGGGAGTCACTGCAAATACTACAGGTAGGGTAAGCACTCAGGTGGGAAATGTCAGTGTTTTAACTGTTTGTGCCCAGGTAGGTACCTGTGCCAGCTTTAGAGCCTGTATGGAAGTGGTCTGGTTTCCAGATGTGTGGATTGGCACCAGCTCCTGTCTGTGCAGGGCAGCTCTGGGATATGGCACATGGCATAGGCGTGCTTTGGATTTCTCTGTGCATCACTATCCTGTGCCATTGATACCCTTTCCTTCTTCCAATGGGCAGTTGTGAAAAACAAAAACTCAGTTCAAGATTTGTACATAGATGCTCTGCTGGTGGTCAGGTGAGGGTAATTATGGGTATTTTGGAACCTGTAGCACTATGTGTGAGTAATAGCCTCAGCATCAATCTTGCTATTTTCAGTTCACCTGCCCTAGAGTTAAAGGACTCAAGAAGGGCGTCAGAACTTGTCTTCAGATAAGCAGAAAACGTTTCCAAACCCAGGTATCTAGGGCATTTTTTTATTTAGCTTTTAAGCATTTGTTTTTAGATGGCATGGCTCCACTTGACAGCAGAGTGTGAATCTGAATGTTGTAAAGCAATATAAATGGCCATTAAGTTAGGAAGCACAGTATGACCTTTCTGAAATATTATGCCAAACATTGTGTTTGCTTTGTGAGCGAAGTGGAACTTCTGTAAGGCTGTTGCTGATGAAAGGTACTGGCTCGCACTCTGGGGAGAGAGCACATTATTGCAAGATGAATCTGGAGATCTGACAAAAATAACAAAACAAAAAAGAAGTTCAGATTGATTGCAGTGACTTTCGTATGCCTTGTTTTTTCCAGAACACAATGAACGCGTTTTATTTTAAATTTAACTTTCTAACTTTAAAGGTGCCTTACCAAATCCTGAAGTATTCTGTGAAAGGGTGCTCTGGGAGAGCATTTGGCCAAACCTGCCAAGTATTTATGCACCTTCCTTAGAGGTGTTCTGGCGTTGTTAAATATTAGAGCAGCAATGCTCTGATGCTCAACCAGTGCTGATGCCCTGGTGTGCTGTGCAGTGCCTGGCAAGGCTGAGGGGCAGCAGCTGGGGCAGGAGGATGGGACAGGGAGGTGGGAGGAGGTTTAAAGGGAGGCATGGAGCCACTGGAGTGATACAGAGCCCAGCCACCATTAGACCAGGGCACAGCCTCATCAGTGACTCTGTGGCCCAGGCTGAGGCAAGAGGAGCTGTTTTAGTTGCTAAACAGTGATGTATTTTATCTGAAATACACTGAAAACAGCTTTTGTTTCTTCTAACTAACCCTCAAGACTTGTCTTTGCACAGACAAATAGAGGATTCAGGTCATTTCTGGTGCAGAAGTGCTTGATCTTATGGCTTTATAAGGGACATCACTGCCAAAAACAAGCAGTGATAAGGAATGGTTGCCGGCTTGTGTGAGACAGGAAGCATTCCAGGGCTTGAATTACAGGCTCCCCAGGGAATGGTCATGGCCCCAAAGCTGCCAGAGCCCCAGGAGTGTTTGGACAATGCTCTCAGACACAGGGTGGGATTGTTGGAGTGCCTGTGCAGGGCCAGGGGTTGGACTCAATGATCCTGGTGGGTTTCTGCCATCTCAAGATGCTCTATGATTCTAGGAAAGTAGAACTTCAACCTAATTCCAGTCACTGTGTTCACAGTCCCTTCTGTATCTCCTCTGTAGTTTATGTTTCACCTTTGTCAGTAGGTTTTTTCTTGAAGAGGATAAAGTGCCCCAACAGCAGCAGTGAGTCCCTGTAGAGTGTCCCATGTTTATCTATACCATAGGTAAATAAGTAGTTTGTAAAACAACACCAAGCTGGCTTTGGATCCTGGCTGTGTTCAATGCATCGTGGTTAAATGAAGCAGTTTATGTACTTCCATTGTGACCAATTGGAGTAAACTTAGATTTAAGATTTATGAACACAGGGCAAGTATTTGTCATTTGCTCCAAAAAGCTGTCCTGGAACAGGTAAATCAAGGATATAACTATCCTGTCTGCAGGAATATGTGGTTCTTAGGCACTGGTTCTTAGGCAGAGGGATGCATCTCCCTCAGGAGGCATCCTGGCTGTGAAGGTTTGGCACGTACCTTCAGAGTGCTGAACCAACAACTTCAGCTTCTGAGTTCAAGGATGCTCATAACACCTTTCATAGAGGGTGGGAAAACTTAGATTTTTAACTACATCTGGATTCAAAATCAACTTTTACCCTTCAGCTGGCTCAGCACTCTCATGTGTCTTGGTGAGTTTTCAGTTCATGCATATGTAACACATGCCCTACAAATACAACCCAGGCTTAGTTGCATCTGTCCTTGTTGATGAAACTTGCAGACCAGAGGAAGGATTTTAAATCTTTTCATTATTATTTTCCAAAATATTCTTCTTGCCCTACTTGGGTATGAAGGAAGTTTAAAAAAGATTGAACTAAGTTCAAAGCTTAACCTTTGAGTAACATACTTTGGCTGCTTCAAAATACTGGGGTTTTTAAATAAAATCTTGAAAGGCAATCATTACTTATCTATTGCAGAAGACATTGCCTCTTCTCAATTTTTTTTTTGGAAATGTGATCATTTTTCTGTCTGAGTTGGTAGACAAAGCTGGTTAAGCATTGCCAGGCAACTAGACAGCTAACAAGCTTTTCACATTAGCAGGCACTCGTGGCATCGAGTAACCTCGTATTACACAACCAGTCACCTCAGTGTTTACATAAAGCTGATACCAGGTTACAGGAACATTTGTCCTGCATGTGGGACAAGCATGTTAGAGAGAAGTAACAACTTGTGTAGAGCTGTTCCAACTCACAAGCAGCTTTCCTAGGATTTCAGAGAATTAGAGTTTACAGAAAACAAACTGTATTCTCTAAGAGAACAGCACTTTTCTAATAGGCTGAGCTTAATTACTTTCTCTGCATAGTGGGATGGAGGCAGGCTTGCTTTTCACATAGTGTTTCACCTAAATTTTACATACACTCCTCGTTGTTCCTAAATAAAGCTCCCTCTCTATATTGTCTCATGATGTCTTCTGAAATGCATCTTGACAGGTTTTCTCAATCATGTGAACATCACATCATATTTTTTCAATCACATGAAGCCATTGCTTGTACCAAACCAACGTCCATGAAAAGGAAAGTGTCCCAGAACTCTAATCTCATACAAATTCCTCTTCTAAAAATGAGAACAGAGTAGCTGTTACTGTCCCAGAAGGGACACCAAGCCTGTGACACCTCAGCATGGCCACACTGCCCCTGCCCAGCAATGCAACCTGTTCCAGCTCAGCCCAGCAATGGTCTCCTCGCCTTGCAGCACAGCTCTGCCACTGCTGCTCTCCTGTGTCGATGGGAGCTTTGTGATTTGCAAGCTAATAATGTCTTCGGTGCAGTTTTAGCTGTAGAACAAACCCTTGTTAGTGATGATTTCTGAAGCACAATTTTAATAATGACATTCTTCACTTACATGATGTAGCGCTTTTCAAAGCACTTAGGAATTCTTACTGAAGTCTCAAAATGCATCCTTCGGGTAAGTTTAGTTCCAGCAATTATGCAAGTTGTGAAACAAAGCATAGGGGTTTAAATAACTTATCAGAAGTTGTAGAAGTTTCTAGTAATGCTGGGTTCTTGGATCCCTGCTGTCTAAGCAGGATAACATAGCTCTCTATTACCCTTGAAGCACTATCCTTTGTTACAGTCCTTTCTTTAATTTTCAAATTAAACCAATCTTCTAAAGACTGGATTTTACTTCTCTTCTCTTTTATACTTATCTGTTAAATTAACCACTTTTTTTTTTTTTCAGATACCATTTAAGTTGTAAAGGCCCTTTGTTTCATAACACGCTTCTTACTTACACCTTTCCAGTCAAGGCTGCTACTGCTTTTGGTAATGTAAGTACATCAGCCAACTGTTGAACTCTGGCAGAATTCTGAATTATAAAACACATTATATATAAGCAAGAGGCTGAAAGTAACTATTTGTGAAAATAAAAAGAATAATTATATGCATTGCCTTAAACAGTTGAACCTGGGTCCTCAGGTGGTCTAAATCACCATAGCAACATCGAATTCGGCGAATCTCACTTTGCACAAAGGAGAGATCTATTCTATTCGTTTTTTTCTTCATCCCTTGAAGACTTCAGCAGTTATTTACAGCTTCTCTGTCCTTTAACTCATCCTCCAACTTCTTATGCTCCCTTTATTACTTCCTAGATCACGTTCCCAGCAAACTCTTTCTCCCAGGGCTCTGCTGTTGTTACAGAGCGTCTTTACAGCTCCAGGTAACACACTCTCCTTTCAAAACCAGCTGCCTTTCCTGACATATAACTCCAGACCCCTTCCAGTAACATCACCACTTTCTATTGCTCATTCCCATCACTTTCAACTCCCTTACAGCAATTTCTTTCCTCTCGTATTCCCGTGCTCCCACATCCCTTCAGCCACCTACCCACACACTTTCTCTTTACTCCCAGCATGATTCATGTTGCTCATGGTTTGTCCTCTTTTCAGCCTGGATGCCTAAGGAAATAAGGTTTATATAATTAGTCCATCTGTCAGGCCCTCTGTGTGTTTGTCACTCCACCTTTAATAACCTGGAACCTGTTTGCTAATTGCAGCTAAGGCAGAGGGAGGGGCAGCACAGATTGAGAGGGCAAACTCCCTTAGGTTTTGTGAAAACAAGTGTCTGGGGACAGGACAGAGTGTGAGTAGTGAATCGAGGAAAATGGGGCAGAGTTCACCCCTGGACATTATGTCTGGCAGAAAAGGGCTGTTCAGTAATTTCCATTCTGTGCTATCTGTGCTGACAGAATGGAATAGGTGGGCTGTTGTGGCAAGGAGGGCAGGGCAAGGCAACAGGAGATAGAAATTACCTAAAATGAGACAACCTTAATACTGTGAATTGCAGAATGTTTTTTTTTCCTCAAGTTCCAGGTTCTGTTTGATTTCCCTCCATATTCTTTCTGCTTTCTTTTCCCTTCTCTACTTTCCTGAAGTTGTCATCTTTTCTTCCTTTTCCCATCTTTCACCTCTGTGTCCTCATCCTTTCTTCATAAGTCCCTTTTCTCCAAAGGAACACCTCAGCAGCAATTTCAGTTTTGCCTTTCATCCTGCACTCCCCCACATACTCTGTTGTTACTGCTAATTGTGCTCCCTTCCTGGACTGACACTGCTTCCCGAGAGGAAGGAGAACAGCTGTAATGATTGGTGGCAGCAATGTCTTAACCATCTTCTCAGAGCACAAACACTGTCACAGTGTTTGAAAAGCTACATTAATTGAACACAGATTTGTTCAAGCTGCTCATTGAATGGATTTCCCTTGAGCCTGGCTTGTGCTACAGCTTATTTTAGCTATAGACTGAATCCCAGCAAACTTATTCCTCTTGCCAGTGGCCAGTGAACCCCCCTTGAGCTGAGGGCAGAGGACGGTGCATGCACAGCACAGAGGCTCCAGCAGTCATGAGCACCAACAACTGGATGCTAAGTGCAGTCCTGGCTTATCAACCACATACTTGGGAATGGAAAGACTTCTCATGGCTTAGATCTTGCTAAAGGCAACTTGTAGGGCACATCAGCATGGCTGGACAGATGAGGGAGGGCATCCTGCTCTGCCCTGGGCTGGCCTCACCTCGAGTATTGTGTGCAGTTTTGGGCACTGCAACATAAGAAAGATTATTAAGCTATCAGAGAGCATCCAAAGGACGCCATGAGGATGGTGAAGGGCTGTGAGAGGAAGCCATGTGAGGAATAGCTGAGGGCACTTGGTTTCTTCAGCTGGAGAGGAGGAGATTGAGGGGAGACTCATTGCAGTTGCAGCTTCCTGAGGAGGGGCAGACACTGATCTCTGCTCTGTGGGGACCAGTGACAGGACCTGAGGGAATGACATAAGGTGTGTCAGGGGAGTTTTAGGTTGGATATTAGGGAAAGGCTCTTCCCCAGAGGGTGGTTTGGCACTGAATAGGGAATGGTCACAGCCCCAATGCTGCCAGAGCTCCAGAAGCATTTGGACAACGGTCTCTGGCACAGGGTGTGACTCCTGGAGTTTCTGAGCAGGGCCAAGAGTTAGACTCAGTGATCCCTGTGTGTCCCTCCCAACCCAGGAGATTGTGTGCCTCTGTGAGGAAGTTCATCTGCCACTTGCACAGCAGTTTGGGATTTGAAGTGTGTCTGTCCTGAGACCAGGAGTGCTAACAGGGCTGAAGGGTAAGGAGTTGGCATTCCTGCCTGCCAGGGCTGGGACAGCTACCGTGTTCCATTTGTGTGTTGGCTCCACTAAGTCTGTGTAGGTTTCCTGTGTCTTGTGCACTGTAGACCTTTAAGTGTGCTCCTTCCCTCCTGTATTGGACTTGGGATTGGACTAGATGATTTCCAGGGGTCCCTTCCAACCCTAGCGATTCTGGGATTCTGTGATTCCCTTTGGCTTGTAAGTCATAACCCTTCAGTTCCAGCCTGCCCCTACAGAAGTGGCACTGTGATGCTGGCAGAGGTACCTCACCAAAGCCCCCACCCCTTGGCCACAGCCTAGACTACTCCATAAGGATTTGTTAAGATATGAATACATTGGTAGAGAAGTAGCTCAGTAGATTTCCTTAACTCACAGGACATTTTGATCCATGCCCATCCCTGACCATCCTCACTGGGCCGTGTTCATCTCCCAGGAGCTGAAATGATGCTCCTGCCAGTGCTCATTCAGCTGTGTCCCAGCACTCCTTGCAGTGCTGGGCATTCCTTTGGGTAACCACTGTCATCCTGCAGTGCCACAAACATGCAGGACACATGGAGGCAGTGGGATACTCTGAGTGAAGGACTCCCAGCACCCAGCTGCCATTCCCAGTTTGCCCCAGGTCTGCAGCTGGAAGCAGAATTGGTGCAATCAGTGCTGGCTTGCACGTTTTTGTTTTATGAAAGCAGCGTGGGAAGACCTCCGAGGTGCCCCACAAGGCCAGCTCCTGCTAACATTGGCGTGTCCAGGGTCCCTGCTGTGCTCCAGCACCCTCGGGTCCCTGTGCTGGACAGGACTTGCTGACGCTGTGCTTCAGCCCAGGCTCAGGTGCAGCGCCCTGCGCATGGAAGTGCCTGAGATTGGCATTTCTTCTCTCTGAATCAGCGCAATTCCCCTAAATACCCTCTTCAATAAACTCCTAATTGCCAGCAATTTATGCCTTCACCTATTTATTGCAGCTTGCAAAGTTTGCAGTGAATTTGGCTTGTGATTTTGTGTTTGTTAAATCATTTATGTTCTGAGAACTTTAAAGAAACATATGCCTTAAAATCAGCAAAGCATTTACTACTTTTGCACACATGGTGAAGCCTATTGTATTTTACTGTGTTACATTACTAAATAACCTTGGTTGTTATTCTTCAAGGTCTCAGTGTGTTAAGCCATTAACAACTATGGAATGTATCTAAACTTCATTAGAGCTTCATAACTACAAGCTAAGGGGTAATCAAAGATCTGTCAGGCTTAACATAAGCATATGGACAGCTCTCCACTACTAATATAGGAAAAAAACCCACTTAATTTGGAATTTTTAGGCAGAAGTCCCTAAGGATGCTTTTACCTAAATGATCTTCAACTTCTACAGTGCACGTTGAAACACCAGTGCAGGAGAATAGGGAACTAAGAGTTATGATAGTCTGAAAGGGAGAAGGAGCACATGAATATTTAACCTGTGTATATATATAAAATCAGTACAGGGATAAGCAATTTGATGAGTAATAAAGCATATATTTAATTCATAGTTTATGTATTTTTTAAAGAAAATGTAAGCAGGTGGAAGCTTGAGTTTAATTAAAATAGCAAAAGAAGCATTCGGGCCAGTTTATTCTCTGCCAAACTTTGAAACACATGTGACAACTTCTGAAAGTTGCAGTTCCTGAAAGAGAGGGATCAGAAGAATCTGTGAGGTTTAGCAGAGTTCTGGGTGCACTTGGGTTTTTCACATAGTCTGCAGGATTTGTGGAAATACAATATATTGAACCTTTCAGGTGTTTCCAGTGGACAGGCCTTTCATCATCTGAGTAACATCTGTGCCAAAGCTGTGGAAGTTGTCAGCTGTTCTGACACTACTTTTTGTATTATTAAGATCAAGAAGTGATTAATAAAAAGAGAAATGTGGCACTACATGGCAGAAAATACATTTTTCTTCTTAGGGTCACTGTCAAGCATTTTTCAGGAGGAATGACACAGTTTAAGAAATCCAAACCTTGAATTTGTATTGACTCAGAGGGGATCTGACAAGAAAGAGCTGAAGATTTAATTTCCTGCAGGTTGATGCAAAACAAAGTCCAGTGTAAGAGCTGAAAACATCTTCTGAAGAGCAGCAAATTGCTGCATCCCTGCCCCAGGAACAGCCAGGTGGTGTTTGTGTCACAGGCTGTATTTGGAATGGCATTGTGCTGCTGGGATCCACGCAGGCCTCTTCCTTCTTCCCAAGGACTTGTGTAAGCCCCAGGATTTGTATAAGCATAAACAGGAGACAAGAGAAATACGAGAGTGGAAGAAGTACAATCTAATGTATACCACTGGGATATAGTATAGAAAGTATATATATATATACACACACACATATATCCAGAAGAGAGAGGCTCAGTGCAAGAACTCCTAGGAGAAGTTATTTGCTGGAACCAAGACAGATTTTGCCATAATGTGTTCACCAGCAACTTCTGTATTGTGATTTATTGAGAAGCTCTGTTATTGCTTTTAATTTTGAAAAGCCATCTATAACCTGTGCACAGGAATAAAACTCAAGAAAACCATATGTGCAGGATATTGTTGTTAGTGTCTTATGCTTTATGTTTCTTCAAGGCACCTTAAATGATTTCTCCATTGGCGGGTCTTTATTTTGTGATTATTGCAGGCAGCTCTGCACTCCAAGTGAATTAAATCCTGTTGTGTTCCTGCTGTTTCTTTAGAAAAGCAGCTGTTTAATGTCTGTCTATATCAAAACAAAATCAGGCAAATATATCAGGTTTTTTTTTTTCCCTGATATTGCAAATGTTATTAATAATCTCATTTTCTTACAGTAATTTTGGAATAGGTAGGTGTAGGAGAAAGATGAAAAAGACAACGTGGTGTTTCACAAAGTAATTGAGGATGGCTGTGCCACGTGTGCAGACTGCAAGGGAGGAGAATCAAAGATGTTTGTGCTGATGAGCTCCCATGGTGTTACAGAGGACACTGGGAAATTCAGGCCAGCCAAGGCAGCCCTCTGTCTGCTCTGTCACAGCTGAAGAGAATAATAATATAATAGTACAAACTGTCTGCAGTAGCAAACCCCCCTCAGAACTGTCACGTTGTCTGCATTTCACTGACATGCACTGAAATATCCGTGTCGTGTTCTGCTGATTTCTGTGTTTCGTTGGACAGTTGCCCCACGGGTGACACTGAGCAGTGAAGTGACAGGGTTTGGATCACATGTCATTTGTGGAGTCCCTCAGAAGCTCCCCCTTGGCAGTACAAAGGCTGTGTCTGCGGAACAAATGAAAAAAGACTCTCTGTCAAGGTAATACGCTCAGCCTTGTGACTCTGAGTGCTGTTCCCATGTTGCAGCCTTGCAGGTATGTGTGTGATGCACAATAAATCTGGAAATATGAATATCTGGACTAGCTGCTGTTCTGGCAGCACTGACAGCCTGTGCTTGGGGCCACTGTGCATGGGAGCCTGGTGCTGTGTGCAGCCTTGGAGCTGCTGGGAGCAGAAACTGGGACTGAGCGTTCCCAGGTAACTACAGACACCAGTTCACTTAGTGCTCTCCCAGTGTGTTCTTTCCTAGAAGGAATGTTAAATGTGTAGCTACTGTTTGGCTTCCCTCCCCAAAGTTGCAGGGGTGGGAAGTCCTTCCTGAATCAGATGCACAATAACTAGATTTACTTCCTGGCAAAAAAACAAACTGTGTTTACTCAGATGTACTTGCTGACCTAGGAGATGGGTACGTAGGTACTTAAAACCAGTAACAGGGGCAGGTGAACGTGAGTTATCCCAGATGCTTCCTGCAGTTCTCCAGGAAGATCTCCTGATCATGATGTTAAATCCTTTGTGGAAAGGGATAAACAGTCTACAGCTGTGTACCATTCTTGCTGGAATCAAGGAGCCTCTCTCTTGTCAGAGCAATGATGTGGCCTCTGAGGCGCAGCAGGAAATTATTGTGCACCTCTGCTTCTGTGGGGAGGAACCAGATTCAGGGAGGGTGAGCTGTGTCCTCAAGCCAGGTCTCAGTGGGGAGGCTGTGCCTCTCTCTACCAGACGTGTGCATGCAAATGAAGGAGACAAACATCTCACCATGCCTGCATATAAATGTGCCGTTTAAAAGTTTTAATATTTTTGTGTCTGAACTTCTCAGGTTCAAATTTTAGAAGTCATTGTGTTTGTGAGGGTTTTTTTTTTTTTTTTTCCCTAAATTAGCATATCTCTGGTTGTTAGGGAAATGCACACAGTATTTTGTCGATTGAAGCATTAATTGCCTTAGGCCTTCACGCTGTAACAATCTGAATTATTCTTTCATATTCCCCTTCAGCTCTCCAGTTTGGAAACAGTGAAAGCTGAACTCGGTCAGTGTGCAGGAGAGTAAGGCGAGTTCCTAAGCCCCGGGTTTTATTGCATGAATTAACAG
The DNA here is from genome assembly GCA_013397395.1 of Sinosuthora webbiana. Classification (NCBI taxonomy): domain Eukaryota; kingdom Metazoa; phylum Chordata; class Aves; order Passeriformes; family Sylviidae; genus Sinosuthora; species Sinosuthora webbiana. Next base: position 778,460 of record VXBN01012418.1, read on the forward strand.
AGCTCCTGGGATAAGGGGGGCTGTATCTTTGCACTCCTCTGAAGGGCTTAGCTCACTATTTGTGGGCCATAAAATAAGCGGCCATAAGGATAATCCATGTCTGAGCGTTGAGGGCAGCGAATGCAGCGTGCCTCCGAGCAGCCCGCAGCCCCTAAATGGGATCATGTAGTGCATATCATCTGCATTTAGTGGGACTGCCTGCACTGAGAATATCCATTATCTTCCTCCCTCTCCTTCTGGGCTCACAGCTGCATTTCTCCCCTATCAGATGTGTGCCTCAGTAAAGAGAAACCTGGGAAGGAGTGGATTTGAACGGAGAGTGACTGATCCCAGTGCTCAAGGAATACAACTGGATCAACACAAGCAGCTGTTTCTGGCAGGAATGCCCCTGAATGGCTGGTTCCTGTGCACTTTGCCCTGCTTTTCACATATGCTAGTAATAAGAACTAGAATAATGTGGCCATTCCTAGATAACAAACATTTTTTTCAACAAAATGAATTCTGAAAATCTCTTCAGATTATTGCATTAAAAGTCTTGTATTATTTGCTCTATCCCTGGATTCCTGGATATTGTTCATGTTGCGTAAGGACTTAAGAGTTCTCTCTTGTTACACAGGAGACATTCCTGAGCTATTTTAAGAACTTAAATTTAGTTCCAGAGAAAGGCAGAGAGGACATGGTAGCTTTTGAGAGGGAAGTGAAGGACCGAGGCTGGTTTTCTGCCTTTCATCTTGATAAATCGTGTAACAGCAACTGGGCAGAGAAACATTTTACTCTCTGTATAAGAGATAGCGAGCTCTCCTTGGGGCTGAGGGGCTCCCGTGTGTGCAGAAGGGATGAAAACTCAGCAAAGGGAATGGGAGGACACTGGGGAAGGTCAGTGCCACTACGTGTTTATAGATGCAGATGGAGCTCTCCCAAACCAGGTCATAGGTAATCAGATATGATCTGATGTTGTTGTTGTGATCCAGTTACTGCCTTGGAGTTTCCTTGAGTTTGGATGGCCATGTTTCTCTTCTCTCTTGGCCAGCTCAATTGCAGGATTCTTTTTTCCCCCAGCAAACATAGGTAAATTTGTTCTGCTGGTACTTTTTTAAATTATTCACATGCAACATAAGGAATAAAAAGCTGTGTTCCAAAGCAAAGACGCATTAGAAAAACGTCAGCAACATTTTAGATTGCTCCCACACTTGGTGTTTAGTGAGGAAAATGCTCTAAGTGGGCACAAACCCTTGTGGCACACAGGGTGGAGATATTTGAGAAATCTCCTCCCATTTGTGTGAACATTCCAATCCTATCCTGTTCCTTTAAGCAGCAATTTAAGTTAACACAAATAAATTTGTTATACCTGGAGCTCTTAGAGAAGCAGCCACACACACAAATTGTCAGAGGGAAGAGAACAGTAAGGTAAAATGACTATTAGGCTTACCTGGAGTTTACTAAAATGCCAGTTCATTAAAGCCAGTGTTAATAAGAACACTTCCTCTTGGTTTAGGAGCTCTAGACCTCACCCTTTGAGCGTGAAATTCATCTAACTTCTGGAAACAAGTGGCAAAGAGGGTGTCACCTCTGCTTTGCAGTACTAAAGACACAACTCTAGGGATGCTATAGCTGGTACTGAAGAAATCAGGTACATACAGGCTTGACCTTTCACAGAAAGACATTTAAAGCAATAAACAAGAACATCAACTGAGGTCACTTGACTTTGAGATGTGAATTTCAGTTTTCTCATGCTGAAAAGCCATGTCCTGTTTTTCTGTGCCATTTTCCTCCCTGGAGAGTTGACATTTGTGTAACTCCAAAGCATGTCTACTGTTGTACAAGGCTGGAGATCCAGACAAGGCGTTTTTGAGCACACCAAGAAAGAGCCTTGCCTCAGCAGGCAGGTGCTGCTCCGTGCAGAGCTGGGCCACGACCCATGGCTGCAGTGTGGAGGTAATTCCTGTGCTGAGCCATGTCCCAGCTGCAGCTCTGCCAGGGGCTTGTCACAAACATTCTTCATGTGGAAAGTGAGGATTTTGCTACTGGGATGTCATTTGTGAAAAAAAGTAAAATCCAAGAAAAATCCAGTAGCATTGGCTTTGTGGATAATGGGCAGGCAACAGTGGGAAAACCCAAGAGAGACAAGTACCTTTTTCTGCCTTTCTCTTCCGCTCATTTTTGCAGTGGAATGAAACGAGGACTGGAGGAAAGTAAAAATGATGAATAGGTGAGAAAAAGAAGGGCACTGCTTTCATTGGGCAGCTGCTTCACAGAAGTGTGTCTTCAGTGGGAAAACAAGGAATTCCTTCCAGGTTATACCAGCTGTGAATCTGTGAATCTCACTTGTGTTTCTTACTTTAGTATAATTTATTTTTCTTTCTTTTTTATTAAAGATTTATCTTGTCTTCTTTTAGTTTCCAGGAAGAACACCTGCCCAAGAGCACAGTTTTAATGAATCCTCTGTAATTTCATATCCAAGCAATACTTCCAGTGATAAATACCAGGGAACTCGTTTGCCTTTGTAAAAGCAGTTCCGCCTGGATTGACTAACACATTGACTGAAAAATATTTTGAAGCTCTGCCTGTTGTTCATCCAGAGTTCTTTTTTTGCAGAGAAAATAACCCCCCTTTCCAGTTAGTCCTCCAGTGACTTCTTTTGTCTTTGAAAATGTTCCCCTTCTCCTCTTGATATTCAATGCCATCTCACTTGCCTTTTCTCATTGGGAGCTGCACAAAGACAAATCCTGGCCGTAAATTCAGAAGCTTTCTTCATATGAAATGAATTTCACTTTATGCATCTTAGGGAGAAGCATTTAAGTTGTTCAATTGCTGAACTTTACCTCTCTTAGATTCTTTGTTAGAATGACTTACCATTCCTTTCTTCTGATCATTCTGTAAGTAATTTCCCTGTGATTTCTAACCCTTAATGTTGGACTTCATTCAGTTTGTCCAGAATGGGGTTTTTTGAGTCCTCATTATTCCCTCCATTAGTAAATGTTGTTTTAACTAAAAGCATTTCTGTGGGCCTGCCTTGAATTTTGCTCCTCTTCTTCCCCTTTTTCTTATGCTGCAGCTGGTTTTGCTCTGTCCAAGCTGAAAAATCTTTATTCTTGGTAACCTATAGAGTAATAAATCACTGATCTCTCTTTCCCAAGTCAGAAAGGGAATTTGGGATTGCAACTACAGATAGGCAAAAGATGCTGCTGGCTATTGCAGCCTGTGCATTCAGATACAAAGCATTTAAACTTTTTGGGATGGAAATGTTTTTCGCAGTAATCAGACTGAACATTCAAATGAAAGAAAATAAAAAAAGCTCAACCTTTTAATCTCAGTCCTGTGAAACAAGCTGTGATCATATGCCTACCTCTGGAAGGGAAATGAGTGTGATTAATGAAGCAAATCACACATTTTAACGTGTATGATAAAACAGTATGGGAAAACAATATCTTTAGCAATTCAAAATATTGTTATTTGCATCTTTTTTAAATCTGCTTTTTCTTTTCATTGCCTTCAAATTCAGGTAGGCTGGCATTTATTACCAAAACATTTCTATTTCATGTCTTTCCCTTCCTATTTGCCTTTCCATCTTCTCTGCATATAATGTCGGTGTCCATTGATCTCCCTCTCAAATGAAATGCTTTTTGTATTGCCAGTTTTTCTAAGTCTTTCTGCAGATAAATTAACCAAAGGAGGGAAGTTTGCAGCAATCTTGCCCGTTGCTACTCTTGGAGTTAACAGGAATGTATAAAGGGTAAAACACGTCTCTAAATGTTAGATCCATTAACTTATTGACCTTTAGAAAGGTTGGGTGGCAAGTGACTCCTGGTGTGCCTGGCAATTCTCAGTCATTGAGAACTGTCTAAACACATGTGTAAGTGAAAAGCTGAAGGCCATACTGAGGGTTCCATATTCCACTGAAAGGACTGGAAAACCACTGGGTTCAGCTAGCCTGTGAAAGAGGCTGGAATCCTTCCCACCCTCTCGGAGCAGACTTACCTTTCCTGTGTTCCATCATTCTCTACCCTTCAGAGGTTTGTTTAGTTGAACTGGTTTTACCTTGATTCCCACTGAAAATCAGTTGATGTCTTAAACCACAGCTATTGTGGTGTCATTCTTAAGGTAGCAATCACAGATGGTTTTATTCCACAAGTGCGAAGTTTCAACCCCGTTCAAAAAAAATTTAGCTATTTTTTTTTTCTTTTTGCTCCCCACTATTCCTACTGGAAGGCTGTTTGAAGCCTTCCTGAGTCTAGTACTTTTCCTTCTAGGTTATAGTTATTCCTAATGGGTCAATTCATACATTCACTTAAATTCTTTCACTTAAAAAATCACCTTTTCTCTTGCAGCTTTCATTATCACCTCAGACTCATCGTCACTCATACCCTAGTTTGGATCTGCTACATTACATCTTCCAGGCTCCTCATTTTCTAGATCTTCCTCTTGGATTTGCCAGCTTTTCCACTTAGACTAAGCTGTTAAACTGGAGTTTACACTACTCCAGATGAAGTTGCATGAGGAACTTTGAAAGGAGCAGTGATACTCCTTCACTTGTGTGTGTATCCCCATTTGAGGGTGGTGATGCCCCAGCACAGGTTGCCCAGAAAAGCTGTGGAGTCTCCATCCCTGGAAGGCCAGGTTGGATGAGGCTTGGAGCAACCTGGGATGGTGGGAGCCATGGCAAGGGGTGGAACAAGATGGGCTTTGGAGTCCCTTCCTACCCAAACCATTCTATGATTTAGCCTGTGATCAAAGGCATCTTTCTCAGGCCTGACGTGTTGGAAGCAGGAGAGGAAGATCGTGATCAAGGAACCCTGTCTGTGATCAGTGCAGTGATTCAGGGTTGCACTGAAATCCCTGATGAGCCATTCTCTCCCTGAGAGAATTTCTTCAGTGTTTAAGGTGGCCCCCCAAAAATGAGGACAAGAGCTGATCCTTTCCAACATGTTCCTGAGTGGGGAATTCTAATGGTCAGTGCAAAATAAATGAGTTCAGAGTTCAGGAAATACTCTGCAGTAGTGTTCTCATACTCCAAAAGGTGAAGTGTTTCTGGCTGGCCTGCTGGAGGAGAGGCTGTTCCCTCATTCAGAACTTATCTCTGTCTGTGCGGGGAGTTTGATTACAATAAATGTTCAGTAAATCTTTAAGATGTCAAGGCATATTAAGGTTTAATCCAAGCAAAAAATGTCTTCTCTTTTAACCACTTTGATTTCATGAGAATGCTAATTCCACTTTGGCGTGTTCTGGGAATCTGTCATTGTCATGCATCTGTCATCTAGCCAAGAGTCAATATTAGGATGACCAGTGCTCCCCAGTGTGCACTGCAGATAGTGGGGATTATCTGTACCAGACATCTGTGATGTGTCTGTATCCCTCAGGAGGAGCACTGGGTCTGATGGTGTCACCTCAAGAGTAGACTCACTGATTTAAGAGGGACCTTTCTGTAAAGATTGTTAACTCAGTATGAGTAAAGTCACAAATTCAGCATAATCCTGCAGGTAAGCTGTCACTGGAGTTGATTTGAATCTCTAAGTTACATCTTTTCAGACCCAGGATATGCAATATGAATCCAAACTTTCATAGTCTGCGTGTCTGTTCACATTTGATGTTTGAAACATCATTTTCTTACTATTTCTCTATCCTGTGCTCATTTCAGTTCTATGAAAACTTTCTCTGGTGCATGTCCAGAGACAGATCAAAACCTGTGCAGTTAATCCAAATTCAGAATGTCACTGCAGACTTCTCCAGACCTATCTGATGAATGAATATTTCTGAATTGCGTTCCCCATACTCCTTTATCAAAGCTCTATTGCTTATTTTATATTGTTGGATCTCTTTTATATTTTCATGTCAGTTGTAACTACATTTCCTCAAGTATTTTTCTCTGCCAGGTTTGGCTGTTACACTGAATGTGAAGAGATTATTTTGTGGTATGAAGATCAGTCATTTAAGACTGAATTGGTTATTGCTTACAAAAGAATTTTTTCCTGTGAATCATGCATCCTGTAAGAAAGAACAGTATCAAAGGTGTGTCTTAAGGTTAAGAGGCAATTCCAACTTTTGTTGGAATTTTGTCTGACTTTTCCAAAATTTAGCAAATGAACATCAGTGCTTCAAAGTAAAATAGAAGTTGCTTCTCTAAGTACATTCTATTGTTTAACTACATTTAAACAATTCAGTAGTTTGCAAATAATATCCAATTAACGTTTCAGCTGAGAATCAGTCAAAATTTTCCATTAAATCTTTCTGCTTTGTACAATTTGTTCATCTAGCTGTGAAAGATTCCAACTCAGCTGACTCCAGTCATCTGGAAGTTTTTCCCCATGTGGTCTCTGGAGAGATAAAGAGCTATTCTCTGAATGATGACTCATCTCATCCCAAAATTGGTTTAAAAAAACCCCAAGTGTAACCTGTAGTTAGGTCACGTGGGGTGAGATGGTGAGGTGGGACACTGGAGGAGTTCTCACATGTTCTCATGAAGATTAAAGGTTTGTTTAAGATGACATATAATATGGATACTTGCATGTTCTGGAGGGATCCAAGGCCATCTTTCATGTTTGCACAGTTTAATCCTGAATTTTTACCTTCCATGACAAATTGATACAATGGCAAGAGCCTGGAAAGAAAAGTCAGGGGGTCTTGTTCCTTCTGGAAGGACTCTTTTCCCTTGTCCTGGTTCAGGCTGGCCGTGCTGCTTCCCTGGCACTGGGCATTGTGGATCCATAAGCACAGCAGTGATGTTCCTCCTCTGAAGGCAGTTGGAGGTGCCAGGGTGACACGGCAGGGACGGCAAAGGCTGCACGCCGTGTTTGGAGCTGAGTTGTCGAGGGAGGGGGAAAACATTTAATCCGCTGCTAGGGGAACAAAGAGGAGCTGAGGAGGGAAAGGATGAGCAGGAGGGAAACAGGCAAGTACTTCACAGAAAGGAGTGATTGAGAGCTCTCAGGAGTGCCAAGGCAAGGGGAGGGAGAGGGGTTTGGAGAGAGAGTGGGGTTTGGAGAGCAAGCTCTTGTCTCTTTGTCTCCTCAGGAGTGTTCATCTGCAGCACCTCTCATTAGAATGTGTGTCCTCTGTAAGCCACTTCTGTCGGGGGAGCAAAGTGGCTTTATCCATGGCCAGTTCTGCACTAGGAATTAGCCTCTCTGCCTGCATTCATAAAAACTAACAGTATTCCTGAGCCCATTCAGATTCTTATCTAGGCAGTTTATTTTCAGATCCCAGAACTGCTTTAAAATGTATCTCAATACAAACCTCTATTAGTGGTTAACTGGGTGAACCTGGGTTTGATTCAATATCCCCATGATCTCAATCCCAATAGCTTTATTCTATCTCTCCTTTTTTAAAGTGCACCTTCTATAATAAATATGCAGTCAAAAGAAAATGTGCTAATGCTCTGAACAAAGCAAGCTTTGATTTCATGCTTTAGGAAATCAGTCACATTTTATCATTCTTGCCAGTTGGTTCTTCCACAAACACAACCTGTAGCAGCTTTTTTTTTTTTTTTTTTTCCTTTGGAGAGCTTGGGAAAGCTGAACTCCCGCACAAACTACCAAATTCCCATTGATCAAAGCAAGAAAAAGGTAAATCCATTTGTATCAATGACAAATGGATTTAAGATACTCTATTTGGGTCCTTTTAAAGTCAATAATCTCTATAAAAGATCTTTCTGACCGGATTTTCAATATGATTTTTTTTCCTGTGTCGTAGAAGTCTCAAAATAAAGAGTCAAAGTACTGTATATAAATGTTTATCTATCTCCCAAAACTGACAGGTTTTGGGGTTTTTTTTTTAGTATCTGTGACCTGCAGGGAAAATATTAACAGGACCAGCTCTCATTGGGCTTGATGGTGGAATAGCTGAAACTCTAATTAATTGGCACTAACAGATGGAGCTGCACTCAGAATGTCACCTTACTTGTGAATTACTCCTCCCTAAAAGTTGGAAATAACAATTAGAACTTGGCAGAATTGGTCCTTTGTATTCTTGCTCTTCCCATGTTAGCAGGAGGTAGAAAATGGGGGAGAGGGGGCACACGTGGCACTAAATATGTGTGATCACACGTGCTGGATTGCCGTGGTAGTACAGTCTCTTTAAAGTGTCTGATTTGCTAAATTGCCTTAACCAAACATAGCAGGGTGACAGCTTAGAATAAATTAATTATTAATATTTTCCTCTTTTTAATAGCCAGGGAAGGGTAATAAAAAAATAAATACACTTTGGACCTTGCAAAAACATATGTGGTCCAAGGTCATTCAGAGTCAAGTGGAAAATAGCTATGAGCATCAGTGGAATTCAGACTTGGGGAGGATCTGAGAAAGGGAGAACAGTCAAAATTAGAACTTCAAAAAAGCCAATTATTTCTCCCAGAATCTGCTCCGTCCCCTCTCAAGTGCAGACTTTTTCCCAAAAGTACATTTAAAGAGTGTGGAGGTCCAGGCAGGGAGGGGAGGGAGCTCACAATAGAAAGCTTTCTCCGAAATGCAGTATGTACCCAGAGGCTATTAGAAGACTTTTGAGTAAACTGTATGATTGTACCCTGGCTGAAAAACACAGGAGCCTGTAATTGTGCTGTGCTGTATTTATTCACTGGTGAATTCTTTCAGCTCTTTTTCTCCCCATAGGATATTCTTTATGTACAGGTTGCATGTTTGGGATGCACTTCATTTTTAATGCCGTTCATAATTTAGTTTTGGAACCACCATATTTATTAGAACAGTACAGCATATAAAAGCCACCTTTTTGCCTTTGTGCAGCTAAAATAAATAACATACATACATATCCATCTCAGTGCTGAATATATTAAGGCACATTCACCATACTCTACTTCCAACATGCAGCTCTATGATTTAACTTTGCTCTGTACTATTTTTTTATTAAATCAGACAGGTTGGTGATCTATTTTGTGGTGCAAAATGTAAGCAGTCCCTGGTACTCTTCATTCTCTGCACACCCTCTGTTCTTTAAGATATTTATTGAAATGGTTGGTGAGGTGCAACAAGCCAGACATAATATTCCTCTTGCCTTTTGTGCGACTACGCTGTAATGAAGAATTAATAACAGAGTCCTGAAGAATATTAATCATACTTTCACAAGCCAGCAGGGAACAATTTAAGAGCAGGAAAAGTAATGTAACAGTCCAACTCATAGGCCCATGCAGAAAGTCAGGGAGAAATGGGCCTTGGCAAAGGGCTTTCCTTCATCTCCAGCGTGGGGGAGCGTTGACACAACTCATCACGGAGCTGCTCCATCCTCAGCCCATCCCAGCCCTCCAGAGTGCCTGGCTCTGCTGGCAGCACTCCTGCCTTTCCTGCGCTCCCTGAAAAACCCTGGGATAGAGGCAAGGCTCAGTGGAAACCATCCACCCTTTCCTGTGAGAATAGCACAGACTCACAGGATGGCTGGGGTTGGAAGGGACCTTAAAGCCCGTTTTGTTCCACCCCCTGCCAAGTGCAGGGACACCTTCCACTATCCCAGGGTGCTCCAAGCCCCATCCAGCCTGGCCTTGGACACTTCCAGGGTATCCCCACTTGAGATAAAGGTGATCTGACAGTCTTCATACATTCGTAGAGAGCAGGGGAAAAAATCATGTGGCCAGTGAAAATATTTACTTTTTGATATTTTCAGAGTATCTCCTTACAATCTGTACTCTTTTTCATTTTATAGTTCACCTTTTGGGAAACAGACCTAAAATTAAATTTCAAAATAAAAAGCAGTTTTATGCAAACTTCCCTTTAAGATTTTGCACCCCCCCCAAAAAATAAGAGGGAATGTTCTAGTCATTCCTAATTTTTTCCAGTATTTTTCCAGGTCTGGAAAATCACCTGAAATCTCTTCATTTGGGAGAGCAGTTTCAATTTTGACAAATCAGTGTTTCTAGAGGAAAAAAATAATTGTGTCACAGGCAGTGTGACTAGCCAGAGGGCAAAGCTCCCACTGAGGCTGTGCAATACCAGCTTTTCTTCATGTGATAAATCTATTATTACTCTGCAGTAGTTAATGCCTTCCATTTTTCCAAAATGCAGGGTCAGAAGTTGACCCCACAAAACATCTTTAATAAAAAATTATAATGATATGAGTATAACCTGTAAAGAATTAATTTTTCAGAACCTCTTAAAGTATTACACAAAGGGTAATCATGTTCAAAGAACCCTATTAATTAGTTGTTGTGTTAAACTGGTAAAGGCTTTATGAAGGAGCCTACAGTGTTGCATTGCAGTCCTGTTCTTTAATCAGGATAAACATACTACATCAGGATATATATGTATTTTTAGCATGCTTGCTCTTGAGGAACTTCACTAAATTAAGACTGCTGCACAGAAATGACTGACAAGTGGGAAAAGGAGCAGGGGGGGAGATTTGGGCTGCTTGTCTGATGATTATTTGGGGGGAAAAACCTCCAAATAGCCTAGGTATAGGGTTGTTACTGAGCTGAGCCCTGGGGTGCTGTGGCTCAGCCCTGCCTTGAGCCAGGAGAACCTGGCAAGGTATTTTCCCCCCCTCTGTCGGCAGGAGAGGCTGCTATCCTGAATTCCCTGGCAATGTTATTGCAATACATGGACCCAGGTCATTCTTCATCCCTGGCACACTCCTCAAACGGGCTCCTTGCCCACCAAAGGTGGCACATATGCTGTGTGTCCTTGGGAAAAGATTCCAACTAACAGTTTTCAGTGACTCCAGGACCTTCAGGACTGCTGACTCTTGCTTAAACGTAGGGATTAGGCCATGAGGGTGTTGCACTCTGTCTCCTTCCTTGATTCTCCTCTCCAGGAACACATGAGGCTTCTCCCCAGTTTAACTATCCAGAGAACACAGAGATGGAAAAGACTGGTTTGGGGGTTTTGCCCTTGCTTTAGGGCAGGAGCATCCCTGGTCCCAAGGACAGAAATATTTTTTCTGAATGTGCATGCTGGGTGACAAGGAAAAGGCTTTGTCAAGCCTCTAAAGGGGGAAAATGATGCCTTAAGTTTTAACTTTCATGTTTTTCAGATTCTATGCTGCCTAGGGGTGTAGTTCTGAACCATCATGTTAAGTGTCACTCAGCTCTCTTCACAGAGTAGGGAGACAACACAAATCCTTTTCCAGATGGAGACCAAGGACAACTTTGAGGCCCAACAGCAAAACAATGGTGGACTGAAGGGAGGAATAAGAAGGATGAGACCTCACAACCTGAAGCTGTAATTGGACAATTAAACCCCAATATGCAAATGGACCAAAACTTATAAAAGTGTGAGACCTCGTGATGGTCATCCATTTTGTGACCATTTTGGGTCCACCTTGGGTGTAGCCCTGGCCAGGCTCTTGTCCTGCCCAAGGTGTATCCTAAAGGCCTTTCAATAAATATCTGCTTTATTCTCTAGCTCTGTTCAGTCTCTGTTCCAGGTCAGCCCTCCCAAGGCATCAGGTGTGGATTTTAGATCCTGCAGGCAAAGACTTTGCATGTTGAAGGTAGCAATCAAAGTGCAGAGTGGCTGAATCCAGGCTGAGGTGAACTCTGCACACACAGCTCCTCACAGAGTTTCTTCAGGGCACGCAAGGAACACCCTGATTGCAACAGCAGTGTACTGAACCTGCGTTCCAACTGCTCCTTATTGTGTTAATTCAAAGTTTTTCTCTTACTGGAAAATTAAGTAGCAGGTGTAGTTTAAATGAACTGTAGCAGACTGGGTTTAGTGGTGTGGTAAATAGATTGTGATATTCATTTCCAATTAAAGTTCTTCTGCAAAGATCACTGAAGCACATTCTCATAAATTGAATCACAGTAAACTAATAAACAAATTTCTTTCAGCCTGCTGATGGCAAATTCTTATTTCCTTAATATGTAAGATCACATCATGGTATTAATTATATGATGCATGAGCAACAAAGAAGCAATCATTTATTTAGCAATAATTTTATAATTAGTTTTACTTTGGAATTAGCTTTACAGGTAAATTCTATACCTACAGACAAATAACATTAAGCATTAGAAAAAGGAAATTTCAAGTGAATATTTTTAATGCTTGTTTTCTGTCTATCGTCCAAAAATATGAGACACAAAAGTAGCAAGAGTGTTCATCAATAATTAAAGCAAAGGTTGAACTCTGCATCTGTAAACACACTGCTTTGGGAGTTTTAAAACAATTAGGATATTAATAAACCAATCTTAAATGTCAGCAGTATGTTCTTAGCACATAGAAGTGGTCTGACAGTTTATTGGGATCCCACTCTCAACTAGGTAAAAATACACTTTGGCACTGAATAGAACCTGATCATTGATTGAGGTCCCTGGGGGGATACCAGCTCTTAGACTGGGCTAATAAAAACTGATAAAATAAAGCTCTCACTGTATAATAATGTAATTTCTTGAGATCCTGTCATTATTGCAGGCGTGTCAGAGGCCTGTCAGACTGGATTAAGCATCCCCAGAAGGAGTTTTTATAGGCTTCCACTCCATAAAATAAGCTGGGTTTGGGAGGCCAGGCTCTCTTCAATCCCTTTTGAGGCTGCTGGAGGGAGATGGGTTTTGCTGGATGCCACCCAAAGCCCTGAGCTCACACTTGTGTACTCAGGAGAGGCCCAGCTCTCACCTTCAGCAAGAGACACAGGGGACAGAGAAGGATGAAGCTCCTTTTGGGAATCTTTCTCTGGACAGCTTTAAGTCTGAGCATACTCATTCCTGCACCCTTCTTCAGGGCACTTATGCACCCACATCATCTTTTCCCTTCACTTAAAAGAGAAGCTGCTGCTTTCTTGCATTTTGGGATCTTTATTTGGATTTTTCCATCTCATGTTTATCTCGGGTTTAGTTTATTGCCAATGATTGACTCCTCCTAGTTAATAGTATTGAAATGAATCCCGTAAGGACTCCTCAGGTTCTGCTGAGCTGCCTTGGAGTTTGGAAGTGGAAAGGCTTCCTTTCCTGCCTTAGACAGGCACTGGGTTCTGCCTCTGAAAAGCTGAAAACCTTCTGGTTGCCTTTGTCTTATTTTTAATGCAAAACATGTCTTGAAATTTTTCAGTCAGACCAGAAACCTTTTTCAGGCTTAAATATAGTCATGGTGCAAGTGCAGGCTATGTGGAAATCCAGCATTTATTTTCCTTACGAGACCAGAGCAAGAGATACAAAAGGGAAAGATTTAGGTCAGGTGAAAGGGAAAATAAAGTGGCTGGTGACTTTGTGTCACTCTCTCGTGTGTCTCCTGCTGCGTCCTTGGGTCCCTCGTGCTCCTTGTGTTTGTCTAAGGTGAACTGTAAGGTACAATCACAGTCATTTTCTCGTTCCTGCGTCCTCCAGCACAAAGCTGCAATCCTCTGGTGATAACAGAGTTTCTGTTCTCCTCAGTGATCTGTCTACAGAAGCCTTCATAAAAGTCATTATTCTGTTTCAGCCACAGCCTGGGGTTACTGCTGGGGGAAGGGGAAGGAAATGCCACCACTCAGACTGTAATCACAGTGCTGCAGCTTTCCTGAGTGGAGCTGGGCTCTGCATCTGGATGTGCCAAGATCCCACGGGGGATGGGGAGTGGCCTTGGGCACTGGACAAGTGCACGTCCAGATGGGCATCACAAGAGGGAAAATACCTTCCCATTTCACACTAAGCAGAGCCTGCCTTAGCTCCCAGGTCTGCCTTAGCTCCCAGGTCTGCCTTAGCTCCCAGGTCTGCCTTAGCTCCCAAGTCTGCCTTAGCTCCCAGGTCTGCCTTAGCTCCCAAGTCTGCCTTAGCTCCCAGGTCTGTCTTCACTCCCAGGTCTGCCTTAGCTCCCAGGTTTGTCTTAGGTCTGTCCTGAGGCTTTTCCAGAAGACTCGAGTTGTAATTCTCCCAAAGCAGTGAAATCCCACACGGTCTGCAGGCTGTGGATACCTCTGCTCAGCATGTCAGTGCCTGGTCCTCGTGGACACTGAGATGGCTCCAGGAGGTGGCTTCGCACACGTCCTCTGCAAGTGTCCCTGTGGCAGCTCTGTGTTGTAACTCTGTATTGCCCTGCCAGTTTTATGAATGAGTGTGAATTGCTCCTCCGCAGAGAACATCAGTGCCCTCAGCATTTGTGTCCCTGTTTACTGGGTGAACTGGGAGGCACTCAGGAGGCTGGCTGGATTGCATACTTTCTTACATTAGAAGTTTCTAGAAAGTCCATCTATACATACAGCTACACAGTTATGGAATTTACTTAAAGTATACATTTGTTTGTGTGCCTAATCACATGAGATTTGTAGTGAGGAGGAATTTACAGATTTTGTTCGGGGACCTGAAACACACCATTGGCAGATCCCTTGGCAGCACTGAAGGCAATGATGGCATTCCCACCAACTTAACAGGACAAGGATGCCTGCCTAGATCCTTAGGAGAGAGGGTAAGACAGATCTCTATATTAATATATTCTCTTCTCAAATACTGAAAATAAAAATCAGAGCTGTAAATGAAAATGAAAAAACAATTGATTGGTACTAGAAGCACTAATTTATTTTTGATATATAAAAGCTCAGAATTATTAGCACAGAGCGCCAGTCTCCCCAGCACTTGCTGTTGTGTTGGTCGGAGAAAAACTCATGCAGTCTCTCTGAAAGTAGGGCACCTCTTGGTAAATCTGTCTGTGATCTGTATCAACAGAAGAGCAAGTTTCCTTACTTGCTTCCGGCCCTCCCCAAACCTTTCTTCTTAATTACATTCCTGTATTTCAAAGTTAAGTTATCTGTGGCCCGGATTAGCATGGCATCCAAGCCACTCGTGGCTGAAATAGAGAGGGAGATACTGCATGTGCTAAAAGCTTCTGTAGGTTCAAATCAGCTGGGTGGACTCACAAGAGGAAAATCCAGTGTGGGCTGTTAAATGTAACAGGGCTGCCCTGGCTCAGGAAAGCTGCTGCTGGTCAGGAGCTGCTCTGGGGAGGGATCACTGCATTCCTGTTTTCACACTCTCTCCCAGGTGTGGAGGCTTTGGGTTGAAAGGACCTTTTGCCCCATCTGTGAGGCTTCTCTTATATTCTTAAGCTTTTATCTACTGTAGTCTTCAGATCCCTGCTAAAAATCCCCTTTCTTCTAGAGGGTTTTTTTAAAATTCCTTCTTTTATTTTCTCATCTTACACAGCCTTTGCAAGGATAGTGTCATCTTTTATGAGTCCAAAGCCTGATGTAAAACTGTGATGTGAAAAGACTCCACGATGTGAAAGTATTTTTAATTCGTAGAAATATTTCAAGGTACTTGATAAACTGAGGAATAGTTGCTGAAATGACCTGTGGGGATTTTTATGAATTTAGGCTTCTCTGTTCTCTTGGGTAATTTGAGTGATTCCAGCTTACACAGAGTTTGAGGACTTCTATCACCAGGTAATGATGTGGTTAACAGAAGATTGGATTTCCTGCAAGAAGCAATTACCTTGATTGATAAGAAAATTTGAGAAAATTCATTCAAGACTTAATGAGATTGACAAGGTCATGGTTGAGCCAGGCATCCACCTTGAATAGATAAAGCTCTGTGTTTAGAAGAAGTAATCCAAAGACAATAAGCCCCTCAAAAAATGGATCATTTTTATCTAGGCTGAGATGATGAATGAAAACATTAGACTTGTGCTTGTGACAGAGAGTCTGGAGTGTGAAGATCAGGGGAGATTCCTTACAAAGTCATTTTATAGCCCTACTATTGCTACTGTCCCTTTTTTATACCATTATAAAGAATATAAAAATGACTTTCAGAGTTTTTGTGGCCTCAAAAATCATCCCAGACCTTTATCTTACCTCTCTGTGAGGTGTTTTGTCTGTCAGGAAAACTGGAGGTCACAGGAGAGCGGCTATCACTCCTGACTGCCTGCTCATCCCCTTCTGCCCTCAGTGGGGCCTGAGGGCTGCCAGCAGAGCCAGAAACACTTTTTAAATTCATCAGTCCTGGACTCCTTCTTAGCCTGGGTTAGAAAAACCCAGCTACTGCTAAGATAACTAACCAAGCCATTAAAAGGAGGTGGAAGTAGCTGAAAAAGGGAGAGGATTTAATGTTTCAAACACTTTAGGACTCATTTATGGAAAAATTCATTTTCACATATTTCCATTGTGAAGTGAAGCTGTGGATTTTGTTTTCTGGACAGATTTTTTCATGTAGTTTAACTATGAATGTTTGAGACCACATGAAAAATAACACCTGTGCTTTAGTCCTCCTCCTAAGTCTAACTATATCGAACCAATCTAATTCTTCTGATTATTTTTTCTTGATGGGCCATAACTCCTGGAACCACTAATTTAAAAACTTCTACCTGTGTATCTCATGCTAACTCCTGGCTCATTTTCACTGTTCTTTAATATTTACTTGTGCACGTTGATTCCAACACACAGATGTCTTTTAAATGCACATGGCTTCACCTGTGGGGTTAGACTGGCATAGAAACATCTTAAAAGGCAGAAAAAGTTCTTCTGTTTTTATTACTTATGCAAGAGCCGTACAAACAGTGCACCAGAAAAAGGCACTTCAGACATCCTTTGGAAGAATTGTATCCTCCTATTTCAGAAGAGTGCATTCCCAAGAGTTTATATTTCCTTATATAATATTTTTAATTTCATCTCTAATAAATCCTGCAGAGGTCTCCTAAAAAGCCTAAACTGTACCTTTGGTGAAGCAGTGGTTCTATTTTCAGGTTTCAGTAAATAATGTATTGAAACTACTCATACTTTATAGAACTTGTTTATATTATTATCAGTCACCCTGCATGAAAACCTACTTGAAATGCTAATAGATCATCCTACCCTTAGTTTGGAAGGATCCTACTGCACTCTTAATGTTATTAGGGAGATTAAATTATGAGTAGTTCTGCAGTCAATGGACGGAATTCTAACCTAATTTAACAGCTCCAATTCCAGGACATAAGACAAAATGCAGACAGAAAATTTCAAATTATGTGGAATTGCTTCTTGTGATGTAAATAACCCTTTTCTGACATTTGACTGTTGGCTTTGCATTTCTAATGGAAATGGTTTTCTCACCAAGAAGAGGGAAGGGGTGTCCTCAGTGAGAGATAAATTACTTCAGCTGGAGGACATTTTGGAGCAGATTCACATGAGGGGAATGCATTGGACAGATGCAAGGGCACCTCGCTCCCAGAGCACTTGTCTCCAGGCCTCCTGACACATCCTGAGGCTTCTCTCTCACCTCCAGGGCCATGTGATTGCTCCTTTAGGTCAGGTTATGACTGTTGCCATCACTTTTCCTCCTCATCACTTCATGGAAGTTGTACTCCCTTCCCCCCATTGCTGTTCTGGTCAGCTTGGTCACAAAATCTCTGTTGTGTGCAAAAACTCCCTAATGACAATTGTTTACAGACACAGAAACCCTCAGTGCTGTAGCTGTGCTTCCCCACTGGCAAACATGGGGGTTAACTATGGATATATTGCAGGATCTTAAAGGCTTGATGTGATAAGATTTCCAACATACTCTTAGTGAGGTTAAAATACTGGGGATCCCCTTTGCAAGGTGGAGTTGATAATTCTGTCTTCTGCCTCTTGCTGGATGTCTGCAACAAGAGTGCAGACACTTTCCCATGTATCACACAGTTTCCTGTCCCATCACAAATCCACTCAAAAGTTTAGTTTTGAACCTGAAACCTTCCTGAGACATCATATATCAACACTTCCAGTCCTTAGGATTTGATTTGCCAATGTTAGCCAGCTTAAACCAGCATATTTCTCAGAGTTCTCAGCTGGAATGAAGGGTGTTGAAGTCTTCTGGGAAGTATTTCTGTGCTGTTGGCTCTTCTGCTGTGGCTGTGGTTCCTAGTTATTTAGACTGGGATGCTGAAGGTGCCCAGAGCTTTAGATAAGAACTTGACCAAACTGGGTGAAGCAGAACCACCCAGCATTTTCTTACCCCAAAATGAGGTATCTTGCAGAGGTCATTCCCCTTTATGCAGTGATTCCTGGTGCATTCCTTAGGGAGAGCACCTGGGGGCAAAGATTCAGACTAGAGAAAGTCAATTTGCCTTTCTTTATTGATGGCAAACCCATGAATCCCCCTGAGCAGAGGAGATCTGCCTCGGATGGGTGCTGTGTTGACCCTCAGCTCTCTGAGAAAGTCTTCATTCCTTTCTCAGGGCTGAAGAGCAGTAGTTTTGTGATGTTCTTCTTACTGTATGGCCTACTTCAGCAGAAGAGGGAAATGGGTCAGGTTGATAATAGATGCGGAGCCATCAGATCTCCATTCAGCTTCATATGACACAGATTTAGAGACGTAAATCAAGAGAGGCTCCATTGCCAGTGAGTGGCTGCCTTGATAAAAGAGAGACTGGCAGCTGTCAGGGAAGTAAATAATAAACCCAGAGCAATAACAAGTCTATCTCAATGTGGTGATGCTTAACTTTTCACTTCTGGATAGCTTCTTGGACGCCATTCCTTCTCTGGGAGCCCATAAAAACATTCACATACTGAGAACTCTGATACCCTTACTTAAAGTGAAATATTTCCTCCTCCCTCTGTGTGTCTTTCCAGCCCTGAGGATCTTTATCCCTGCTGTCTGGCAATTCTCTCGTACATGGAAAAGGTCATTTGTGTTTCTTGCTTTGTGCAGAAGAGGAGAGCTTATGATACTGTAATGAAAACACCAATAGAGAAGAAGAACATTCCCCCTTCCTAAATGGAAATAAATTTAAATGAGCATAAGTCCTCCCTCTTCTGGAGGGAAGAGACATGTATCTCCCAAATTTTGCAGGGTGGGGGAAAGGACTCAGGAGAGCCATAAATGATCTTGGCCAGAGTGCTGTAAAACAAAGTATTTTGATAAAGTAGGAGGAGGAGATTGATTTGGACTGGGAATTGTTCATTCTGACAGATCAGACTGGCAAAGAGGAACAAGACATTTTCCTTATGTTCGTGTCTGGTTAAGTGCTCCAAGGAGAACTTTTCCTTCTCCCTCTCTCTCCTTTATGAAGCAGCTGATGCCAGGAGTTTAAGATGAACAAAATCTTCTAAGACATCATTTTTCATTTTGGAGAGCTCTTGTTTTCTTGCTCTTCCTTCTCCTCCATCAGTGTTTGCACCAGCTGTCAGCTACGAAGTTAAATTTGGCCTCCAGCTAGTTTGGCTGGTTTATGTTTAGTTGGTTTGGGGTTTTGGAGAGAGGAAGACAAGAGTTAATAAACTTGTGCTTCTGCTGCTTGTTTAACCTTTAAAATCAGAACATTATAGGCTGTGAGGGATTTGAAATGAAACTTCCATTCCGATTACAGTGACAGCTTCAACTTGACTTTGCTTTACAAGGATTTAAAATCAAAAGAGTTTCCACTTTTTCGGAAATCACTCAGTGCCCTTTTTTAGCTTAAACCCCAGGGATAATTTTTCATTGTTCTTGCAAGGAACACTTTTGGCACTGTCAGCCTTGCTAAATTTGTCCTGGCTTTCTAGTCAATGTTTTCTTTACTTTCAAGGACTGCTGCAATCCAGGTTCACCCTTCAGAGGGTTTGTCACAGCAGGCCATCAGAGTAACTAAACAGGCATCAAACTAATCTCCTGCATCCAGTGTAATGAGTTGTCAATTGACTGGGAATTCTATGGCCTGACATTACACTGCACAGTATAATACAATTCCAATTAAAATAATTTCTAGGCAAAAGCCCTTGATACTGTATTTTAATTATTGTAGTGGAAAGATATTTAGGTTACTGTCCTCTCTTTTTTTTCACCAAGTATTTCCAGGAGCTATTTCTGTAAAGTGAACCATTTAGCTGAAATGAAAATGGAGTTTAATCTGGACATTTGTAGGAACAGAGGAATTGTCATAACACATCAGAGCAATGATTCATCTGGAGCTGCAAAGGTGCCTTGCCTTTGACAGGAGCCAAGAGCAGATGCTTCAGAAAATGGTTTAAAACCCCTATAAAGGACAATTCAGCAATAATATGGTGGGGGGGGGAAGCGTGGTTCTGGTCAACCTCAGGCAGGTGCCACTGCCTGATGACCTGAAGCACGAGGACTGAAATCCCTTAAATGCTGTAACAGCATGCCTGCCTTGACTGCTCCTAGAAACGTTTTGGGTCATTTAAATGTCACACTTCTCATTCCAATAAGCACATGGATTTCTGCTGCTTTCTCCAAAGCTTCATTTTCTCAGCCTGTGCTTTCTTAATTATTTACCCTGCACATATCTTCCCTGGCCATGCTTTTCTCTCTCTCCCCACGTGGGGTTCATTCCCATTTGAATAAGAAACAATCTTCCGTGCGGCAGCTTCCTGCGGAGGCTTTGGAGCACCTGACAGGTCTCTGCAGCGCTCCAGCAGAAGGGAAAGCACTGGCATCCCTCCTCAGCAGATCCTGTCAGTGACCACAGCAGCTGCTGCCAGGGCACTACAGGACATAAATCCCTTGGGAATGACAGCTCTTGCACAGCGCCCTTGATCTGCAGCTATCACAGACCCAGCTCTTCCCTGTAATATTTGGATGGATGGCTGGATCATAGAATCACAGAATGCTTTGGGTTGGAAGGGACCTTAAACATCATCTAGTCCCACCCCCTACCTACCTGGAAGTAGTAATAGTTCAAAATTCCCTGTGAAACCTCCCACTCTCCCAGTGTGGACACAAAATTTCCAATATCAAAAGAGAATTTGGGTTGTGTTTTTGAGGTATCTTCACAGCGCATTTATGCAGTGGCTGACCAGTTTTTATTCTGGGATCTAAATAAATATACATTGAGGGTTCTGGGCAAATTTGTGTAGAATCCTGTTTCAAATGCACAAGTTAATGGAAATTTTGTGTGCAAAAGGACACTGAGATGAGAACTGTGAGCAAATCTGCCTTCCAGTGATTTTTCCCCAAGTATTCTGCAGCCAGCTTTCTGCTCAGATACAAAGTTACTTAATGTAAATGAAGGAGAATATGCACAAACTTGATCTCTCCCTTCTCTTATCTCCTCTGCCACTTCTGGTGCTTGTAAGGAAGATCTAATGGCAAAGCACTGGCTGTGCAGCAGCACTTTGCCTTTTTTCCCTTGGGAGGAAAGCCTTGGCTTTCTGATCCATGTCTGTGAGGCTGCAGATGAGAGCCGAGACACACGAGAGAGGGATCGGGGTGGATTCTCCTCCTTAATTACCCTGGTGTGACTTTGCTGAAGATCAGGAGTGTCCTGATGGAAGAACTGAGTCTCTGCACTTGGACATGGGATTGGATGATATCTGCTCATCACTGAGTCCCTGGGATGAGGTTCCAAGCCCAGGGATCCTTCTGGGACAACACAAGACATCTTATCTTCTGCCAGGTTGGACAGGGTTTAGTGTCACCTGGTAACAGTGGGAGGTGTCCCTGGCAAGGGCAGCGGGTGGGATGAGATGAGCTTTAATGTCTTTTCCAACCCAAACCCTTCTGGGATCCTATGACTAGATTCAGAAATCAAAGATCCACCCCAAAGATTCCATCCTTCCCCCAGGATGGGCTGAGCATGAGCACTGTTAAAATAATACAGCACTAGAAATGTTAAATACAGATATTGACCTTCTTTTTTTTGTTTTATTTTTTTTTTAACTATGATACTAATCCAGTAGGGTAACTGCCTAAATAAAAGCTGGGCTCTGTTGCATTAAATTATGTTTTATGCTGGCAATATTAAAATTAAAAGAATGACCCTCTTAAATCTGGTCTTAATAGACATCACCTGATGGTTTTACTGATTTCTTCATTACAGTTCTTATCCTGCCATGAGTTTGCTTTTGTTTCTTAGTAATTGCTCACAAAAATAACATGGTATGCAAATGCTGTGGTAGAAGTGTAGAGTGAGCTTGTTTCAGCTATGCTGCCTTTCCTGCCCCTCACCCACCTTGTTTTCTGCTCTTTCCTGGGTCAGAGTCTATCAGTACAAAAACTGTTTACAGTTTACAGGGTTTTTTTCACAGCAAGTCTTGACTCCCTAACTTTTCTTTGAAAAATGAATAGTATAATGTAATTCAAGAAAAGATCTGTCTTCTGAGTGCTGGCAGCTGCCTGTGATGGCAGGAATTCCTGCAACATCAGCAGTTTACTTTTGTATCCTGTTCTTGACCCTGAAGTGATGTTTTTATCCTTCCATCATAAGCAAAGAAAAATATTTCTATTTGCATTGTTTGCTGGAGAAGGGAAAGAAATGGACAACTTTCTTAATCTTTGCCTTCAAAGACTCCCTTCCTTTTTGTTTAAGAGAAGTTTGACATTAATCTATTTCTATTCCAGAGCAAGTTTCTTTAGTGCTCATTCTGGGACAGCCAAAGCAGATGCAAACCCAGCTTGCAATGCAGCACCTGAAGATTTCAATAAAGACACAATTTTTAGCATGACTAGAACCTCATTACAGCCCTTATACAGCTTTATAAGGTCTGTGTATTTAGTGAACTGTATATTAGAGCACTGAGAAACTTTTCTATTCAGAAATAGATTATAATTTCAGTTTAGAATAAAAAGGGAATATGTGTTCATTATGTCAGATAAATTGGAGATCTAACCCACCAGCCAGCAAAGCCACCTTTGCTGGCACTTGACCAGTTGTTGAAATTCTGTCCTGTATGGGTTTTTCCTTTCCATTGTGCTTGCAGAAATGCTCTGAGCAATCATCAAGCGCTAAGTCAGTTGGTTTCTGTTAATTTATTAAAAAAAAACCCACAAACGAACCAAGCCATTTTTCAGCTTGCTCTGTTTTTCAAGACAATTCTTTGAAATTTTTGAACAGCTGATGCAAGAAATCTGGGACTGCCATCATAGCCCCAGCTTGATTGACTAACCCTTCTAGGAAAATAAACTCAAAAAATCTCCAAAAGCAGCACACTGAAATTTCAAAAGAAAAGAAAATTAATCAAAATGTTTAATCCCAGCAGTGCAGTTATAGCAAAATGAACAGAGACTGTACCCCATCACAAACTGACACAGCATTGCCTCACAGTCAGGTTGCCAAACCCCCCTGGTTCTGGTTTTCTGTCCTGACAGCAAAGGAAATTCCTACCAAACTTGCTTATAATGAAAATACATGCGTAAGTGCAAACTTACGTTCTCCTTAAATTCGTGGCTCTTCCCTGTGAAATTACCATATTTTACAAAGCAGATGACTCATATCAAGATCTTTCTTAAGGGCTACTAAGAAAGAGATCTGTGCTTCCAAAAAAATCTGCTTTTTCATTAAGTGTAGTTCAGGAAGCCAACCATTGCCTGCTTCTACCGTTTGCCCATCACAGATGGCAGGAGGCACATTCGGGACCATTAATAGCAGAAGCTGTCAGCAATTCCTTTAATGATGTAACCACAATGCCTCCTCTAAACAGAAAATAATATGATTTGTGTAGCAAAAACTATTGCTCGGTGATAGGGACATCATCATCTGTCATCTCTGCTTGTTTTATTTCTAAGGGAGCTAATCAGGAAACTGGCAGTGCTGTAAACTGCTACCGACCACCAGTTGCCTCCTCAGCGGCAAACACGGTGCAGAGCCAGTGTTTGTTTTCCCTGTGACTGATCAGCTCCTCTGAAACGCCTGTAAGTGACAGCCCTGCTGCAGTCAGTGCGATTTTAAAGTCCTCAGAGGATGCTGCAGTCGTCTTGTTCCAGTGGGTTGGCTCTGGGACATTGTAACTTAGATTTATTTATTTTAACACTGTTCTAGACCTTCCCATTTGACTTGCAAGACTCACAGCGTGGGTTCAGCTCTTTTGTGGCATGTCCTGGATATAGTTCTGGACTCTTGGATTGTTCATGGATTCCCTAACTCATTTTTGATTCCCCATCACATGCCTGATGCTAATGGGGGAAATGGTTTGCCAGGTGAAGTTTTAATATTTCCCTGACCGCAGACAGGTCAGTGACATGAACATCAAGGGGCTTTGCACATGTTCCCTTTTTGTTGCCGTGAATCACTGTCAAGGACATCTGTTTTCAGCTTGCTCTGTACCTTGAAATTCTACTGAGGTGGTAAGAAGTACCAGAAAGTGAAGCTTTCCATCTTCACATAATCACATACTTTTGTCCCTGAGCTCATGTTTGTATTGTTTCCCACTTCTCTGCTCACCCTTAGAAAAAAAAGGTACAAAAGGTTCTGGCAGGGAGGAGAACATCAATAATGATACCTTGCTTCTTATTTTATAGTTGAATCTCTTTGGTCTGTTTCATATTGTTTCCTCTTATCTGAATTTATTTTCCTAGCATGTTTGCTTTTCCAGTTGACATAATATTGTCTTGATTCATATTCCTTAATCCTTTGTCATCTTCCTCTTATTTATATTAGTCTCCCTTTCCTCTGTATTTGTTCTCTTTTCTTTCCTCCCATTATTTCACCATAGTTAAATTCCCTGACATTTCTTGTGTTTCCCCCCCCTTTGTGAGGCACCAGACACTGCTGGCTGTGATGCAGCCCCCCTGAGGGCCCCCCATGTGACACAGACACCTTGCAGGGGTGACGGGGGCCAGCTGAGCCGAGAGGAAATGGGAGCACTCCTGGCACGCTGCTGAAAGCCTGCATGGAGGAGAGGGGCTGCCATTTGGAGGGATTTGCTGCTGGGATCCAAGGGGAGGGATGGAGCTGTCCAGCTGTTAAGAGTCTTTACTTGCAGCACAGATGACAGACTTAAGACAAGCCCTAAGGAGTGTGTCTTTGAAATTTAATAACATAAGAAGAAAAATATTCCACGCTTCACTAGCAAATCTAATGCTCCACACTGAAAGCATTATGAAGCATTTTTTATTGTTATTTTACTTTATTTATTTCTTTTCTTTAGCAAAGGAAGAGAGCTGGTTTATGAAAGTTGGTTAAGAACGTGGTTTCCACACTGCTTCATTTTAGAAAATCATGCTGATGGCTGATGTGTGTTTTCCAGCACGTTATAACTTTTGAAGTGTATTAATTTTCCCTGCTGGGGAAAGTGCTGTTCAAGAAGACTGGGGGAGGTGAGAGGGGGCCTGACATCCTTATTATACTGTCACATAAAGACTGCTTCTTCAGACTCTTGAAGGCCTGTGTCTCTGGAAGAGTGACAGCCTAATAGGTTCTATTCTTAAATTATAAGTATCCCTGATAGTGCACCAAGCAATTTATCTTTAAAATAAAAAGTGAAAAAAGTTCTGCTGATACATAGCTGCAGAAAGTCACTGGGAAAATGCTGAATAAAATTGAATTTCTCCTATCTTGCAAAAATATAAACACAGAGTACTGACATTCTTGTCTCTGAGCACCTGTATCTTCCCAGATAGGACCAGATGTAATTACCAGCTTACAATGAATTTCATTCCCATCACAGAATCTAGAGTCAGGAATATCATATGCTCCCAAGCCTGCAAGCGACTGCAGTATTTCCAGTGGGAATGATGGCTTTTGATGACATGATCCAATGTGGCATGAAATAAGTTCACACTGTTGCTTGTACCTGGGTGAAGCACAAGCAAGATTTAATAACATAGAAATAAATCAAATAGGAGCCATATATTTATTCTCCTTTAGGTTCTAAGATCAGAAATCTGGAGCTCAATAGTAGTGGGAACAGAGAGAGCTGACTTGGAGGACTCGATTTTGGTATTTGCCCCAATGTCAAAACTTTGCAATCCAGTCGTAGGTGAGAGTGCAGGGAAAGATTCACGTGTGGATTTCAAAGAGTAACAGATAAGCTGCATAAGCATATGAGAAGGAAAAGCTTGGCTTGTGCTGGGAATTTGCCTGAACAGTTCAGCTCAGCAGTGAATTATCTGTTCTGCTAAATGAGTAACTCTTCCTTAGAAGTGTTAGTAACTCTTCCCAGGTTGACCCCAGACTGTGCAAACGAGGCAACAGAAATGCAGCTCAAATTCAGTCACACACAAACAGGATGAGAAAATCTCTGTTCTTTAAGCAAGTTGGATGTGTTCATAACATTGCCTTAGCTTTGTTTTGTCTTGAAATCACAGAAGAGATGGGAGGGAAACGGGAATGCTGATGAGTGAAGTGATGGCAAGAACATATGGCAAACCCACCCACAGTTCATCTCAGGGTATCATTGTGCTTACTTAGGAAGCTGCTTTTCCAAACTCTGGAAATTCTGCCTAGCTGCTTCTCTAACGCTTAGTGCTTATCAGCAGAAATGCAGTTTCTCATTCCACTGCAGAAATGCAAGGCAGTGGGAATTATCCATTGTCTCTGGAGGATTCCCAGTGCTTTGTCCCCCATGGGTGATTCCAGGGACTGTCATTTGGATCTTTCTTCTCCCTCTCCCTGTGGCACATTCCCTGGGCTGTTCCCAGGCACACGGTCAGCAGAGCACCCTCTGCTGTTGCAAGTGGCTGATTTTCTGAGCCATGAAGCAGTAACATTTCAGTCTGACACCATCCCATAGCTCAGACATCCCACAATTCATCTGCTGCTGCTGCTCACTCCAAATCTTCTTCCATGGTGGTGATTTTCACGCAGCAGACAGAGGGAGAAAAGAGGGAAGGGAAGGAAGAGATGGGATGGGTGATCACACAATGGACAGCAGCTACACTATTAAAAATAGAAAACCAGTAAGCAATGACATTCCTATTTTCACTAACCATGCTCCCCACCCAGTGAGTCCCACAAACAGCAAAAGAGATTGGGGGTCCATTCTGGGTCCACCTACACAGAGTTTGCCCTGTTCCCCCTCCACTTCCCACCTGGTTGTTTTGAAGCAGTCAGTTGTCCCTCCTCCTACAAACATTTATCATCAGCTACTCTTTCTCTTTTTTCCTGTTTATTTGCTTAATTTTTTTGACATCCTTAGGTGCTAAGTGTTCATAGCCACAATGTTGTGGGGCATCCACCAAGAAAAAAAAACAGCTGGTTTCATCCAGTAAAGGATTTCTCCCATTGCAGTCCTGCCTCTCTTCTTGCTGTTTCCTGCTCAGCCCCTATGTAGCCTCGACTCACTTGATCATGGTTTATTTTTTAAATGCTGCCTGCATTTTGTTTTTTCACTAGTGAAAGAGCAAGCCCAATTAAAACTGGGTTAATATGAGATGGTTTCGGGTTTCTGTGCTTGCCTTTGCTATAAAACCACAATGAGCTGAAGTTTAAGAAACAATCATTACTCTACATGAACAAATCTCTATTCAGGCTGCATTTCTTTTAATTATTATCATATTCCAAACTTAGCCAGACTTTTGAACAATCTGGAATCAGCTCTCCAGATAAATCTGACTTTGAAACAAGGAAGCTTCTCTTTTTGTGTGGGGCAGATTACCAAGATGCAGGTAATATCAATAAATAAAATAGAGCTGCAGGGGCAGCTCCATAATCTGTTTTCAGAGCACCTAAAGCTTGCAGCTTGAAGACGGCAAAAAGGGGGCACTGGTTTACCTCAGACAGAGGTGAAGAACTTCAGTTAATCATGTGTGCATTCATAATGCACTCAGAGAGGCAGTGACTACAATTCCCTCAACACGGGAATTTTACTGCTCCGTTGGTAAGCCTTTCATCTTTGCCACACATAATGATGTTCATTTTCACTAAATAATTAATCCAAATACAGTACGAGTTACCAATGAAATCAAGATTGAAATACAATTGTGCAGAAGACAAATAGGTATATGAATTTCATATACAGGTGGTGGAGGATATGCTAATAATTTGTAATATGCCTGGGTCTTCCAGGGGAATTAAAGTCTTACTCTACACATCCTATTGAGGCAGCCAGAGTGATGGGAACTGATCCGTGTAGCACAAGGAGAATTTCAAAAGGAGATGTTCTGAGAAACAGATTCAAGTTCTAATCCTGAATGTGCCATTGACTTCTTCTGTTCATGCAGATCCAATACTCTACCGTTTTTGCTGACTTAACTATTTGAATTATTGATATTCGGGTGCTAGGGGGAAATGTGATTTTAATTTTTAAGTAGGGTCTCTCTTTAGCATCCCAAACAATGGAGTTCAGTCTGTGTGGGGTTCTCTTTTGATTTTTTTTCCTGCTTTTCTTAATTGAGAAGAGATTTTACCCTTCTGTCTAAAACTTTACACTTAAGGACTCCACCTTTCCTTTAAATGTATCAGTGCATCCCAGGCCAGAGGCACATGCAGAAGCTTTGTGGTGTTATGCATGGGATGGCTTGATTACAGATGCTTCTGCCTCCTGCATATTTCTAAATTTCTAAATTCTAAGTTTCTAAATTCCATTTCAAAAGTCTCTGGGAAGCCTGTCTCAGTGTTGATGCTGCACAGAACCCCCTCACTCCCAGTGTCTGCAAACAGAGGGAGGAGTATCCATGATGTCATGGTGGGCGTGCATAAGCCAGCCTGTGTTCAGTATCCAACAACTTCATTAATTTCATTAGCGAATTAAATCCTGTTGCATTATATAATTAAGTGGATTAAGTGATGCCCTCCCCAATTGTTCAGTCACCTCATGAGTGTTCTAATGAAGTCCTGGAGTAGTTGTGTCTCTGGCAAGTGATTCTTAGTTAATGCACTCTTGCCATAATTGCTTTTTAATGCAGTGGATTAGAAGATTATCTTTAAATTAAAGTGTATTTCTAACAATAAAAGTAATCACATGAATTATATGTTAATCAGTAGATTCTAAAAGTTAAATGATTTTCTCATACTAGATGTTACAAATACTTCATGTCTTTAAGACTTCAGATTTAATCAGTAATTTTCCCATGATCTATTGCGGTGCAAAACAAAAACTGTAAGAAACAAACTACTCCAACAGCAGGGATAGAGGAACAGATAATACTGAATTATTTCTACTCATTATCATTTGTCTGTTGGAATTCTCATCCTTGTTATCCCAGACATACTAGCTTGGGAACAGCTGCAGGAAATACAGGAACTAGGATTTTCCTTAGGCTGGTTCCCTTTTTGGAACTTCCATTTCTTTCCTACTTGATCACCAGCTGCAAGGCACACGAGTCCTTTGTTTGTCTGTTTGTTTGTTGTCTAGGACAGGCCAGTGGTTCATCTTTCCAAGGAAGCATTGCTCATGGAATGGGGCTGGGGCAGTTCTTAGTGCACCAGGGGTATTAACCAGAAATATAACTGAGGGCTGGATGCCAAATGCAAACAGCTTTCAGCAGAAGCTGAGACTTCGGTGCCCTGAGCAATGCTGAAAGCCTGAGTTGTACTCCAGGAATGAGGATGGAGTAAAGGTAAAGGTGGTGGCACAGCAGCTGCCTACAGAGCTATTGGGCTAAAACAAGAACAACCAGTTTGATACAAGAGACATTTTTCCCCTCTCTCTTGCCTTCTTGACTCATTGCTGACCCATCTCTACCTGTGAATCCACTGCAGTGTCTGTGCTGTTCAAATGTCTGGATTTGCAGTAAGTCCTGTGAAAGGCTGTTCTCTCAACAGCCATTACCAAGAGCATGAAGAACATTAAACATTATATTTGACATCAGTGATTTCAGTTGATCTCATTCAAGTCTTCTGTGGTTTTGCAGAAAGCATCAGTATTTGGGTTGTAGAACTTCTGGGTGTAAAGACTGCTGGGTGAATCAGGAAATGAGACATTTGTAGCTAAGCAGGTGGAATGGAGAAGATGAAATACCTAAAGGAGGAAGACATCTTTGGAGATGGAGGTTTGAATTGGTGTGGCTGGGGAATGGGAATAATCAAAAGGAGTGTGGTGAGAAGCTAAAGATTGATTGACTACAGACATCAGGGAAGAAGTGCTGAAATGATGAATATCTGGGCTGCTGTGATGAAAATAATTGAAGCTGATACTGAGGCTCTTGACCTGCTTATTGCTCATAAAGAATATGGAATTCTGGAGAAGGCTCCTTCACAAGCAATTTGGGTTATTTGGGATAAGATTGAGGCAGACTAGAAGCCTGGCTTGGAGAGAGTTTTCATGCTGAGTTTTCCCAAAGAATATTTCATTTGAGCTCTGCTTTCATTGCACTCCTTGACTTTACAAGCAGAAATGAGAACAAAGAAACAAACCCATTAAAATGGAGCTCATCAGGCCAGATTTTGGTGCTGGCAGTATTGGCATCTGCTACTGCATTTGTATCTGATGTTAAAATCTTGGGCCTTAGCCAGTGAGCAGCAGTTTATGACCATCCTGGATAGAGTTCAGAGCTATGCTAAGTGGTTCCATTTGAAAGACATTTTTCAATTACAGGAAAACAATTTGGTGAAGAGGTTCTGTTCAGAAGTACTTGCTGAAATTCCATTTATGCAGCCTGGCATGGTTGCTTTGGTTATGTTGCTAAAGCTCTTGTGAAACCAGACCAACCCCCTGGCAAATGTATTACACAAAGATCCCAGGGACTGAGTCTGAATCAAACCTGTGGAGATACATATACATGGACAGACAGATAATGAGACTCAGAGAGAAGATGGATATGAACGTGGAGCCTGGTTTTTCCCTTCAGTAGTTGCTGCAATTGGAAATTCAGTCGAGTATTTCCAGCTTTTGAGAAATGCTAGAACCAGATGGGAGCCCTGTTTTAAAACAAACATAATTTATTGAAGCTGCATCCATTTGCAGCTTTAACTCAAAGATCTGGACTCAATTACAGGAAGGAAAGAACAGACACAATTGTCTAATGGAAATGTCAAATTAATTGAATTGTGGAGGTTATTAAAAGTTAATAACAAAAATTTACACAATTAGGGAATCATCCATTCACCTGGAGCATACAGATGAAAGAGATCTTTATCCATGGGGATAGAATCACAGGAGTACAAGGTCATATTTAAAGCAAAAGCTCTCCCAATGTGGAGGGACACAAGATAACCCACAGCTTTCCTTGTACACGAAATAAGATCCTGGGATTCTGCCCTAACACCATTGTTTGAATTCTTTGTGAAGAATTCAATTTGAACACTTTGTGAAGAATAAATGAAGAAGAAAGACAAAGGCTGAAGTTTCTTTGGTGAGATGTGGCTGATAGCCCTGTCCCACCATGGGACCAAAGCTTTGCCTGGGCAGGGCCGGGGTCTGTGCTGGCTCCAAACACATGGCACTGTGAGAGTAAGACTTGTGTTCTGACAAGGAAAATTGTGCATTGTAATTGCTCAGGTTAATTCCTATAATTCCTCACAGGACTATGTCAGGACAGTATTATTAAGCAACTTGTTAATTAAGAATAATACAGAAGGCATTTAAACTTCTGTGGAGGATAGAATTTCTAAGTGATTTTCTGTAGCATCGTTTTTTGTCTCATCAGGATAGTCATATAGATAATTTAGTAATCCAGGAGTTACAGGAGCCTGGCTGTGTTGATAGGCTGCCTAGAAACCTAAATGACAAAGATTTTATTTGAAAATCGTCAAAAGAATATGTAAATCACAAAAAAAAAAAAGTTCAAACCAGTGCTTCAAGTTGGAAAATGTGTCAGGAGAAGAGCAGGTTTAGCGTGGAGCTGGAAGTGGGGAAAGGGTGTGTTATCCTAATGAATGGAAGGATGCATGGATGGATGGATGCATGGATAGATGCATGGATGGATGCATAGATGGATGCATGGATGGATGCATGGATGGGACCACCTGAGGCACAGGTGAGAAAGTGAAGAATAAGGAGTGTGGAGTAAACAACTGGACAGGTGTAGAAGAGGACACAGAAGCACCAGGCTAGACTGAGAATGTCTGCAGGTAGGTGCTGAGCTTCAGTACAAGAAGGAAAATTATTGCTGGAGAAGGAAAAGAGCTATTAGAGCACAGCCTGTGTTTCCAAAGAAAGGGAAAATAGCAAAGTATTCACCAGCTTTTTGGGTACATCTGCAGGAGACAGGGAGGATGCAGAAAATTACATATTTAGATATGAAAGCTATGCATTGGGATTTGCATTCAATTCTTCTCAGATCTTACAAGCTAGAATTACCTCCTATCATGGCAGGTTTGCCAAAATATGAAAGCAGTGAGAAAAGATAATACGGTGCTGGAGGAGCACTGCAGTCTTCCTTCTTTTGGAGACCATGACAGCCTAAGTATTAGCCAGAGTCATCCAGCAGATGAGAAAGGTGGATGCCTCTATTTGACAGAGTTGCTTTGGAAACCTGGATTTAAATGAAAATAATTTAAACTACCCATGCTTATGCAGTCCTAGGAAGGACTGGATTGGACTTGCAAAGCCCTACTGCCACAATTTTCATGTGTAACTGGCTCTGTGAGCACAGGAAAGAGCAACTAACATCTCCTAGCCATCAGTAGGATTGCAAATGGCAAGTTCAAGGAAAAGGAACACAGTTCAAGGGGTTCACAGTTAGATTTTTTTATCTTAATCTAATATATCAGAAACTACTTGGGTCTGGTAGGACATTTTAATTTTGGAAACTGTTGCACGTCATGGACTTAGGCTTGAAAGAGCAGCCGGTCTGCAAGGTCTGAGACAAACTCATTCAGATTTGACCTATGCTGGCTTCTCAGGCAAGGGATGAATAATCCATAAAGAATTAAAAATTTGTTTTGGCTGTGAATAAGAACAGCAGTGTCTCAGTCAGTCCAGGACAGCAAGTGAAACACAATTCATATCTTTCAGACACTTAAAGCATAGGAGTCAAAAGCGTTAACCCCGCTGAAAACCTTGGCAGGGAGCACTGCAAGGAGCTGCCTTCAAAGCACCATAAATCTGCAAAGTGACTGAAGTACCCTACAATTACCTTTGTTGTTTATTTAACTATCACTTAGCTGTAGTATTACAAGACACTCTGTGTATACTCAAAACCATCAGAGTTGTATTAGCTGGGGATTCCTTTTCAGCACTCTCTAGCTCCATCCCATTACCTCACCATAGGTTTTTTGTTGGATGCTGTCCAGCAATTCAGCATTAGTGTCATCAAAGCTGTGATGACAGACAGCATTGTTACCCTGACAGCAGCATCCCTGGCAGGCAGGAGCAGCCAGCCCACACTCCCTGCCTGCCTTTGGCCATGCCCTGAAGACAGGTGAGGGGGATTGGGCAGCCCAAGGAGGATTTTGAAGCCCATACTGTTTGTTACCCCCCAAGGATCACTCGATGCCTTGTGTCTCCTGCTGCCTTACACCACTTCTAAGGCCCCTTCCAACCCATTCTGTGATTATTTATGATTTTTTCAAGAATGCACAGAGGCTTCACTGGCCAAGCTGTAGGAGTTCCCACCCCGGTCAGCCTAAAGAGATGAGCTGAACAAAGTGGTGATTTGGGTTTCTGTTACAGATGGAGAGCTGAGGCCTGGGTAAATTAAATGAACTGTGCAAGGCACTTATTGGAACTGATCTCCAAACTTGTCCTACCTCTGCCTCAGCCACAACTCTGTCGATTCTCCAGTAATGCTCTTGTGGGGTGTTCGTGGATTCGTGTAAAAAAAAGTTATTAGGTTCCTGCAGCAAATGTTCTTTAGCAATTAAAGCACTAAAGACTTAAATTTTTGTTCTCCTCTTTGTGAGCAGAAACTCTTGGAGCATCAATACAGTCACTTAAAGCTACACAACATTCATCCATCGTTCCTGGTGGCTTACCTGACTCATACCACCTGGAAATACGTGCTTTGCTTATCACACTCTTTGTTCTTGGAATGGGGTTTCCTAAATCCATCACCCATGTGGCTTCTGTGGCACTGTGTCACACCGTGTGATCAACTGGGCTGTTGGTAGCAGCAGAGACAACTACATCTCAGCAGCACCCTGATCTGGGGGCTATAAAATCTTTTTAAACAGCTCTTCACTTATTTTTCTCTGTATCCAAACAGAATGCTAGAACAGGAGAGATTAAAAAAGGCCTATCCCAGGATAATTATTTGCCCAGGAACACTTATCTCACTGTCATCGGGGGACAATAGCCAAGCAGCAGCAGGATTACAGATGCTCTCATCCTGTAAAGCGAGTGCCACAAACAGTTAAAGACCAGGGACTGTTCTGGTCTGATTTACTCTTGTTCTGCTGCTCTCAGTTTCATTTTAATATTGAATCAAAGGAGTTTTGCATTACAGAAAACTCACTGCCCACCAAGCTCATCTGCTCCATGAGTACACCCAAAGACAAAGGGTCCTGGCACAGAGGGGTTTATTTTAAGCAGCTGAGTTTCACCTACGCCTGTCACTGAGTAATTGTTACACCTACTACAGCTCCCCTCTGAAAAAAAAAAAAAAGTCACAGAAGAAAGTTTAAGAAAACACTATATAAGCTTTGTAAAACATAAAGGCTTCGTTTTACATATAGAACTGCATGGGTTAGTGAGCCAGCTAACCTCTACAATAGATTTATGCCAGCAGCATTTTCTGGCATGGGACTCCAAGGGCATAAAAGTCAGGATTTCACAGCAGTGTAAGGGTAATGATTAAAGTACGTGTGATGGTAGTCACAGTAACAGCCCTGAACAGGGAAGCACCCACCTTTCTCTCAGGTGTTCTGACAGCCTGATATTAAAGACCTGCAAGTGTCAGAAGATGTAGGAAATCAGCTGGCCTGTCTGACAGATTTTACAGCACAGTGTTTGTGCTGTCAAGGCAGTGAATATGACAACCGGAGGAATGACAGTAATAGGAATGTTTTGTTAAGGGAACAGCTGAACAGAGATGCCACTGTTGACAATAACATGCTTAAGTTAAAGGGACACTACTGGAACTTGTACTTGGAGAAGATTTTATTAAGCCCAGTTTTCTACTTCGAGGTTTTTCTTTGTTTTCAGAGTCTTCCTGTGTGTCTGTCTTGTCTGGTTTTACTACCATGGTGAAACAGTACTTAGTTATAATGTGGAAGAAAGACAAAAGTCACTCTGCAATACTGCTTCACTTGTATCATCATGATAGTTTAAGTAACATCTGAAGGCTGATTAAGATTTAAATTCTCCAATTTTTTTCTATCCTGGAAGTTCTATAAACAGACAAAAAAACCCCAACTTGAGCTGGGAGAGCTGAAGTTTGAGATTAAAGGTGGCATTGAGCCCCATCTATTTGACCACCTAAAAATGAGATAATTTGTTCAAGCTAGCCATGGAGTGAACTGAGAGTGGGGATGTGCAGGGAACATTTTATCCCACTCATGTCTTTCCAGTCACCAGAGAAGATGCCCAGGCAGCTACAAGGGATGGGACACTGCACAGTCAGGAGGGGAACCTCAGGCTAAGCTGGAGGCACACACAGCACAAGCCAAGCCTGGCTTTCCCAGCCACCTCAGCAGGGCTTTAACCCTGTCCATGTCCTGGGACTCCGTGTCCCAGGAGTGTCGTGTAGCAAAGGACTTGGCTTGACAGAAACCAGAATCCACATACATCAGATCATCCTCTAAGCTTGAAATAGTAATGATAACAAGAGGCTAGCTTTAAGGACAAACCAGAAGTGTTTCCTGATTATTTGCTAGGAAGGACTGATGAGTGCAAAAAGCATTAGGAATCCACAACGTTTAGCCAGAGCTGCTCTGGTCTGGGCTCATAAGGACACTGAACCTCTCTTTAAAGGAGCATATTCAGAGGTAAAACACTTAAGCAGAACATTTTGAGGCAAAGCAAAAGAAATATTACGTTGCCTTAAAAGTGTTTTTTCTCAGAAGCAGTAATTTTCATGCCTCTTGCCTAAACTCTGGAAGTAAACTGAAGTTTAGCTTCTAGGTCTGTGTCCCACCTCCATCTCAGGTTTTGATCACCTGCAGCGGTTATTAGCTATGGTGTAAGAACCGGCTCTGGGGGTCAAGAGATTTGTATAAAAAAAAGGAAAGTGCTAATTACAGTCCACTCCAATAAGCTTAGAAATACAGCAGAGACAAGTCCATTATCTCAGAGTTAATAGGGTTACAAAATGTTGACGATGCACATGATCTGCTTTGCTATCAAATGCTACTGAAATTATGGATTGTTGCCATAGCATGGGAGTTGCACCAAATGATTAAGACTTGGGTTTAATAGAGGTCATTGCCTATGCAAGTCTGGCTTTCGATGGTATTTAAGCCCCTGGATGGATACAGGTGCCTAGGTGCATTTGCAGATGCTCTGGTTTACACATCTGCCAGCAGTGCAAGTTAGGGAATTCTCTAAAAATGTCTTTGACGTGCTTGTTTGGAACTTCTGCGTGGGATTTAGTGTCACCCTGTCTGAGGTGCCTGAGAGGGTGTGATACGTGGCTGTGTGGGGCCAGCGTGTTATGAGGCCCACAAAAGCATATCAAGCTCTGAGGGTTGCCAGCAGCCTCTCAGAAATGGCTTTTGAAAAATTAGTGAGACGGCTGATCAGGTGTGTTTTGGAAAAGTAAAAGGTTTTAATTAAAGTGAAAATAACAAACCATGCAGAACAAAAGAATAAAAGCCATGCACAGTGCAGGGAGGTCCCTTGCACCTGGTAAGACACCCCAAAAAAGCCCTGAGAATCTTTGTGCTCTCTCTTAAGTATTCAACAATCTAGGAGGGGTTTTTGCATGCTGCTCAACAGAAAATGGCTGCACTTCTTGAGGAACAGCTAAAGGATCCAACAGGTGCTTTTGTCCTGGTACTGGGCCAATTACAGTGAGAAGAGCATAGAAGTTTCTAGTTCTTCTTCCTTAAAAGTTCAGGGATAAAACTCAAACTCTTTCCTAATATGCAAACACCTGTTAAATTATAAGGGTGCACTACAACAGCTGTGGAGGTCCTTCTGTGGTCAACACACAGAGCCAGCCACCTGCTGTCCCTGAGAGACAGGGGAGCTCCTGGGAAAAGGGAGTTTTCCTCCCTGGTAGCTGCAGAAGGAGCCTGGATGAACTGAATCCACTGGGATGGCAAGGTCAGATGAGATGAATCCCCCTCCGTGTCAAAAAGCGATTACACATCTGGTCATTCCCTTAGAGTTAATGGAAAGGATGATGCATATGCTGTCCAAGGGAAAAATAAATCAGTGTTCATATCCCAGTCTCATCTTCTGTAACACAAGCATACCCATCTTATCACTTGAGAAGGGAAGGAGGATCAGGGCGGCTTTAACTGAATGACTGCAGGCATCTCAAAGTGGGGAAAGGAGAAGGAGCAGAGCAGCAATACAAAGGTTATCTTCTATTCTCTGAATGCTTCTAAACCAGTGTTTCCATTAGTCAGAGCCATGTTCCTGCACACCTGGAATTTTTCATCTCTTTATACACCGCTCAACTTCAATGAATTCTTAAAAGTGAGGCACACCAATGCCTAAACCACAGACAGCTGCAGCCAAGTATGAAGTTCAGAAGAAAGCACCCAAATCTGTATTCAGGGACCCCACTTGTAGCAGAAAATAGAATAATTTTCAATTTGTGGTGACAGAAATTTTGCTGTGACTTAATTTTTCTCAGTTAGCCCATCAGTAAGTATTATTTTTCTTAATGGAAATTTTTAGTTAGTGTAAGTACAACTCTTGAAACATCAAGAAAACAACTAATGTGTTCTGGAGATAGTGTTACTTGCTGTACAGTGCTTGGCATGCTGCTTCCAATGTATAAGTTTAAGAGAAGAGAAAAGCTTGTTCTTCAGAACAAGATCTGAATGTGAACCATAACCATGCTCTGGAGCATTTGCCATCACATAAAAGTCTAAGTTTCTTTGCAAGCAGAGGTTCAGCTTGGCAACTCCTGCAGATAATTTTATGGTGATTTATTCCTTTTTGAAGAGCATCCAATGATACTGATCTTCCCTCTTTTCCTCTGTTGCTTTCTTAAAAGGTGACATTTTTGTCATGTTGTTGCCCTGGGCAGCACAAGCACAGCTGCAGCAGCACCAGGACTGATGTCACTGTCTCAGGAGTTTCTCAGCCAACCCGTTCCTGCCCTGCCGGGGTTCCTGGCAGCTCCCCGTGGATGCAGTGTCACTCAACACCTCCCTCTTAGTGGGGACTTAAAAACCAAATGCTGCCTTTTGGGATTTTGGGTTTCAGAACAGCTTGCTGGGCTTGAGGTCCCACGCTTGGCAGCAATCCAAGGATTTTTGCCAGGATGGCTTGGTCTTTCCTCATTGGTTTTTTTCCTCACGGTAGATTCCCTTGGAAACACAGACCTACACATGTGCCCACATTCAGGTATTCTAGGTAACACTGAAAGCTAGACAAGTGCCTTCCTATTATATGCATTAAAATATTCTGCCGTGACAGACAGCTTCATTTCAAAAACCCAGTCCTAGACAAGAAGGTATTTTCCTTTTATTCTCAGTATATTACTTCTAATATATTCAACATGCCTCATTAACACATCCAGAAAGGTTCTGACATCTTGAAGACTCTGCTTCAAAAGTTTCTGCTTTAATACTTTTTGCTTTCTTTTGAAACTACTTTAAAAATCCAAAATGCTACCAAAAAGGCCAACTAAAATGGAATATAAACAAGCTCAAGTCCAGCTGAAAGGGAGCTTTACAGTAATGGTCTGGGTCTAGAAATCCTTATAAAAAGGCTTTAAGTTCTTTTATATAAAGGATTTTCTTCTATCAGATAAATGCTTTCTTTGCTCTGAGTAACCTTCTGGTGATTTCTTGCTTGAAAAAGATTTGTCGAGTTCTGAGACCAGTTTAAGCTCCAGGAATAATGCCCCTTCATCTAGCTCACTGTTCCACAGAGTAAGGAGTTAAGAGAAGTCCCCCTTTTCCATCAGCCAAACCTTACTTCATGCCTTTACACTTTGGAGGGAAATGCATCAAGCTACATCCCTCTCCACACTCATTTGTCAGCCAGGCAAATCTCTACATGCAGATTTTTAAAGATGTGAATTGAACTTCTGCTAACACACTGCTTGGGTAATTTGAGGTTTTTCTGTGTTCCAGGGGAATCGCTTTCCGCCTTTGTAAATGCCTACTGAATAATTTGTCTGAGAAACCTCTCTGCACTGACCTTCCTGTTATTACCTTTCTGTGATACTTGGGTCTAGGCCTCCTGCACCATATGGCCATATTCAGCCTAAAAAGCTGCCTTTCTGTTTAGGAGGCCAGAGTGTTGGTGTCCTGCTGAAAGCCAAACAAGAAGTGAGTTTGCTCATTCTAAGACCTTGTGCTTTAAGTCCTTGTTGCAGCAATGACTCTGTTTGTGGTGCCCTGATCCTGCCTCATTTGAGCACGATTGCACTGAGTTGAATGACTTCACATGCAGAAGGTGAGTCATGAGCTTAAGTACACTCTGAGATGAGCTAATTTTCCCTAATATGCTTTGCCAAATCTATGTCTATTTAAATACTTCTGAGAAAGGGAAAAGAAAAAAGTCTCTAGAGAGAATGACAAAAGGATTTTATTTTGGTACCAGTGTATTAAACACCTGTGTCAGCAGATTCTTGGATGCCTTCTCTCTTCCCAGCTTGCCTTTTGGTCTCCATTACTGAGAATATTTAGTGAATTGCTGCAAGTGAATTACAAACTGCTCAAGATTACTCTTCTACGCCCTGTCCCTTGAAAGATCTACATAGAGTGGAGGAGGGGGGTCATCATTATTTCCACAAGCATGTTTAGGAGGTTTTACTCGCATTTGAGAATGGAGGATTTATAATAATGTCTAAAAAGATCATTCCTAAGAAAAACATAGGGTACAAGAAATAGTTGTTATATTTGTTGAAAGCAGTTTATAGAACAAAAAAAATTGTCCACCATCTATCATATGTTGGAATCAGTTGCCTGGTAAATAACATTCTGCTTAGTGTGACAGTAATGAAGAATTTTACTTACAGCCACTGCAATCATAGTTTGCAGCCCTTGTAAATACTCCATTTGCTTTTATGTAGGCAAGCACATTAACTGTTGGCCAGATCACTAAGGGGAGGGACTGGGTATTTTTACCTTTCACACCTCACCTGAGAGGTGCCCAATTCCTAGAGATTCCAGGCTGAGGGATCCTGGTGATGAT
Organism: Sinosuthora webbiana; assembly: GCA_013397395.1. Taxonomy (NCBI): domain Eukaryota; kingdom Metazoa; phylum Chordata; class Aves; order Passeriformes; family Sylviidae; genus Sinosuthora; species Sinosuthora webbiana. The sequence continues at coordinate 818,045 of VXBN01012418.1, forward strand.
GCAAATGGTTGCAGATCCAATAATGACAAAAGACCTTAATTCAGAGGGAATGTACTCCATTGGGGCTGTGCAATTTGTAACATTACCGTTAAGAGACATTCCTTTTAAAAAGGGAGTGGGAAAGAAAATATGTTTGATGCAATGTGTTATGGAAGGAATTGGTAGCTTTTGGTAAGTAAGGTTCAAAAAGCCCACTTACCTTAAAAAGTATTCCATTGACTAACAATCATGTGCCAAAATTAAGCTAAATTACATTCTGACTGTTCTTGAACAGAGTTTAAAAGTTCTGAGTAATGACATTGGTTGAACCGTTAATGTTAGCCCTTAAAATATAAGTAGTTTCTTGATACCTTCCACTTTGGGTCATCTTTCTTTGGAAAAATCCCACGCAACAAAACCAGATGCTGCTCTACATGCATAGGAGAAATCAATGGATGGGATCAATATTCCCTCCACAGGTAATAAATGCTGAGAAGCATTTCTGTCTATCTAAATTGATCCTAGAGAATTCTTTAAATTGGTTCTGATGTGTATAAAAACCATTTCCCTATTGATCAAAGCTTTTCTTGCTTTCTTTCTTTGATATGGTATTTCATCTCTGCCATCAGGAATGGTCTCAGGCTTCTGTATGCAGTTATGATAAACAGAATTTCATCAGTCCCTGCAAGATTTTTTCTTTTTAATTTAAACCCAGAAATAGCTGGGTTTTGTCTTTGAAGGTGGATGCTTAGCTTACAGTTAGGCAGTGCAAGTAATTTTTAAATTGGGGAAGTTATCACATCAGAATTATTTGCAAGGAAGTCTAAAGTAACTGCTGTACTTTGCTATACTTTTACTAGAAACGACTGCCCAAATCCTGCTCCTCGACTGCTCTGCTGTCTCTGAGAGGAGAAGCTGCTGGAGCAGAGAGGAGAGGTTTTGTTCTGTCACTGTCCACGTTCTGCCCCATTTTTGAGCAGAAGAGTTCACCTGAGCTGCTGAGTCTATGGAAAATGTTACTGGGAGTGAGCAAACGGTGCCAGTTATCAGGAAGAATGTCTCAGCCTGATGTGCCTGGGGAGCTGTGGACTTTTTTTGTTGTGACTTTTGTTACAACACTGTTTTATTAGCATTGAAGCTGCTAGACTGCTCCAGAAACATGAAGTACTGGAGGGCTAAAACAGGACTTTTCAGAGTGTTTGATAATGGAATGTTAGAGAATTAGTAAATTAATTTTCCCAAAGAAAAGTTAAATGCTTTAATGGGCATATAAAAAGGATCACCAGTGAGGAGTGGTGGTGGTTTGCTCCAAAACTGTCACAGTTTCCAGCGGTTTGGACATGTAAAGCAGTATGTAGTGTGGTCCTGGCAAGGTTTCACTCACAATTCATTGTACAAAGAAGACAGTAATCATGGCTGTGATTTCTGTTAGGCTCTTATAAAATATAAATTGTCAAACTGTCTTTTGACGAGTACAGGTTTTGTTCCTTTTACCCCAAGTAATTTGAAGCCATCAACCCAGCAAATTAATCTTGTCTAGTTCTGTCTTCTGAAGAAATGCAGTAACAAATTAGATTGCTTCAACACGCCTGCACTATTTTAAATTTATCCACCAGTTCAAATTAGGAGATGGATTTCATACTGTATTCACAGGAGGGGCTTTGGTTCCTTAGGATTCCTTTGCATAGGTATGCAAAGTTCCTTGCAGATGAGAAAAAGCAGAAATATGCCTACTTATATGTTACACAACTGAGCCCCACTGAAAGCACTAATTTTGCTTTAAAGTTTGCATGTTTAGGTCAGTATGGACACTCCAGTAAATTTGGTGGGATTTTTGCCAGATTCCTGCTCTTGGCACTTCATGGCTAGGGCCTTTATCAAGCCTGTAACTTTATGTACGTTTGGAACATTTACAAGAACAGATTTACATACAAAATAATTAATTTTAACTACCTCCTTCTCCAGAATGGGGTATGTATCCTAGAAGTAAAAAAAAACCCCAAAATTACCAAAATATTACTATCTCTGAGGCACTTAATGATTTTAGGGTTCAGCTCTGCTCTCAAAACAATGTAGAGATACAGTTTTAGTAGCAGGAATAGTTGTTCTAGAAGGGCATGGATCATTTTTATTGTTTTAAGTACAAATGTATTTCCAACCCGAACACCAGGACTGCATTTGTAATTAATCAGTGCCTAAAACGAAGAGCACTGCCAGTCCAGAGACAAGAACAGAGCTTTTCTCTGTAGGACACTGGGAATGGAAACCTACAGCAGCACTTAACTGCAGTGCTGGGGGAAAAGGGGAGCTGAAAGTGCAGTGATTCCTCAGAGTAAATTCAGTCTGGTCTAAGCAGAAAGGTGACTGTCCAGAGATTCCAGATTCTGGCTGCCCAAAGCTCCCGGATGAGGTGGGATTCAGATGAGCATTTTCATGGAAACCCTGTGTCCCACCATCCTCTGGGGGGTAATCTGGGGTCTGGCTTGACTCCACATTTCTCTGTGAATCCCCAGGGAAGGATTGAAGCCTGAGGTTTACTTGTGGAGTAAGCACCACCAGCCAAGTACGTTCTCATGCACAGAACTTTTGCTCTGCTAAGCTGCCATCCCTTGTAAGGATTCCTTGCACAGAAGTTGTTTGTACCTTTAATTGGCTTTGCTACGTTTCTTTACCTTTTCCAACTCACTGCATCCTTTTAGAAGCAAGTGTCCAGATGGTCAGAGCTTATGTTATTCTAAGGACATAATAGGGGTACATCAGAAAAATTACTACTTGTGTTCCAGCAATGGGCAACAGCAAATCAGCTGTGATTAGTACAAAGGCTGCTACTGTAGGGTCTCTTTGTGGTGGCAACGTGCTTTGTCATCACCCCTTGCCTGCCAGGCTAAAGAAGAAGGCTGAGCTCAGGGTTGGCGTGGGGCCAGCCAGAGCAAAGCTTCACTTTATCTCCCCATGTTGCCAAGTGCCAACAGATCCAGAACAGGTTCTGGAAGCCTTGTGAGCTGGAGATCTAGAGGCTGTGAGATCTAGAGGTCAGAGCCCTGGAGACTTTGCATCTTCTAAGCAGAATCTATTCATTTCAATGCAAATCAGCCTAACTGCTCAGTTCAGTGAGTTTGCCTAGACCAGCCCCACCTGACAGTTGGGTCAAAGGTATGAAGAACAACCTCTCTTCAGGCTTTTATCTTCCTCCAGTGTTATATCAAAGTGCTTTTGTTAGTGACTAGTAAGTATCCTACATTAAAATACAGCTTTGCATCACAATTATGTAGTAGTTTTTGTTTGCTTTCCTAATTGGAGAAAATTTTGAAAGAGCAATAAAAGACAATTTGTTCCCTGTTCCCAAAATGAAACATCTCCTTTCGGAAGGAAGGAGGGAGTAAATTTACATTCTAATGAGCAAAATGTTATGAGCCCGTAGATCAGTGTTGACATAAAGGGTGACGGAAATGAGATGTCATTTTGTGCATTCCCCCTCGCCTGCATCTGCCTCTGCTGCTACTGAGCCAGGAAGTGGCTGTACTCATGGTCAGCCATAGTAACACATCCTAACTCAGGGAAAAATCCCTGTGACATGAATCATTCTTCACCAGGGCTGTCAAGTGCACCTCCATCCTTTCCCCAGTGAGTGCTAGCGATGGAGGCAGTGCAGGGTACTACTGCACCTCCTGGCTGGCTGGTTTTTACTGACCCTCTCTATTTTCCTCTTGGCTTTGTCGTTTCCCAGGGCTGTTGGAACACTGGCATGGACTGACAGTCCATGATGACTCACATGGATGAGTGCTATGGTTTTGCTTCAGGCATGTGACTTACCTGGCAAAGCATGCAGAAAAATGCAGGGCTGGGGTCTGCCCCTGCCCTGCTCAACCCAGGGAGTGAATGAGCTGAAGCTTTGTCTCAGTTGTCACTCTGTCCTGCCCTTACTTTCTGGAAGCGGACTGCAGCTGTCCAAACCTTTTCTCCTGCCTGTCCCTCTCTCTAACAACTGGGTTCATTTGTGGTTTTGAGAGGCTGGAAGTGACATTAACCCTCTGCCCAGCTGTTGTGGTGTCAGGGCTGCAGGCGAAATGGCATTTGTTTGGCTCCTGGAGAAGTCATCCAGCGATTGCCTGGAGAGTCTCCCTGCAAGTGCAATCCATATGCAATGCTTCTGTCAGCAAAGACTTGCTGGAGGAGAGTTTATAATAAATATTCACATCTGCTGCTTTGGACACTCTAATCCATCCTACAGATCTTTGCTGTGTCAGGCTTTGTTCTAGATGAAGAAGCTGGGTAGTATAAAGGTTTGCAAATAGGGCATATTTATCATGGTTAGCTCTACTTCTAGTTCCCTTTCTTGCACAAATATCCATGGCCACACTAAGCATAAGTTGTGGTTAAATATTCTCAGTGCATTTGTAAGCTGGTTTAGGCTATGTATTTCTTTTGATAAAAGGCGAAATGAAGCCATCAGATCTTCATGAACAGAACAGAGATCATTGTTATGACCTAGTTTAAATGGAGGGACAATATATATTCCCTGGATAAACTGTACATCACATAGGCACACCCAGGGCCCTAAAGTGTTAAAACTGGGATAAATTCCTCCTTGCTCATGTCTGTTGGGCAGTATGTTCCCATTAGCAATTTGGTGAATAACCTGAGTTTCTAAAAATAGAAAAATATCTCCTGTTTTTCATAATCTTCCCAAAAATTATGACCTTGGTGCCAGATTGACTTTGTCAGTGTCAATATTAATTATTCTTCTGCTGGTGATGTCTTTGCTTTCAGAGAGCGTATCTCAATACATAAGAAAAGCTGTAATCACTTGGAGGGTGTACTGAACTTGCTCCAAATAGAAAAAAGTGTTTGACCAAGATCACAACTGACAGTACAGTGATCCCGTTGTTGTTTGGGCCACATCAGCTTTGAAATGAATGTATTTTTTTTTTTTTTTTTTTTTTTTACGTGAAACTCATTGTTATTATAGTTAATTTCTAAAGGAGAATCTTTATCTGGAGGCTGGGTAAGTAAGAAAGTAAGAGGTGCTTCAAGCATATAATTTACCAGCTATTACCTCTGCTTTTATTTAAGCAGGAAGACAATAAACTTATAAACACATTTTGCTTCTTTAAAAGTGTTGAAAACTGAGTTCCATTTGATTTCCAAAGAGCACATGGAAACTAGGAACTCCTTAGAACCTTTTTTAGGTTTTGTTCTATTTTTTCTATTGTTAAACCCTGTTCTATACCACGGATTGAATTATTGTTTTTTCCACAAGGATATAAAGGAGCAAGCACTCAGTTCAGTTAGACACCTGACCTGGAAATTCAGCTGAAAACTCCCATCTTCATGTCTCAGAGCAGTACAAGAAAAGCAGTGTCAAAAGCATGGTTTGATGTCAATACCTCCAGGTATTAGGAGAGCATCTACTCCTCTGGTGCTCAGGGTGTGTGTCAGAATCTGTCCCTGAATAACTGTATCCAAATATAAGTGACTGTCCTGCTCTGGTCTGCACTGGGGAAGCCCCACCTGGAGTATGGTGTGCAGTTTTGGTCACTGTAATATTAAAAAAAAATTATTAAGTTATCAGAGAGCATCCAAAGGGCAACAAAGATGGTGAAAGGCTGTGAGGAGAAGCCGTGTGAGAAGTGACTGAGGGCCCTTGGTCTGTTCAGCTGGAGAAGAGGAGACTGAGGGGGGATTCACCAGGGTTTGCAACTTCCTTGTGAGGGGGAATGAAGGGGCAGACACTGATCTCTGCTCTGTGGGGAGCAGTGACAGGACCTGAGGGAATGGCCTGAAGGTGTGTCAGGGGAGGTGTAGGTTGGATATTAGGGCAAGGTTCTTCCTCCAGAGGGTGCTGGCCACTGCTCAGGCTCCCCAGGGAATGGTCACAGCACCAAACCTGACAGAGTTCAAGAAAGGTTTGGACAACACTCTTGGGCACATGGTGTGACCCTTGTGATGTCCTGGGCAAGGCCAGGAGTTGGACTCCGTGATCTTTGTGGGTCCCTTCCAACTCAGCAGATCCTGTGATTCTGTCAAAGTAGCCAGGCTCCTTGTGAGGAGAACATGAGGTCTCCAGACTGGCTTAATCGCTCCAAAATCCAATCTCACTGTTATTGACCCGTCCAACTTTCTGTTAATTTATCTCAGAAATCAGGAGTACACGCGTGTGTTTTTAAAGCCATCATCTCAAAACGTCCAGCACCGCTCTCTTATATAGCCTTTGCCAACCTGGATGCCTTTGCTCTGTGTTTCAGGTGGCCTGGTGGCTCTGGCCAGCAGCGAGGGCTCCGTGAAGGTGCTGTGCCTGGCCGTGGGCCAGCTCTCCGTCCTGCGCGGCCCCGGCGTGGAGGTGCGCTGCGTGCGCTTCCATGGCCAGGATCACCTGCTGTCCGCGGGCGCCGATGGCAGGGTTTGCCTCTGGACCTCTCAGCACAGTGACACACGTGGCCCTCGTCGCCTTCCACAAGAGCGCTATGACAGCAGCAGTGAGGGCTTATAGCTTCATAGCTTGTGTTTGCACTATTCGGGGTGTATTCGCCCAAACCGAGCATTGTTTGGCATTTATCCAAATAAACCCCACAATTTCTCCCTCTTTCTGCTGTCACCGTCTTTTCCCTAACACTAAGAATCTGTCTTTTGGTGGTTTCTGGAGAAACAGCTTTACAATGACGCCTAATGCCAGCGCAGCCGAATTGCAAGGAGATTGATTTTTAATGTAGCGCAGCACGAGCCACAGGAGCCGGGGCGCCCCTTCCCCGGCACAGCCGCCTGTGGGAAGATGAGGCGAAGTTTCCACAATGCGGCCATGGGGGATGTTTTCCCGGACACCGCCGGGGCAGCGGCGATGAGCCGGAGCTGGAGAGCGCGGAGGGGCTGAGGGAAGCCCCAGCCCGCGTATCCGAGGGGAACCGGGCTGAGGGGAGCCCCAGCCGGTGGATCTGAGGGGAGAGCGGGCTGAGGGGAACCGGGCTGACGGGAGCTCCAGCCGGTGGATCTGAGGGGAACCGGGCTAAAGAGAGCCGGGCTGACGGGAGCTCCAGCCGGAGAATCTGAGGGGAGCCGGGCTGAGGAGAACCGGGCTGAGGAGAACCGGGCTGACGGGAGCTCCAGCCGGAGGATCTGAGCGGACCGGCAGGTCTGAGGAAAGCCGTCGCCCCAGCTGGCGGCAGGCGGAGCAGCGGCCGGGGCGGGGGCGCCCCGCCCCTGCATTATTTTTGGGGGGTTTTACCCCTGGCTCTTCTCTCACTCTCTCTCTTTTTTTTTTTTTTTC